>VZTB01000052.1:576933-594949 GCA_013397245.1 Thryothorus ludovicianus | reverse complement strand
TAATTATCATTCAGTCATTTCTTCATAATATTGCTGGGCCTTCCCCTAGGAGCATGTATTTTTTTTTTATTTCTTTTTTCCCAAAATTTTTCAGAAATGTTGGACCAGGACAGAGAAAGCTAATAGCAAAAAAGACCGAAAAATTATTATTTGATCTCCAAGAAAACTTCTCACATCTAAGCCACAAAAAAGAAATTTAAAAGCAATCCTGCAAGCTTCACTTAACTGCTGTGTTGGTATCTAGTCTAGGGACACAAGAGAAAGTCTATAGATCTAAATTGTCACTTCAACCTAGCGGAGGAGTGGAAAACTATGACAAGCTCTCAGGCACAAACATATTTTTACTATCAACTAGTAGCAAAAGACATTGCCTTTATGTGCAAATGTTCTCAAATCTTACGCTGGGACTTAGAGCTTCCTTTTTGCTTTACAAGCCCAATGATTCTGCTAATGTTTATTTCATTCTGAACAGAGTGCTTCAGTGTTAGGTAGAGTCTCCCTGATGCAGCACTACATCGTAACATCGACACACATGCATTGAACACCACCAACTAATGCAACTAGTTATACTCACTCTCAGTTTCCTGTTTGACAGCACTTTCTTTTCGAGGCAGTGTAGCTGGGATGGATTAGGTTGCAAGCATCAAAGACAAAGACAAGTTAAAATGCAGTTTGCACAAACCATGCACAAGATGCAAGTTAAGCTCTAACTGGAAAGAAACATGCAGAGAACTATAAGCAGCAAGTAACTACATTGCAAACACATTTAGTTGGAGAGGTACTATTCTAGAAATTCAGTATCTAAACTACATGGAAAATAGATTAAGTTTCTAAGTATTAAAATTTGATTTTTCTTATATAATATGATCGAGGAACACTTCTGGTAACCCATATTTAAGTTCTCCCAAATTGAGAAGTCTATTATATTATTTCTCAGACTCAGTTTCCAAGATAAATCATATCAAAAATAGACATGATGAAATTAAAATGTACCTATGGAATTTTTTTACTGAGTCGGAGATATTGTTCACCTTTTCAATTTAAAACACACACACAATTACTGCAAAATAATTCATATTGAAAGTAAGACTGGCTAACCTTTTTTTAGTTGTTGCAAATCAGTGTGTTACATAGAGAATACATCTTTTGCATTCATGCTGCACAAAAACAGATGACTGCAAATTTGAAGAGGATAAAAATAATAAACATATAGTAAAAAAATTTACGAAGAGGTTTTTATATTTTTCTGGGTTTTTTTTCAGAATTGAAGTTTTCTCAAGTGGCCATCAATATGAAATTTAAAGTAAATGGACGTTTGTAGAAAATATAGAATCCCTAGAGTAAAAGGCATTTGCATACATACACTACAAGCAGTATGTGGTTTTAAAAAGATCTTGATGAGGATGGATGCTACAAGCACCCCAAAATGGAGCAGGCAAGCAGAACCTACTGTAATAGAATGAGTAGATACTTCTAAACGCCACAAACATGTCTTAAATACCAGATGTTCTCAAGTAGGCAACACTACTGCTAATTGTAAAATCAAATTCAAATTTAATTCCAGCCTAGTTTTCAGATGTTGGGGGTTTTGGCAGATTTTGAATAAAAAAAAGGTTTAGGCATGATATATTTGGCAAACACAACTGACATGCATTAGTCCCAGTTCTTCATCATCCTTAATTTCTAAGCACATGGGACTTATTACAGAATGTGAAGAACCACAAGGATCAGGCCCTGGACAATCAGGGGATTTTGACAAGTGGCTTTTGACAAGCTACATCATATAAACATATGACAGTAGAAGCACTCTTTCCAACACTGACTTTATGGTATTTAAGTATCAAAGTCTTGGCTTCATCAGAAAAGAAGAAAAAAAAATAAAAAAAAACACACAAAAAAAAAAGACTGCTTAAGACGAGTGTGAACGCTCATGACCCAGGCTGGGTTTTTTTGCCATAAAAATGCAGACAAAGAACCTTGCACTAGCACAGAATGCCAGAATTCTCCCAGCATCCCCTCTGCATTTGAGGCATTCAGATAGCACTGCTATTCCCAAAGCACAAAAAAAGGCAAGAACACACACCAACACAATTGTAATACATCTTTAGTATTTGAGTACAACTGGAGCATTATGCACCTACACTACTCCTTAAACAAGTTTGCTATTAAGAAGTGATGTATTTTGAATAAATGTGCAATTAGTAGTAGTACAATCACTACAATGAACACAGAAGCCTTCGAAATTACACACCCTTATGAGGTGTTGCAACATAGATAAATTTGCACAAATACATGACAGAAGTCTTCTCAAGGTGCAGTTTTTACTCTGGTGAATTGAAGGATCTTTTTCTCCAAAATGCCTGATTGCTCTGTAACATTTACACAAGTTAGGGAACTGCTACAAAAGCTGTCTCTTCACAAATACAAACCACAAAACAAGTGTCAAGACAAAGTATTTAGAATGTTTCAGAATGCAATTTGTATTAGACTAAGGGTATTGTTTTTCTTGCAGTAAGATTGCTTTTCAAGATTTGTAAATTAAAATGTTCTGACAATGACATCTTATGGCACCTCTTGCTTTCCATGTCCAACAGCTTGCCAAGACTTATCTTTCCAGTTTTCCCTCTCTCACACAAGCCTTACCACCTTCCTGCTTTCTTCCTTTCATTACATTTTCTGGTTTCTACCATCAAACTTCAAAGCATAAATTCAGTACCTAAAAAAGGCTGACAGAACCTACTACTTACAGTTGCAGGTAATTTTGGAATTCAGAATTTACAAACTGGTAAACTGGCAAATATAAATATTTCAAGTAAGCTTTGAAACACTGCACCTCAAAATACAGAGCTGACAATACATAAATACACCTATACCACTTGTTTTTTAAGTATCCATGTTATTTTTTTTAAGCTTTAGTTCCATATTCACACTAGACTAATCCAATCAAGAATACTCCCTTAAATATAAAAAAATGATTTCTAGTCTCAGGCTACATAGGTAAATCCCCCTGAAAAAACACATTAAAATATGTAAGTTTCACTAGGTAGAATTGGCATTAAAACTAGCTTCTTAAAAATCCACCCAGGATTTATTAAAAGCAGAAATAACAGCAGAAGGAACACAAAACAACGCTGCCCAAACTCCCTTTAATTAGAAGAGATGACTTTTCAAATTTGTTCAGGGAATAAAGTGGGATAATTCAAGTAATAAAAAGTGAGTGTAGATTTGAAAACTGAGAGAAATACTGTATTTTGTATAAAAAGTATTATTGTATTTATTATTATTATGTGTTTATTGTAGTATTATGCATATAAAAGTATTAAACTTTTATTTTGATGAATTTCACAAGATTTCAGTTGTGCTACTTTGGCCTTGTGGAAGTCAGAAGTTTTACCAATCATATTTTTCATCCAACTTCTTCCATCTTGCCAAAAGGAAAGAATTTTACACCATTACAAAATTAGCCCTAGGTGTCAAGTGAGTGTTTTATATGCAAATAGTAAGATTCAAAGCAAGATATGTATGTGCCTTCTGGAAGCTTACCAAACTTCTTTCCTTCTCTGGTTGTGCCTGTCATCTTGATCTTGGCAACTTCAAAGAAATCTTTTATTTCCCTTTCATAAAGTCGTGATAAATAATCCATATAATTCTTAAAAGAAAAATGTAAATTTAGTTAACAGGTATTCATACAGATTTTCTTCTATTATAGGCAAATAACTCTTAAATAACTTTACTTAACAGAGTTAAATAACTCTGTGCATTTTCAAGTCCTACTAAATAACAAACTGGTTTGGACTACGTAAGTATATATATTTAAGCAGCATGCACAAAAATATACTCATGATATTTAAACAGCTTATATTCATTTTCATAGTGGGTTCACTGAGCATTAATTAGAAATGTCTACTTTTCCTTTATAAGGAAAAATATGCAATGCAGTACATACAGATAGATAGGATTACTAATGGTAGAGAATTCACAGAATTCACTTCAAGGGTAGAATAGAGAGAATTCAGCACCATTCTCTCTCTTCTATCACACTTTTACTGTGCCCCCAAAAGCACACATAAATAGGTAATTTTCATATTTTTTTTATCAGAAGATCATAAAGATGCCAACCATTCACTATCTGCTTCACACTAACTATTCCAAAGCCATTTTCAAAGTCTAATTTAAATCTTCCATTTAGAAATGACAGTACTTTAATTAAAAAAAGAATTTTAAAAAAAGTCCTTGTTTTGTAAGGACTAACTTTTCCTTGACATCTACCTGAACATTTTGTATACTTTTACTCCATGTTTGTTTTAAACAAGGTAGTTATAAGTTATTTACATACAAGGGAAAAAACATTTCTATTTATTCTACTGCAAAAGAGACCTCTGAAGTTTTTGATACTCCCAAGTGAAATAAAGGTCTGTTGAAATAGAGATGTTACACAGGTAATAAGCACACCAATTTGAAATTAGCTTGATTATTTTTTCTTACTAGGCTGTATAACAGCAAACTTGTTTTACATAAATATTAGGATAAATATCTTATGATAGTTCAGTATAGAATGTTTGAGGGCAAAAACTAACAAACATAGAAGGAGACCACAAGTACTAAAAAATGAAATTTTCATATTCTAAAAAGGAATAAAAAAAGAGGAGCAGTGAGTTATATTTATATATCAATACTAAAATGACATGTACATACACACAGGCAATTCTTTTGACTCTCAGTCCCAGTCTATCATGTACATTCTCTAGCATCATTTGATTACTTCACATACCTTTGTTAGCCCTTCATATTTCCCATAATCTGTGTTCTTGAGCCACTCCATCAGTTTAGCATACCGAAGCAAATCTCTGTGAAATGGATGATGATTGGGTAATGTCAATTCAGCAGAGTGCTGGGCAAGAGTGGAACTCTGATCGTGACCCTTGATAAGAAAAAGTAATAAAGTAAATCTGGAAGCACTACACAGATGTACTAGAAGTTTCCTGACAAATTTAGTACAAAGACAGCATCTCATTCAGACAAACAGAAAGGACTCAAAATACCTTGCATAGAAGCAAGGTCTAGAGATGTAGATTAAAAAAGATACCTAACATAATACAGACACTGAGTTATTACAGCCATGGCAGATAGTGCATCTTAATAAGCTCGGTCATTTTAAGGCTCTCTGCCTTCAGGGCGAGTCACTTTGGCACTTTTTGTAAAAGAATGCAATGTACACCAGAATGAAAATTTAATGACAAGCATTCAATTCTTTTGAAATTTTTTAGGATGTTATCACATTATTCCTCTTAAAAAAATAAAAATAGCTGCTTCTGTTTAAAGATGTTTTTCCCATACACAATTTTCAAGTCCCCAGTAAATTGGTGGCCTGGGTGTTAATGAGGAGCTTTACACCTCCTCTGAAAGCCTGCTCCAATTCAACATACTTCAGTCCACTTTGGCCAAGTCTTCCTTGATCAAATCTTAAAAAAAATCAGTGCACTGACATTCCCACTCCCTCCACACAGACATACACAACACACTGTCAGTGAACATTTGCTAAACAGTTTACAATATGCAGTATAACCCCATCCATTTAACACAAGCTACTAATTTCATGCTCCTCCTTTACACAAAGATCCCATCATATTGCTAGAATAACATATGATTTAGCTTTTTAAGCTTTCACTTGCTTGAACTCACAAGCTTCCTGAGCAATTCAGGAAGAGCAAGCAAAGTAACACCTCCGTGCAGCAAGAACACACAACCAACTATTCCTGGGTTAAAAGAATGGAGGATAAGACTTCATTTCCAAATGGCTTTAGTATTTTCTGTAAAGTCTTTTTTTACTGGGTTTGCAGTAAATACAGCAACAGAACTCATAGTTTGTGCCATGACAGCACACAAAGATTGTACTAACTAGTCTCCAGCTCCTGCATCACATGCAGGTGGTTTGTGCAGGTCAGTCGATGTCCATGCCTGAGAGAGGAATCACTCCTGACAGTTCCATCTTGGACACAAGACAGCAGAAGCAGCTATACCGTTTAAAAACTGCCTTTGCCTGTTTTAAAGTTGGAACAAAAACCAGTTTGGATCAAAACTAAAGCAACTTTGTGTCACCCTTTTTCTCTTGTACTGGATACAAATCAGCCTTTTGTTAGAGAAAGCTCTTCCACAATACATTCACAGACTAGTTGTTTAAAAAAAAAAAAAATCCAAGATTTAATTTGTAAAATACTAACTTTTACTAAGTAACACGGCCAGCTTCTGGATAAAGCTGAACTACTACCTAACAATCACAGAATGGTTTGAGTTGGAAGGGCTCTTAAAGACCATCTAGCCCTAGCTGCCCTGCAATGGACAGGCACACCTTCACTACACCAGGCTGCCCAAAGCCCCGCCCTTGAACAACTGGACTTGAACACTTCCATGAGGGGGCATCCACACCTTCTTTGGCAACCTGTTTCAGTACTTTTTTGTATCCAACATGAGCATGAACTTACTCTTAGCTCTGTTCTTTCAACTACACAAACTGAAGTACAAATAGACACAAAGAAACAAGTCCTGGTCAACTTCATTAATTTGTGCTCACAGAAAATGCGGAAGGATAACACTATAAAATTTTGCTTAAAAAAACAATCCTGTAGTCTGACTTCAACAAAAAGCTAACATAGTGTAATTATTGCAACACATAATTTGGAATTGGAATCCAGCCAGCATTAGCAACACAGCTGCTGTTGCGATTACTGAGGTCATACTCGATACTGTGGACATACTTTTGGGCATACATATAGCAAATATTTTCAACAAATCTTTGATATGCCTCTATGAAAAAGAGATTAGAGAAACTCCCTCTAGCCTCTTGTTTGTTACATTCCTACACCATGCATTTTTAATGTTCAAATTCATTATAGTTTAACATAATATACCTGGTGGCTTTCACAGCTTTCATAAACTACATCAGTCCAAATGCTCATTCATATTACTGCTAGAAAATATTCAGCTATCCAAATTTTTATTTCTTCTTTCATGTAACCATTTTATTCACGTCCCTTTATTACACACAGCTTTTCTGGTTGGTAGTTGCATTCTTCATAAAGCTAGATGACAAATTCCCTGACAAAGTAAATTTCTCTCTCCAGGCCAACCACAGACAAATCATTCTGGTTACAGTAAATTATGTCCTGTTCAAGAATGCTCTAGAACATTACAGAGCTTCTAAAGGTACCTTTCCCATCTCATTAACAGGCTTTCATTACATATAAATTTACACCATTACCAGATGACACCCCTAATTTATTATTCAACTATTTCATAGTTTCAAGGCTTCAACCTACTCCATATTTCAAAGGCAGAAAGCCTGGAGTTGCCTTTAAATTGAGTGCTGAACCTGGGTATTAAAAAACCTTTAAAGTAATAGGTTAATTATTAGTACTACACAATAAAGACAACTACATTAACTTTTAGTAAGCAGTTTCTAACACTGCAGTAAATGGCAATATGAAGTTGCATTTGTTTTCAAAATTTTTAATATTTATTCTCCTTTTAATATAAAGGAGCTGAAGCAGTTTTGCATATTACAACAGTAGCTTGAATCAAGCAAGCATTGACTTATTTTGCTTTCCAAAAAATAAAGAGCAATTTCACACTTTCAAGGAAATATATTTACACCCCAATGTCAATATAACTGTTTCTCCATCTAATGACTTCCAAATCAGAATGTCTTGCTTATATTAAAAACTGCCTAGACATCATCATGTTTTCATCTGTCTCTTTAATTTAGAATTCTTTATCTTAATTTTTTTCTGAAGTGCTTTAAATTACTTTTTAAAGAAACATTCTAAACAAATAATGCAGCTTTTCAGATGTTAAAGGTAATAAAGCATTGGAGTTGACGTTTTCAACACCATCAGACAAAGAAATTGCTATGTTCCTCAAACTAACAAAACAGGCTCATTTTAGTAAGATTATACAAAAATCTGTTATACCTCCAGCACTTGAATCTGTATCTCAAAATGAAGTACCCTTCTTTTTTCCCCTCCTTTACAACAACAAAAAAGCTTTGCAAAGTCTCATCTCTCACAGTTAATGAATTCTTCCTATTTAAGCTTAACAGCAAAGTCGTAATTTTTATCTGTTGATTAATATCTCAAAGCTAACAGCAAGCCAAAACTTTTCAGGGGGCAAGTTTGCAAGAAAAACAATGTGAGGCCACTACTAGTACCAGAATTTTAAAAAGTAAACTGCCAATTGGTAATAGCATTCTCAACAGCATTGACAAGTGTCTTCAGGACACCACATGATATTACACAGCAATAATAATAATATCTTACCATTTTCTAAAAAAATAAAATCTTCAGAAGAGAACATCAGAAAGACATTCTGTTAAACAGACATTTCCATACACAAGTCCAATATTTAAACTTTGTGGATGCATTTACACAGGACTTACACAACATAGCTTTTACTTGCTCATTTAAGGGCTGGGACACAGTACATACCCAGGTTTTCAAAATATGGGAAGTGACAGAGGAAAAATACCTTCTTAAGAACAGAAGTTAAAGGCAAAAAAATTAATATGCTGTGGAGCTGGAATTCTTCTGCAAAGTGAAGAAAACGTAGGAAGCAGTCGTCTTTGCCATAAAAAGCCAGGCTCTAAATGAAATTTTCTATACAATTATCCAATATTACTCTATTCCATTTTCTGCACACAGTCTAATACATAAAAATTAGAACTGTAAAACTTTTATTGTGCTAATATATATAAAACCAGAATTACTAATTTTTATTTGCAAATACTGCAATTTCACATAATTGCAGTACCTGTACTGTTGCACATTTATTACTATTTCCTGAAAATATTTTTCCTCCATGCATGTCAATCAGTCTCTCAGCAACTTTTTCAGATGAGATCAGAGGAATGTTAGCTCACAAACAGATAAACAAAGTTTAAGGGCTGACAAAAAAAATAGAAGTGAAAAGGGACATAAGTCTGATGCTCTGTAACCCATAAGGACAAATTTTATTTTGCAAAGTCAAAAATGCAGCTGCTAGTTAGATAATTCAAGCTCAGGGAAAGAATTAGTTGGAAAATCTTGCATCAAACTCAATGTACTCACTGGAACTGAATGATAGGAGGACCTGTTATAGAGTTGAAGGAGGGTCTGAGTAAACTAATTAAAGATAAAAAACACAAATTAAAAAGCTGAGGCTAAAAAAACCACCCAGACTTTAGGAAACAAGTGTCAGGACAGTATTGAATAATTCAAGTTAAGAAACAAAACCAAGGTTCAGACGTTTTATTTTGTATGCTTGGTTTTGTTTGGGGGGCTTTTTATGATCTGAGGTTCAGACAGTAACTTTCTATATTTTCAGTCACTCACATCCTTAAAAAAGTCAATGCTTTTTCTCCTCAGTGATCAAGCTCTACAATTAAAATACATCCTTCTATATCATCATATAATGCATTTAATTCAGATATCAAGCCCACTAAAAAGAGATGTTTGGGGCTTTTTTTAAATGTAAGAGATTTCTGCAGGCAGTTATAGTTTGGAATGCTTAGCAGTATCTCTGCCTGAAGACCTTCTAGCATTTACTGATTACAGTACAGAATATGTCCAATTTTAGATGGATTGTTTTTCTTCTCCAGAAAAGTTTGTGACCAAAAATTTTATATTCAATAGTAAGAAATAATACCTGCTGAACAAATACACTGTTCAAATGACTGGCAAGCCTCCGTGCAAACTGCTCACGCAGGTCACTGAACCGCTGCTGCTGCTGCTTCACTGCATGAAGCATATCATGTCCTACAAACAAAAAGGACTTTAGAGTGTACAAAATACAGAGTTATATATTGTACAGGGGAACCAAGAGGACTAGAGGTCACAATTACTTCAAACAACAGAACAAAATCTGAAACTAGCTGGCAAGGCACCACCATAATAAATATTGTTTGTTAGTCAGTAGCCTAAAAAAAACATTACCTGGACGAAGAGCTACATTCATACACTGCAGAAGAGCATCTGCTGCATTAGTGCAGGCCTCAATGCCTCGAGAAGATGTCAGATCTCCCTCCTGAAGGGCCTTTATATGGCCCTTAGCCAGATCCATGTGATTCTACAAAATAATGGATAGTATTGTCCATAAGCCGAAAGCAAATTTGTTTGCCATGCTAGTAAACCAAGAAGGATAAATACAATTTACCCATTATAACTTACTGAAAATAGTGCAACAATGAAAAAGAAAAATGAGGTCATTATTTTAAAGGAGCCTCATGCTAAAGAGGGTAGCAACCTGAAAGAATTTTATACCTGATGTGAACAACCACAGGAAACATAACAGAAATGCTTACCACTAAGAACTCTATCTCTGACAGTAGTTTAACATTATTTGTGTTGCTGAGATGAATTAGGTGGTTGCTTTCTGAAATTTGATCCATTTGCTCCTTTACACTCTGAAGCATTTCTTCATAACTGCTCAGCTTTAGCTCGATTTGGTCAACTTCCTTTAGAGCTTCATCCAACAACTTCATCAAGATATTCACCTGTTTCTCTGAGGCCATAATGGACTGAATATTTGCCTGTACAGAAAATAAAGTCACATTTTAGAAGACATTTTATATATCAAAAGCATTCTGATATCTCCTTCTCGCTATATTAGTGTCAAATAGTTTCCAAAACTCTTGATGAAATCAACAAAACAAAATAATACAAACCACAGTGTTACAGAACACAAAAATTCCTCAATCTATGACATTTCCTTGTTTCAAAAAGATAAGATATAAAGGAAAAACTTTGCTCAAGTTCTTGGAGCTCAAGTATTGATCTGCAGAAAAACAAAAAGCCAAACAGTCCTACTAATCCCACAGAACATTTTTCATTCCAAAAAAAAAAAAAAAGAGCATAGGCGGTAAGGTCAGATTTTCTATTGCAAAATCAGCCATTACCATGACAGCAGCAATTTTCAAAATATACAAGAAACATAACCTGACAGTTTGAGGAGGCTCTTGATGGTTCCCTCAAGTCTGTATCCTCTGCATCTCCTAAGTTTTTACGAGTGACCTCTAGAATGCTGGGCTGTCTCAAAAACATTTACATTTAAGTATGTGACAAGTCACATTAACTACCTTTTCAGAGAATGCTATGTGGTCAGCATCAAAGAGAACAGCTCAACATGCTGGCACACTGTACATGAGAAGGAATGCTTACCCCATCTAGCACTTGCAGCTCTCTTGACAACTTCTCTGCAAAGGCTTCAGCATTAGCAATAGCATATTCACACCCTTCCATCATTATTTCAATATCCTGTTCCTCTCTTGCATTTAACTCCTGATATTCATCCACAGCTTCTTCATCACCTCCTGCTACACTTTGATTCTCTCCACTTGGAACAGATTCTTAGGCAGAGAAGGAAAATAAAATACATTATCAAGTCCAGAGAGTGACAAGCATTTTAAAGTAGTTAATTATGTTTAACTATCTTAAGTAAATTAATCCATTAAACAACTCTCCTAAAAAGCACCTGCTGCCTATGAACACACTTTGCAAGCCTCAGACTTCCACAGGCTTCATTACAATTTCCAGAACTGATGCCCAACAGCAATGTTTCCAAATTATGTAACATAAGCAAAACACAAATATCCACCTTCCTTTATACCAAGGACCAAACCTAGTCTCAGTTTATTCACCTCTTACACTGATAATCAGCATTAGAATATATTACAGTATTACACTCGATTTGTTAGTGGAAAATCAGTACAATTAGATTCTCTCTTTTGGTTGACAGAGCATAAGGGCATACTGAAGTTAAGATATACACCACTGAATAAATAAAAGTTATCTTGACACACAAGATGAGTTTCACAGCAGTAAAATCAGTACTGAGTTAAGTGAAAATCAAATAAACAATGGTTTCATTAACTATGATTTCTCACAGCAGTGCTTAATGAATTTAACAAGCCACTCAAAGGCTGACAAATGAATATTAACACAGTCCAGCCAGAAAGTGTTTAGGACATTTGAAACATATCTCTTATCTCTAGCAACTTGATAAGCTAACCAAAGCACTAAAAAACCAACGAAAAAAAACCAAAAAGCATATTATTTAAGAAAATTGCTTACAAAACAAAATCAAGGAAAAAGGTGTTACGCACCTTCTGCAACTTTAGGAAGTTCTGAAGAATTAAAAGGTATGGAAAAGCAGAGGAAAGGAAGCAGAGAATGTTAGCTAGACAAGGCACGAACAGTGTGTATACATTTAAGTGGCAGTAAGTTTGAATGTTTTATTATTGCACAAACTTGAAATGTTAGATGTTGGTTTAAAGCAAATTCTGGTCAACACCAAAATACAGAAATATTATCCTTCCTGTTTCACATTTCTAATTCAAATTTTTCTGTGCATGCCAGTCTTTAATACCGGTATTTGATTATCATTTTAAAAAATAATTATTAAATACTAATACCAGTATAAGCATTTAATACCAGTAGTTTCACCACTTCTGACAGACTCCATGTGATACACTCTTACTTGCTAAGTTTTACTACAAAATATTAACTATTAAAAGCTAATGTGACTGTAAAAATATTTACTAGAGGAAAAGCAAACAAGATACAAAGACTTCCTACCAACCAGTCACATAAATTGTAATAGAGTGCAGCAGAATTTAGCATATGCCTCACAGTCATTGAACTAGAAATCTCATATAAAACCCCATTGCCTTCTAGAATGCTACAGACGCCCACTTTTTAAAGCATTTTTCTAATTCAGGGGAAATGTAAATGAGAGCAAAAGCAGATTTGTTACACATTTAGACCTACCAGTTCTTGGAGGTAGATTTTATTTTGTTAAGAAAGAGAATGTCTTAGAAATACAGTAAGTTTATCAACATTTAGGACTTTGTTAATGAAGTATTTTGTCTTGGTTCTGAGTTTTCTAACAATCTGTTATATAGTCATCTTGCTTATCTGAAGACTTAGAAAATATAAAGTTGAAAAGAAATAAGAATAAGAAAATCCATCAGGATTTAGAGTATTTTTTAGTATATCTGTTTTACATCAGTAATTACTAAACTTTATACTTCAAATACAGTTGTAGAAATTTACCTTCCAACAGCTGTGAACTAACATTAATAAAATCAATTTTCTTTCTAAGGTATCTCTGATTGAGTTTCCAGATACATGAAATGAAGGTGTTCTTTTCCACTGTGCT
Source organism: Thryothorus ludovicianus (assembly GCA_013397245.1). Classification (NCBI taxonomy): domain Eukaryota; kingdom Metazoa; phylum Chordata; class Aves; order Passeriformes; family Certhiidae; genus Thryothorus; species Thryothorus ludovicianus. The sequence goes on along the minus strand of VZTB01000052.1, from coordinate 581,764 downwards.
GCTTGCAACCCATTTGTACACTTTGTCAAAATGCAAATCAAATTCAGGACTCTCCTGCAAAAGATGAAATATGTTACAGGCTCCACAGTCAAATGATTCTCTAAGTAGCAGAGATTGTCCACACATTTAATTATTGAGATGACAGGGTAAAAATTAAATGCAACAGATGCCAACTTTAAGCTCATACAGCAACTTTAGGGCCCTCATGCACCTAGTGAAAAAACAAAATCCATGCTATGACTGCAGTATTTTGTGAAGGCAGGTAAAATAACATAATACAGAGATGTGTAAGATTTTCAACAAAGTTTATGACAACAAAGGAATTTAAGTTGTCAAAAACAGGTTGCTTCTGTTGTTCTGTGGAAAAGTCCATCAAGACTGTGTGCTTCCAGCTCACCCTCAAGCTTATATACTGCTCATTAAAAACATTTTGTGTCCCAGCAAAAATATATTACATGTGGCAGGACATTTTGACAAATCTATGACTGTCATTAGTAAAATAGACATAAATTTTCTTACTGGAAATAAAGCTTGGGTGAAAAAAATTTACATAAGACTTAAAACAAAAAAAAGTACTACTGGTCCTTAGCTCTCTACAGTCACTGAGAGATCACTACAACTAAAGGACAGACATTGAGACTACTGCTGTTCAAGCATATCCAGACTACTCTTAATTTACCAGGGTTATATTCTTGCAAAGGCTGAAAGAAAACTGCAGGCACAGGCAGCATGGGAATGTATCATCTTAATTAACCTGCTATCAATCTAATTTTTAAAGCAGCCAGTATCAAGGAAGTTAAGTCTAACTTGGAATGAAGACGATGTTGTGAGCAGAGGATTAAACAAAAAAGTGGCACATACTTTAACAGCATCTTTGGCATCAACAACAGCAAGGTCTCGAAGTGCCCATGCAGTCTGCCTTTTGTAAAAATCTCCCTTGTCAGATTTTTTCACTTTCACCACGTTTACTTGGACTGGTCGTTCCGTTGTCACTATTAATAAAGGAAGAGATTAATTTCAAAACACACATAATACTTCACATCTCTTTCTGCCATACTTCAACTTCTAAAATGAACTATCTGTGCAGGAGATTTCATAGTATTAATTTGATGAAAAGTGACCCTTTGCAACGTTTTCATCCACATTAACCACAGCTCAGTTTAAGTCTCAACCAAACAGGTATACATCTCCATACAGCTTGTGAGGTATGAACCCAATTTACAGCTATTTCTTTGATATAGCAGATCTTGGACCATGACCATGTAACTGACAAAGCACAGACATAACGGAGAGTACAGTCACAATAAAAACATTTTCACACATTTTTGAGTCAAAAAAAATATTCTAGCAAGCTAATTTATTGACAGCTCAACCCAAAACACATAATTTTTTTAAGAGATAAAATGTAATAAACATACACTTAAAGGAACATTAGAATTCAATTCAGTTGCTCTGCCTTTCCTTTGATTCTAACCAATATTCTTTAAAGCATTTTATTTAGGCTTATCAGTTTAGATGATTACTAAACCTGTTTTAAGCACCACATAAAGCTAGCTCCAAAAGCCCACTAGTCCCAAAAGAATAATTTTTGATTCTTTCCTTTCAAATTACAATAAGATCTGTGAATAAAAGTAGTAGGCTTTGTTTCTTTTTTTTAGTAGAAGCAATAATGAAAGTACAAGCTATAACTAATTTTCTCCATTATGAATGGAAAGCTTCTGTTTAACACAAGTCAAGAATAAGGATTGTACTTAAAGCTAAAACAAATGCAACCAAGTAAAAAACAAAGGTGAAGAAATACAGTGTGGCATTCCTATGTACCTGTGGCACACAAAAAGCAGTTCCTCTTCTTTTTGCCTGCTTTGCACACGTTCACAATGCTCAATAAACGTTCATCATTGGGAGTGAAAATATCCCTCTGCAAAGCATGCTTGATTGCAGTCATTTTCTCTCAGCTGAAAGATTTTAGGAGGTAAAAATGAACATGAGCACATTTAACAGACACACACAGAAAAAGAACCAGTCACATACTTACAGCAACTATGGGATTTTAAAATTCAATTTTACAGTAACTTAATGACTTGTAATCTAGACTGGCATGACTCCGGTAGAAGACCAGACCACTCTAGGAAAAAATAAAAAAAAAAAGCTACTCACTTATTTCAATAAGAAAACTGTAATTTATTAACATCCGGATGATCCTTCAGCTTAATTTAATGGATTAGAAAAAGCTTCTTTGTAGTAGAGGAAAATTAACACACAGTTGAAACTGGAATTAAGAATAAAAGACCATCCAATGCTCATGCTTGTAGAATTCAATCACATAAGAAAGCACAAAAAACAGCAAACAAAAAATCCCACCAAGCTTCTGAAAATTAAGGAATTCGCAATATTCACTTGATTCAGAACCATTCCTCACACTACACAGAGATTTTAGCTAGACTGAACAGAGAAACACATTAGACATCATATTCCAGTGTGTTTATTTAATTACAGAAGTTTCAATATTATCTGTGCCTTAAAATTCCACAGTGTATTAAAAGTGTGATTAGTACACACAACCCGCTACACTGCTTGATGCTCAGACAATCTGTGGAGTGAAATTTCAGGCTGGCTTGTTCTCTTGAAGATGTCTGAGCTGCTTTCTGTGGTAAACTCCCACAAAAGACAAACTCTTGGGCACGACAGTAATTTTGAAGATTAGTAGCTCAAGAACTTTGTGAAAACAAGGGCCAGGATGCCAAAGTGAAAACAGTATTTTCAAGTGCACAGAGGTCAGGGCACACTTTTTATATGGCACCCTATGGTAACTGTAACATTCCATAGCTGCTAATAATTTTCCTTCTCTTCATCTAATGCCGGGCCCACCTTTTGTTTCCCAAATTGTACCACCTTACCATTCTTGTTACTTTTCAACACATGCATAACATGAACACACAAAATACTGGTAATCTGCTGCATTTCAGATTCAGATTGTCACTTTCCTTCCTTATTTAGGATTTTATTTTCTGCTCTTATTCACCATCAAACTGCTACAAATAGCCAACTCTCCCATTTCAGTGCTAACACAAGTTATCCAGGTTAGGCAGAACACACCTCTCCCATACAACATAGCATGATAAATCCAAGATCCAAGACTGGCTCTCACATACAGTCCAACTTCTGAGCTACAAACTCAGTCCCTTTAGTCACAGCTACCAAAACCTTCAAAGCATGCCAGGACCAAGCAAAAAATTAAGCTTTTCACACTTGAATCCTGCTGTCTCAAAGGAACACATAGCCTAAGGAGCTGGAAAAAAACCTCCTTCCTCAGAAAAAGAGCTTCAAGAAAGCAGAGACGACACCAGACTCGGATAAATCCCGTTAGACATTGCTGCTTTTTTTCCCTGTAATGTTCCAGAGAAAGGCTACGTGAAACTCGTCAGAGCCACCACATCCCAGACGCGGCCTGTGCAGGAAATACTCGCCAGCTGGGCACGGCAACGCGCTAGGGCTGCTCAGCACTGCCTGGCCTCTCTTAGGGCGCAAACAGGAAAAGACTCCCGCATCCTACGGCCTCGGAACGTAACACAAGGGCGCAGCCCAACCACAGCATCCCCGGAAATCAATCACAAGATCACTCATTTAACAGGAAAAACTCAGAAGAGCTACCTGGAGCAGCGGCGGCCTCCCGAGGGTCCGCCTGACACCGCTTCCCCGCCTCCCACCTGCGAGCCGCGCACAGGCCGAGCCGGCTCGCGGGGCACCGCGGCAGCCNGGGGGGGCCGGAGTAAAAGTGACGTCAGCGCTCTGCAGTGACGTCACGACAGAGCCCTGGGGGGTTTGGGGTCTGTTAGGGGACAAATGAGGGCAAAAGCAAAGCAGGCAAACCTGGTATTGGAAGATGCATACAGTGCATTACAGTGTCGCACAACCTCAATTTCAAATCACAGTGTCCAGCTCTGCATGCTGTAATTCCATTTGGCCTCAGCATCAGGACTAAGGTCACTTCATAGAATCTGCACCTTTGGAAGAGACCTCTGAGATCATCAGGTCCAACCATCCACCCAGCACTATCACTGCAACCCCTAAACCACTAAGCCTTGTCACCCAGTACCACATCCAGGCACTTTTTGACCACCTCTAGGGACGGTGACTCCACCACCCCAGGCAACCTATTCCAATGCCTGACAACACTGAGAGGAATGACGGATTTGACTTTACAAACAAGCTGTGGGTCTGCTGATAGATAAAACTAGCACTGAGAGATAAAAGAAACAACAGGAAGGATTCCACTGATTGATGAATGGAAAAAAGATATTTGTCTTACAAACAAACTGTAGATTTGCTGATAAATGAGATTGGATATTGAAAGATGAAAGAAACAATGGGAGAAAACCATAAATTCCATAAGAATTAAAAATTAAAAGGGAGGGTTATACATTAGAGGGGAAACTTGGGTATCAGGCATTCCAGGAAGTCTGTACCTCTCAAGTACCTCTGCCAATGGGGGAACAGAGAGGGAAATGCAGCCAGGAAAGTAGGATAAAAAGGAGGCTGCATCCTCCAAAAATTTGGTGAATTAAGTCTTGCTGAATGTACTTTTATTTTCTGACTTACAAAACAGCATGCAGTATAATTCTAGAATACATCAGTCATGAAGGCCATGGTTAAAACAGACTTTATAGTTTGGTAATTTCTCAGTTCAGACACAAAACATAACTGTCTCTGTCTAGATCTAAAAAGACAGGACAAGGCAGCCATAAAATACTGGACAAGGTTTCATAAAGCTGTTGTTTTTAGGCAGAACCCTCTAGTTTCCTATCTTTCAGCTTTAATTATGCTTAAAAAA
>VZTB01000052.1:489271-568318 GCA_013397245.1 Thryothorus ludovicianus | reverse complement strand
GGCCGCACGGGGCCGCGGGGCGCGGGCGAGCCATGGCCGGCGCCGGCACCGACACCGACACCGGCACCGGCACCAGCACCGACACCGGCACCGACCCCGCTCCTGCCGGCCGCGTCCCCTCCGCCCGCCGGCAGCCGCCGTTAAAACTTCGGCCGCGGGCGCCGGGAGAGGCCGGGCCGCGGATCTCCCCGCCCCGCCCCGCCCGCCCTCCGTGTGCCAGCGGGGCGCTCCCGGTACCAGCACCGCTGCCCGAGCCACGCCAAGCCCTCGGGCCCCCCGCCCGAGCTGTGCCCCGGCCGCAGGGAAGAGACAACGAGCGGGGAAGGACGCAAAGCAACCACACTAGAGGCGATTTACCAAAGAAAAAAAGAGAGAGCTGTCAACGCAATTCTTTTAATCAGTAGATGAAAGCGCTGAGAATTTATAGAGGAATTAGATGGCATTATGGCTTTCACCAATGTTCCTCCTTTAATTGCCTTTTGGCTATTAATAGCGACAAGGAGAAAATTACCTTATACCACTCCTTATAAACAGAAAGTGAACTCAGGTCCAGAGGAGGCGTCAGAGGGCAGGTGCAGCCTGGGCATCATCCCCAGAATGTGTGCACATGTGAGAGGTCTTTCATATCAGACATAAATGTATTTGCAGAAGTTTTGGTTGTTTCTGCCATTCGGCAGGTGTGTGGGTGAAGTCCCTGCAGTTGGGTGCTCCTCTAATGCCAGTATCCATGGTAGCCTGTGTTAGAGTTTTGCCCTTTGGGCTAGTTTCTGGCTACTTATAAAAGTTTGGATATCCTCTTCTAATTTTTATCTTCAGGCTTAGTATTTCTGAGTACCTTACTGAGTTTTACATTCTTGTGATCTGAATGCAACATAGAAATGTTACCTTGGAATGGAACTGAGTGTGGAAGTGAAGGCAAGATTTAGAATCTGAGGATTGTTTTAAAATTGGCAGTATTAGAATTATTTAGTGACATAAGTCTAGTAAATGGTGCTGTCATGGTGTTGTGATGATGTGAAGCAAAATGGAATCAAGTTAAAATGATGTAAAATTAGAGAGAATCATACTCTGCTATAGAAACCAAGTGTATTGAGTTGACATGTGGGAAATGATTGAAAAAAAATTAGGTTTTGATTTATTATGCTTTCTTTTGGTTCCAAACTGTGTTTGGAAACAGAGTTGTGATTTTTAGAGCTATAGATTAATTTCCATCTCTGATTTGGGAGAGTAAAGTTACTCTAAGCTTCAGCTTATAAGTACAAGGCTTAGAAATAAATCTGATCTCTTAGCTTTAAAATCTTATTTTAGGAAAAGAACAAGATGCTCACCTCTAAATCAAGACATCTGCCTATCAGGAAAATGCCTTCTTGTGGAGACTTTCCAGAGGATATCTAAGGCACAAGGCTGCCCAGGTTCCTGCCCACAATTTTGATGACTTGGCCATGCCTTGAATATGAGCCTGCTGTACAATTGGTGTGCAGTTCACTGTCCCTCTCTGTCAGCCAGAGGCAGAATTGGCAGAATTGTCAAGGCTGATACCCCAGGCTTCAGTTCATCACCACCAGTGTTAGTAGTGCCATGGCTGGAGGTTTCAGTGCTCACACTCACTGCCAGACTCCTCATTAGGAAGCTGACTTTGGCTCCACCGGTCTGTGGCTCATGCTGCATCTCAGATTCTTCAATACTTTTTTACTGTTCTGAAGCAGTAAAAGATCAGACAAAAATATCTTCAGAAAAATACTTGCAGCTCTGGGATAATTTTCAATCAGTTTTTCCCTTGTTAAAGATTCGTCTCATATAAGAGAAACTACCTAGAGGGCAAGTGAGGCATCACTGGCATCTTGGATATGATTGAGCTAAGAAAAAAGTGGTGTGCAGATCTGATCTCTCTTGAATCAGATTTTCATTTTTCACAGTTTGATCATACTGTGATTTTCTGCAAGTGTGTTTTGAGGTTTGATATATTAATATTCTGCAATATCCTTTATTGTATTCTCAAATGCTGCATTAAACAACCCCTCTGAGTATATAGGTGTAAAGGTGCAATGATGATTTTAATGGGTAATGCTTTTATAGGAAACATAAAAATTTGTAATTCACTATTGCTCTTGATTCTTCCAATTTTTTATTCGTCCATACTCTGTTACAACACAGCAGATTTCAGATCCATCTCAGCTGTGATAGTATAAGCCCAAATCCTAGCAGTCAGAAAGGCAAAAGCTGAGCTGTAACTCACAAGGATACACTATGGACCAGGAACGTGTCTGACACCCAGCATGCCAGTCAGCCATCCCTACCTCACATAACACCATCCCTGAGTGAGGGTCTTATGGACATAAATCAGAACAAACTAAACTAACTGGTACAAGGACCACAAAGGAATTTACATCCAAATTTAACTGGGATTTACGTATAACTCTCCAAATGGATGAATTACAGATGATTGTGAAAGCCACACAACCCCTAACCCAGGCTCACAGAGATATACAAAGGGAGAAGTAGTCACCAGGGAAGTGTCTTAGACTTTTCTGCTAAATATTAATTATTTCTGTACCTTTTTCCCCCCCTGTTTTTCCCTTGTGATTTTTTCCCAAGTCCAAATACAGTTTTCTTTACTGTGCTCAGGATATTAACTTCAATAGATGTAGCAGCAGACCCTAAAAGGATATATCTCTTTAATCTTCATTGTTTCTCAGTCACACTGTTTTGGTAAAAATCTATTCACCAGCTTAAGAAACAATATTGGGCATTAGGATATCCATGTAGCGTGATTATTTGAGGCTTGATCCAAAATGCATTGAGTCAACAGCAAAACTGTCTTTGATTCTGGTGGGTTTCAGAGTAGTCATTTAAGGCACAGTAGAACAGCTACCGTGTTTAGGTGGGATTTCACTGTGGTCTGCACATTGAAGCCCTCCAGAAGATGGACATTCAGTCTTTCTCTCCGTTCCTGGCACACCTTACAAAGCAGTGTTTGCTGGAAGCATCTTTCCCATTGCTCCTTCCTTGACAATGTCATGAAATAATGAGAAGGAAAATGCAACTTGAAGAATAATTTCTCAGAGCTGCAAAGGATCCCTATAGACTGAAAAGTATACTTTATAATAGGCTTTACTTTCCAATAGCTGCTGTTTCTGTTTGAGGTTTCAGCCAGGTACAGTTTTCTCTGTTAATTATTAGTTTATTATCTGGAAATATTCTTCACAGCTTTGGTCTCCAGACCACTTAACATCACAGATGAGATTTTAGAGTGTAAAATAGAAATTACAGATGACACTACAGTGACCAAGCTGTACAGAGCAGTTTCCAAAGCTGACTTCATAAAACTAGTTCTGAACAATCATAGTTTTTTCCCTGTGATTTACTAATGATTTTTTCTCAGATCTCTTTCCCCGCTGGCATTTATAGAGGATCTGGCTCCTAATTATGGCTAGTTTTCCCCATGTTCTCGTAGCTATGCCAATAAAATTATATCTCTGTGCAGTGAAACGTAAATCTAGCTGTGTTGTCCTGAGAACTCTTTGAAGCAGCAGAGAGGGTTTCATGCACAAGTGCTATTTAGTAAACAATGGCTTGAGAGACTCAGTTTTAAAATAGAAGCATAGAAATACATGAAGTAGAAAACATCAGTTGGTTAAAACATTCTTGCAGAGCTGCTTTTCTCCTGAATGTTTTGAGGAGCCCATTAAAAGAGTCTCGTACCAATGCCAGGATATTTGGGTGCCCAAACAGACAATGACTCAAGATTTCATCAGTTCTGGTAAAGAACATTAAACCCCAAATATGGCTGGTGTCTCTAATGGTATGATGTAATTACTTGGTTTTAAAAAGCAGTACTCTACTCTTTTCTTGGAAGAAAGGAGGTAAAAGAGTTTATTCTTGATTCTATTTAACTGAAGCTCAAATTCCTCAAGTTTATATTGATTTTATACTAGTTTAACATTTTCAAAATGTAATCATGAGTGTCATTGGAATAAATAATCCCACACCATGCCAACATCCCATCCAAAATTTTCTTTTCAATAAAATGTAAATACATGTCCATAGAATACCAACCAGATTCTGTTTTATGGATGGAGTTTGAAAGCATATTTTGAAATATAACACAGAAGTATGAAGTACCCAACTCTTCTATGAAGAATTTACACATGTTGAATTTTACACATATATGAATTAAATATCAGGGTTGTAAGTAAATTAACTTAAATAATAAGACTTTCCTTTCCTGTTCATCAGAACACCCAATAACACTTTGATGAATTGCAGCCACATTTAATTAGCAGCTTGAAGTCCTGGCATGATGGATTCAACACTCTGTTATTCAAATATAACCCATTCAATATCATACAGTTTTCATTGTGGAGGTAAAACCATAAAGACAAGAATAAAGAAAAAAGAAGGAAAAAATACTAAATTCTATGAGTTTCTAGGCATACAAAGGACCATTAATCTTCTGACAACTGAAAACTTGAAATTTTAGCTCAGGATTTTGACAGCTGTGACATGTTTTATAAAAATACAGAGGAGAACCATAGTAGAGAGCTACATTGATCAAGAAGTCAAGAAGTATCTTGATAATACATTAGAAGTAAATTAGGTTGTGATGCCAATCAAAGTGCCCTTTTATGTTCTCATTTTCCTGTAAATTTTTTAATAAATGGATTTTTTCTTCCAGAGTTATCCAGAGCAACTTTAACAGATATTCTGTCAAAAGCCTTTTTATACTTTTTAATAATGATTTTCATCTCTACCTCTGCAGTGGCAAGTAATAAATTTCATTTGTCTTGGCACAAGAACCATTCTCTTCCCTCATGAAAATTGAACATTATTATTAATGTAGATAGTCAATTACTTCAGATTAATGTGGATTTATATTTTAAATCAATACATCAACGTGATGCAAAGCACTCTGAAAACACTATAAACTTCTGATGGATATCTAATCCATTTTTTAAAAATTCATAGAGTCGGGAATCTATACAACTGCATAATTTGTATGGATATTGTATTTAGGCCATGAGCACATAGTTGACAGTTGTGTGGCTTAAAATATATTTTATTCTTTATAGATCTTTATAGGTTCTTATCCAGTCAGTTACTCAAAAATGTTAACGTCCAATACATTTAGAGAAGAAATAAAATACAAAAATGTTGAGAGTAAATTTAATTCATCACAGGGAAATACTGGTAAGAGAATGGTGGACACATCTCCAAATGCTTTCAGAAGTGGCTGCTGTTGTCAAAGAGGTTAATTGGTCAATTACAAGTACAGAGTTCAGTACAAGGATAATTAATGCAAATGTAATGACATTAATGCAAATATATGAGCATTCGTAAATTGTGTGATCTGACTTTAAATATGTTTCTAGCTTCCTCTTTCTAGAGTGTTGAAAGGAAGACAAAAGGCCATTCTGCATTGTCCAGTTTAGTGGAGTCCTGCACATGGAAGAAACTACCCGAAGATGAAACTGTTCTCAGGACCAGGAGATCATTTACCTTTCTCATAGCAGGGCCAACTTGATCTATCTCATTGATCTGGTCTGCTCCTAATCAGAGCCACAACTTCTGTAGTGGTCATAAAACCTAATTTCTTGCATACCAAACTGCAGCACATAAAGATTTCTAATCCTCTGTTTGCTTTACCCAGCCCATGTTTTTGGAACTCTCTGGGTGCATAAACTGGGGAAGATTTGATGCTGGGTATTTGAAAAACAGAGTAGATGTCTAGGCCAAACTTCTGCTTTTTATGACTTGAGAACTCCTTAAAATTTGTTGAAAATTTGGATTCATTATGGTTTTTTTTCTTGGTTTTCATTCAGTTCTTATATTTCACTCCAGAATTTAAAATAAAAAACTAAAATTACATATTGGTGTAAGATCAATAAAATAAAACTATGGGGTGCTTCAGAACTTTTTCTTGTCTGAAATTTAAGTGAGAAGTAGAGAATATTGCTTAATGAGAAGATTCATTCAATTGCACTGTTTAGTGGATCCAAGCTAGAGATTGTTGATTTTGTTTTCACATTTTGGTAAATTTTTCCAATAGCCTGGAAACAATACTGAATAAAAGTATCAAATATATCCCTCCTCTCACCCCAATGATTCAAGCATATTGCAACATAATAATGAATTTTCATAATGTCTGCCAAACCTAAAAACATTTCAGAATCAAGCCCTTTTACTGAACTAATTAAATAATTAATTTATTCTGCAACTAATTAAACCCGATTTCCAAAGAATTTCAGCCTTCTGGGTTGGTGTTTTGTAGCAGAGTTGCATTATGGCTGTAGGGGACCTGCTCCCTGCTTGGACATCAGACCAAGCTGCTGAGGGCTGCTGTGAATCCCTAGCCGCAAAAGTTTTGGTCATAATTAATGTCTTATTGGACGCCAGAGTATCCACATCACCCCAGTTTCAATTTCTTCTGGAGTGAGTGCCCTGATAGAGCACGAACTCCTGCTGAAGCACGCACTGCTCTGGGTGTGCTCTCTCTTGTGTAGACTTTTGCACATCTACCCATAGCATTAACCAAGAGTGGGAAAATTGGGTGTGTGGCAATAATGATTGCATGCACTTGCATGTGTGCCTTTTGTGCAATTGCCTTTTGTAAAAATGCTTTCTAGGCTAGAATGTTGCAGATGATTATGATGGTTTAAATTATAAATGTACATTTTAAATAATGTACACATAGCAACACGTATGCCAATGTTTTCCTGGATGCATTTTTTCTTTCATTGCTTTGCTTTGCTCCTCTTCTCTCCAGCTGCTTATCCTTGAAGCAAATGAATAATCCCTTTGGATTAACTGTTCCCATTTAAAACAAAGTGCATACATAAATATGTTTTGAAGTATTTTTCTTTCATTCAAGTAATAACTTTTTGTACTGCTTTTCTTTTTACTATATACACTGACATGAGTGCCCTGGGCAATGTTCAGTTTAGGCTGTCTCATGCTGGAAGAGCTCTGTTACTCAAAGCCAGTGATTATTTTACAGATAACCTGGTTAACCTTGTTGTTTATTTATTCTTCACAGTAAGAGTACACAGGAAGAGTAGCTCTGATGCCAAGAAGATAAAACAGCCATATTGAGCCAAAAGGGAGAGTTTGCCCTGCCTCTCAATATCCTTCCTTGAGTCTGGAGTAATGGTACAGAAAGTGGAGTATTGGTACATAAAGAATCCAAGTTGGGCTCATGCAAGTTGTCTTTCCTATAATCAGCTGGATCCTGGTAATCAATGTCTTAGGGATATTCTATCCCTGAGACTGTGTTCAGTCTATTATGTTTAGTAACAACCAGTAGACCTACCTTCTATGAAATTATCTAACAATTTTAAAATCATTTATACTTTTGTCCTCCTTAACATCCTTTGGCAGTGAGTTCCATAATTCTGTTAATATGTTGCAGGAAAAAAATATTAATTTTTTTTTTATTTTAAATTTGCTGTCTGAAAATGTCTTTAGATGTTTCCTCATGCTGGTGTTGTAAGAAGAAGTGGGGTGTTACTTTTTCAAGTGATTTGTGATTTTGTAGCATATACTATGTCCTTGCCTTTAGTTATTTAATTTGTAAACTGAAAGACTGTAACCTTTTTAAAGTCTCCTTATATCTCTGATCAGTCCTTCTACATTTGCCTCATATTTTTTCTTATTCTATTGTTGCAGAGTATTTCTCAGCTGAATGTAGCAGCCCATCAAAATTCCAGCTCTTTGTCACTCACTGTCAGCTCTAGATTTGGCCAACCTGAAAAGTTTGTGTTCTCAATAAATTGTGTTAATTAATTACTACCTTTTTTTCTGGTTTGCTCGTCTAGATATTGCACAATTAAAGTTCCAATGGTCCCTGAAAGACCTGGAGTAAGTTTTTCTTAGAGAAAGCTAGCCATTTATTTCTGCCCTCTGTTTCCTCTATTTTCATGGGTTCATGGGAGGAATTTACCCCATGCCAGCATTACCTATGTCAATCTCTTTATTTCTAGTTCTCTTCAGAGAAATGTCTCAGAAGCCTGGGTATACTCTTTCAATTGGACAATGTGACCATAGGATTGTCTGCTTTTTTGGACAGCTTAAAACATGTACAACCATGACTTATCTCTGCAAAGTGTATGGTTTCTTCTGTGATAGGCTGTTTCACAGATTACTTTTCATCCTGTGAAATAATATAGTTTCTACCCATTTTTGTGGTATGCAATGTCAGACACAAAATATCAAATGTTGTCTATTCAGGGAGGTTTATTCCTCATTTTACCCACTCAGTCCCCAGCTTTGCTGTAGTCTGCCCATCTGGTTGACCCTGAATATATATAAAGGCTCCTTCATTTACAGGAGATGTGGCCAAGTGTAGAGGTGTGCCTGGACAGATCACAACAAGTTCTTTCTACTTTTCCCTATTTTCTTGAAGCAGTAGTAAGAAAATAAATCACTCTGGAAAGTTCAGCATGTTACAGACACAGATTCTGTAGTGGACGGAGCAGGTAAAAAATCAGCTACTGTACAAAAGCTGAAACTCAGAAGGTTGTAGCTGTTGGTTGGGGTTTTATTTGTGTAGTGGAAAGCATTCAAATATTAAGTATTTCACAACCTGTATATTTTTGTATTTTGTAAAGAATCTATTTTATAGATTAAGATGTGCCTCAAGACTTTTTTCTGAGAAACCGAAAATTTGTTTCTCAGATACTCCCCTATCACTACTGTAGAAACTTTTATAATTAAAATACATTAAGTGTCTGTGGAGAAAATGGGATGCAACTGACATATTTGCAGGACCCAAGGTTTGTATATTCTCCTTGTTTCAGAACACAGATTTTTAAAAGCTTAAGTATTTACTGAATAGTTGCTCCAAGCAAAGAAGCCAGCAAGACTGCAGGCAGGTAAGGAAAATAGATTTCTGCTGATAAATAATTAATCCAGTAATGCTGCTGCCCCACATGCATAACCACTGTATTTATGCAAATATAATTTAGGAGACGAAAGAGCACTTGCTTGGAGTGTGCAACATTATTGACAGTTCTGATGTTTTAGACTATTTCACTTGGAACTGTCATTCCTGCCTTGAGTATGAGAGTGCTAATCTATCTGGTATCAGTTTCCCAGGCCTGAGGCAGCTGCACTTGGCATCCTTTGCTGTGGTAGGAAAGAAGAGCAGATGACAGTATTGAACACTGGCAGTGTGTATACTCTGGGGAAATTTGGCCCTTCAGTATATATTATTAGACATAAATACTACAGTACTAAAATATGCCAGTACTTTAAGAGAACAGTGGCTATTTTTCATATTGAAGCAGCAATTTGGTTTGAGTCTTTGCTGTTATTTTACATTCTGCAGAGAGTAAAGCGAGAGAACAAGGGTGAAATGGGATAATTAAGGATGCATGAAAACAGTTTTTTGATACCAGGGCAATGAATATTCAAGATGAGAGATTTATATCTGATTATGGGAGGCATTCAGACTAGTTCAAAGACATTCTCTACAGCATTATCAAGTTTTTTTTCTCATAATTAAGCAAGACAACAGAGACAGAAAGTCAAGACATTTTTCTGCACTCTAAGTTTTAATATATTCATGTAAATAGAGCAATCCTCTTCTACTAAAATAAAGAGCAAGGAAATTTTGATTCCAATTTTTAGTGGATACAAAATAAACAGGCTTTTTAGAGTTAATAGGTTTTTGTTTAGTTACATGAATAGGATAAACCTTTTCTGTAAGCATGAGACTTGGTCTATAACATTTGGCAAATATTGACAAATATTGCCTCTTTTAAGAGGCTGCAACATCAGCTGTCTCACTTATCATGAAGGTGACTGTTAAATTAGATACCACTTTCTAATGTTTACAGTTTAAATTTTTGCAAACTGGTTGTTTTTTATGTCAGTTCAAAGGATTGGCAGTATAATCAGTGTTCTGTTTTACCAAATATTTCTTATTTTCTTAAGATTCTAAGAGCCCTTTTATAATAGAAACATGTTTTGGTTTTTTTTTTTACAAATAATTCCAAAGAAGAGCAGATCATTTCCCTATTTATCTAGTAAAACACACCTCCAAGCTATAATTTATTGAAAGTTTAAGGAAAGAACATTACACCACTCTCCAAACAGGCAATATCTTCAAATAAAACTGTGACCAAAGTCTCATCAAAAAATGTTAATTATACCTTAAACTCTTGACCTTGCAAAGTAAAATGTTGACAAGTGTCTTTCTGATATTTTGCAAATTAAGCCACAGCCCCATCAGTGTCCAAATTAGCTAAGGAATAAATGTCCACTGTAACAAAATCAATGCCATGCTGCATAGCAAAACCGGTGTGCCAAATAGAACATTCTTTAAAAAGTTAAAGGTGATTATTTCAATTAAAAATCCTTCAAACTGTTCAAGAGGTTTCTTATCTTCCTAAGGTATGCTATGCTGTCCTGTCCTGTCCTGTCCTGTCCTGTCCTGTCCTGTCCTGTCCTATCCTATCCTATCCTATCCTATCCTATCCTATCCTATCCTATCCTATCCTATCCTATCCTATCCTATCCTATCCTCTGTCATTTGGGGGACCCACTACACTGGAAAATTTCCTCCTTTGTAAACATTTCTGAAAGGATGGCCTGCATGTGTGGCATGTCTCAAGACAGCGTAAGTGAAATTTTCCAATTACTTTGCTATTTCCTTTTCTTAGGTCTTTGAAGGACCTTAAAGGTCAGTACATCAGAAAAAAAAAATTAGAAATCATTCTTTTAGAATACTGTGTGCTAAGGCTTTATGTGAAAATTGGTAGTTTTGTGTTTAATGTGAAAGTGTGATTGATATGCTGAAGAACTGTTGAAGTAAATGTGACTGCAAGTTGCTAATCATGTGTTTTGGTGTTGCTTCATTTGATAGTAATTGTACAGGAGAGGTGCATATATATGTGATTTTGTGGACTGCTCTGACCCTGGTATGACATAGTCTTGCTCACCATACTGCCCTTAATAAAGTCTCAGTGAGGAAATCTTATGCTTGGTTTTCTAAGAAATGTTCCAATGTCTACATTTTGCTGCCAGTATTTTATACTTATTTACCAGTGATATTTCAGCATGTTTAATTTCTTTGGTTTTGTGTACGTGTCCTTTACCTGTGGAGTTGGAACCGTTATAAGACAAAGACATGCACCAGGTGAATGCTATTTAATACTGTTCAGAAAATTCTGAAACAGTTAAATTTTAAAGCTCAGACTTTTGCCTCTGAAAGCTGAAGAGGGACATTTTATGTACTTACTTTCAAATTTTTAAAAAATTAATTTGAAAGCCCTTAAAATCATTAAGGATTAATTTTCAAAGGCAAAGAAGGTAGGTCAGCGTTTTAACAATTACTTGCTGTCTTTTTTATTCATAATTGAATAATATTAATAGTGTCAAAATAGTGAAATCTGCACTTATGCACACATGAATATAGATTGATGAGTGCTATCTGTTAATTTTGGTGTGCAAATCTTCATTTGTATTAGTGAAAGGGAAAACTGAAGCAGATGGGGCCTTGCAGCCCCTTGAACAGCAATACACGTTCTACATCTACAGAAAGAACATCTGTACAGGAAGAAATGTCAAGCTGGGGAAAACTTTGTCCTACAATTTAATATAGAAGTCATTTTAGATATAAGGCTGAAGATTTCTTTTTCTTTTTTGGATTATAAATAAGCAGAAGTTTTTGTTGCCCACTTCAGAATTCTTTTTTTTTCTTTTATTTCAAACGTATTTACCAAAGGCCTTTTCAAGTGTCCTAGTTGTTACTGAACTGATAAGTCCCTGAGGTTAGAATTCTCCCTAAGTAGTTTTCTAATGCTATTTACCCAGTGAATTCCTGTTCTAATGAAAGCAGTAGGTTTTATATCAAGACATGCCAGGTACTGGAGTTAATCGATTCTGTTCTCTGTAGGAAACTCTGAAGTAAGAAACCTGATTTATCTCCATTGAGAATGGAGAAATGGGGGAACTTACTGATCCTATTAGAACATTGCAGTGTATCTGTAGGGTACTTTGTGGTCTCCAGTGATAGCCTAAAAGTGCTTTTGGTTATTTGTGTGTTTAATGACATTCACAGGAAAGCAAGGAAAGGCTTCACAGACACAGAGTTATTTAATGGAATCAAATAATCTAGATGGATATAAAAGGTTAAGTATTTTTAATCAGACTCTTTTGTCAATGCTAAGCAAATAAAAGTCAGTATTTAATATTCTCAGAGATAAGTCAGACTTTGAATAATGCTCAAACTACTCTACAATAATGTAACTCAATCTGAGAATATCAACAACATTGTTTGTTGAAAGTTTAGCAAAATGTATTGGTTTGTGAGGATCATGATTTTGTGGATTTTTTAAAAATAATTTAACCAAAATATCAAAAACTAGTTTCTTGATCTTCAAATAATTGTGAAAGTAGTACATGATTTATAATAATCTCCTGTGCTGCAGAATATGCTGTTAAAGAAATTATATTGTTCCATATGTAAATGTTGTAGAGAGGAAGCATACTGTAGAGAAAGAATCATAGAATATCCTGAATTGGAAGGGACCCATCAGGATCATCGAGTCCAACTCCTGGCCCTGCACAGGGCACCCCAGGAGTCACACCATGTGCCTGAAAGCATTGTCCAAACACTTCTTGGACTCTGTAAGGCTTGGTGATGTGACCACATCCCTGGGGAGCCTGAAGAGTAAGCTGCATCCAAGAACTGGAAGAGCTTGAGGAAAACCCAAAAGAGATCAGTGGAGCTCTTGAGGCACAGAACAAGCAAAATATCTTTATTCTTCCCCCTCTTGTTGTTTTTTTAACCAAAAAGATGTTAATTTTAACTTTAGAGAGTATCATACTTACTAAACCAGATGAAATTTTTTGGTATTTTGCTCTAAGATTCATAGTTTTTGGATTAATTTCAGATTTGAAAGTGCTGTTTGAGACAGAGGTGCTCAAAGCAGGAGAGGATGAAAATCATCCCATTTCATCATGAGATAGGAATGAGTGTGGGAGACCATACTGTAACTTTTTACAAACAAAATTTTTTTTGTTGAATTTACAGGTATTTCATATATCCATAGCTCAAGAATGGTAGTCTAACTGCTTTAAAGAAATGTTTCTGCTGTTTTTCTTTGCTCCTTATAAATTTCATGATACATATTTTGATGGGGAAATGCCCTCTAAAGCTGAGAGAATGTCTTCAACTCACATTGTAGATGTCCATCTACATCTTTATGCATTATTAATGTCATAGAGTTAGCAAGGGCTTGTGGTTCTTTGTTTTACAGGGAAAGAGATTGAAGTTTAAGCTCTGTGAGAATTTGTCTACTTAAGGTGAACTAGGTAATGGAATATAGAAAAAGAGTTTAAAAGCTTGCTCAGCTCTTGGGATTTGGAGGTACAATTTGGAGGTTTTCACCTCTTGCATGAATAAACTGATGTAGAAGAAATTTAAAGCCTGGACAAACTTCTTCAGCACTTTGGCAACAATGGCAATTACAGTCAGCAGGTATATTGAAGAGATCTCAAAGCATCAGCATCTGCTGTAAATTCCCCTTTTCTGCAGTATTGCTACAGAGTGCTCAGCACTGTCCAGTAACAGCTGATGCAAACTGCAAAGAAGATTCTGTTGTATTCAGGCAAAGATCAAAATTGGTTTCTTTTATAGTAAGCCCCCATGAAGCATATCAAGATTGTTGTCACAGAATCACAGAATAGTTGAGGATGGGGAGCACCTCTGGAGGTCATCTTGTCCAACCCCCCTCAATGCTCACTGGCAGCCACTGGGATCCAGCTACTCTGTCTGTGCCCAGACAGCTTCTGAGCAGCTACAGAGATGGAAACCCCACACCACCTCTGGGCAACCCCCTCCAGTGCTTGGTCACCCTCACAGTAAAAAAGTGTTTTTTTATTCTGATGTTCAGAGGGGCATTTCCGTTTGTGCCCACTGCCTCTGGTCCTGTCACTGGGCACCCCTGAAAGGAGCCTGGCTTTGTCCTCTTTGCAGCCTCCTTTCAGACATTTATACGTGTTGATAAGATGCCCCTGAGCTTTCTCTTCATGACCTGAGTAGTCCTTTTCTAGTAGAAGAAAACCTCCAGTCTCTTAGTCTTCTTCATGGCCCCATTGGACTCTCCCCTGTATATTCACATCTCTTTGGTCCTGAGCATCCCAGTACTGGGCACAGTACACAGCCAGTCTCCCCAGCACTCACTAGAGGGTAAGGAATTACTCCCCTTGGTCTGCAGGCAATGTTTTCTCTAGCACAACATGGGATATCACTTACCTTCTCTTCAGCAAAGACACATTGCTGGATCATATCCTACCATAAGCACTGAAGGAATGGCAGGGGAATGGTGGAACCCTTACCACCATTGTGGCATTCAAATCCTGAAGACATTCCTGGAGATTACTGGCCCCTGAAGCACACTGTTTTGAGATCCACAGGAAAGAGAAATATCAAGAGTCCATCATCAGAGATTTAGAAAATCAAATTGTTGAGGAGAAAATTTGCTTCACCTTCATATAGTTTTTTCCTTCTCAGACTCAATAAAACTAACAGTGTGTATAGAAACTTCCTGTGAAGGCTAGGGTGATGAAATTGTCATGTCATACCTATAATGATCAAAACAAAATATAAAGCAAGAAGATTAGTACTCAAAAACTCTTTATAAAGACAGTGGAGCATAGGAACTTGATCATAGAAAAGTTTTTAGAACCACTTTAATTGCTTATTTTTTTCATAAGAGATAAGACAACACAGACAGGATGGGCAGCTAATTTGTTCTTGGAGTCGTGATGCTGACCACATTGTAATAATGTGATAGTTTTCTGGCCTCTGGACCAAAATCCAGAAATGCTGTATCTTTCATGATTCTGGGTACTAAAGTACTGGTCCCTAAATCCACCCACTCCCAAAAGCAGCCCTTTTACTCCTGGACAAAGCAGTCACTAGGAGTGTAGGAGAGCCAGTTAAAGGGATTTCAATCCATGTATAAAATGTGTTTGAAGTCAAAATAGGATATATCTTAGTCCATTTTCAATTCCAAGTGTTCTTTAAAGAAATTACATGCCTAGCATATGCTTTTTCCTATAGTTAGTCATGTGAAGATCAGACTGTTTTTAATGCTAAATGACAATCCTCTGTAATTTTACTTGGCTTATGATTTTTATTGCTTTTAAACAAATAAGGTATGCAAAATAATTAGATTCAATAAACAGTTAGTTACTGCAGCAAATCTTCTAAGAGTTTATTATTCAATTGTGTAATTGCTGATGTGAATTCTTCAGGAATTCAGTGAAAAAAATTCAGATGTTTTATGAGATCCAGTAAAGCAAAATTATCATGCTGAGGTAAAATGTAATTCTGTTTTACAAAAGTATTGAAAGCATTGAATTTGTATCTCCTGTATTTTTAATCTCATCTGTAAAGACATTTCTGGGCCCATCCAAATCTCTTTGGAATTTTGGATTCTTTTTAGATTATCTTTTTGAAAAAGAATGATGGGTAGCTTGCAACTTCTGGATATTTGGCTGCAGAGCAAGAAACAGAAAGGCTTAAACTCTCTTTCTTTGAAACATCTGGCTCTTCTTTCATCTGGAAAATACTACTGACTCCTCTTGCCCTGAAAAGAAAAATTCAAGTGCAGAAAGACGTGGAAAACACTCTGTGAATCTGTGAATTTAGAAACTTCAGCCAAGCTCTACCAGGGATGGGAGTGTAGGAGAGCCAGTTACAAAAAGGTTAATTTCAAGTTTCCTCAAAGAGGAAACTTGAAATACCACACTAAAAGCAAACTTAATCATAACAGGAAAGGAATGCCATCTAGAAACTTAAACCCAAAAATTGCAGAACAAAAAGTTTTCACTCTACCAGGTCATAAATGCTCAAACTTCCACAAAGTTGTTTATATTTGTTATTGCTGATGATTTATTGTGGAAGATACTTGAGTGCTACCACATCTGACCAAAAGTTTTACTATAAGACTGTGTCACCTGCTTTACCTTGGTGAGTTTAAGAAATACAAAACAGGGATCTCTTCTGTAGTATTTAGCTTGTTTATACTTATTTTTGCCAAGAAGAATTTTTGCCAAGAATTCCAGAAGGGAATTTAGCAAATGGCATTATCTAGCTCAAAAGATGTAAGTTTAAGATTACAAATTTTGCTGTGAAGTCTAACATTTTATAATGAGTTGGAGGAGAGGATGCCAGAGACCTTTTTCTATTTCTTACTAAGTAGGATCCTTCAATAATATATTTTAAAGAGAGTAATTTGTTTAATCCTGAGAGACAGCTACAATAATCTACAGTCATTTAAGTGAAAAGAAGCTGCAGAAAAAGTCAGAGCAGCGCCACCTGGGTTAGAGCAAACATTTAAAGAACTAGTGTGTTAATACTTAAAGAATTTATTCATGCATTTTTTATAACTTCTAGCTTTTGTAGTTGAATGTAATGAATGGATCTCCAAGAGCTTGAGTCATCATGCTCGTAGCTGATGCCAATTTCCAGGCATTAACTTTAATTATTGATGCTTTCCATAATAGACCTGATGGCACATTTTTAAAGTAAAGGTTCTGTCTTACTG
Organism: Thryothorus ludovicianus; assembly: GCA_013397245.1. Classification (NCBI taxonomy): domain Eukaryota; kingdom Metazoa; phylum Chordata; class Aves; order Passeriformes; family Certhiidae; genus Thryothorus; species Thryothorus ludovicianus. The sequence continues at coordinate 551,762 of VZTB01000052.1, read as the reverse complement.
AAGGCATGCCCTGCTGCTGGACACACTGGCAGAGGGAAATGTGGAGCTTCCACCTGCTCTTCAAATTAAAGCTTTGTTTCTCAGGTTTGATTCTTTAATTACTCAGTGCATGGCTGTCACCTTTAGGCTAGGTTGTCTTCGAAGAAGTTTGTAATTGGAAGAAATTTGTAATTGGAGGAGCAAACCAAGCATGAAAGGCTGGAGGGATCTTTCCAGGCCCATGAAGTTCCTTCAGAAAGCAGCACAAAGCTCTGCTATGGCTTCATCCTGTTATGGAGCAGCAGCCTCCAGACTGATGTATGCACCCCAAGAATTTTCAATGACAATGTTTTGTGCTTCATATTTTAAAAACAGTACCTTTTAAGGAAGGTAACTGGATGCTACTTTCATAAGATTAAAAAAAAAAAAAAAAAAAGGGGCACTAAAAGGTGCACTCAGGTGCTAGATTTAGAGGTAAACTTTGAGTTAAAGAATTCCTGGCAAGCTGAAACTAAAGTTATATATTAATTTATAATTTTACTAAAATAAGTGAAAAATCATTTAAATCTATTCTTCACCAGCAGCAGAGTTCATGAGGTGAGAAAGAGATGGAGCAGTGCTCTTTCTGAAAAAATTACTAATAACAAATGACTTAATAAAATAGCTCTTTAATAAGATATAATAAAAGAAGGGTTATAGAAGGTGAGTAAATTCCCTTGAGATTCTGAGCACACAGCATTCTTTCCGTGCCAGAGAGACCCCAGATGGATATTCCCATTGCATTCTGTATCCCCTCTATGGACAGAGGCTCCATCTTTCTACACATATGGGCTATTATATACTTTTCTTACAAGAAAATAAGACATAAAGGATAATCGTGAGCACTTCTCCCTGTGCTGTTCGATACAGGCACGGTGGTGCAGGTGATGTGTTTGCTGGGACTGAGTGTGCTGCCCACAGGCTCTGGTGCTGCAGTGAGGTGGCTGAGGCTGCCCTGCAGCCAAGGAATGTGGCTCAGCACAGCCCAGCCTAAAATGCTGGGTGGGCAGCACCTTATCTGCCAGCTCAGGTTAACAAGTTCGTGTGGGTCACTAACTCCTTCTGTAGGGCAGTCTCCTGGTCAGGATGGACCCACCCTCCTATCTGGAATAATTTCTCTCTCCTTTTGAGAACGAACAACCACACATGAGCTCTCACCAGCAAGGTTCAAACTGAGTTCTGTAATTTGAGTATCCTCACGAACAAAACCTAAATCTTGCATGTAAGATGCCTCTCTCATTTTTTTGTTAATAAAAGTTATGAAAGGATATGGAGTTACGCATATAATTTATTGCCTGAGGTCAGTCAGACCTCAGTGTAATTCTGTTTTAAAGTTAAAGCATTAAAAAAACAATAATCATGACGTAAATAAGACAGAAGATCAGGAAAATAGATTGAAAAGGGACTGGACATTCAAGAACTTCCAAAATTTAATCCTGGCATTATACTCTCATTTTTAACAAGGCTTTTCATACTATATATCTCTCTCATGTTCTATGAAATGGAGTAATTATATTTTTTTTCTTCTGAAAATTGTTGATTTTCAAACCCTCCATGGGAACATCTGCTCTGCAGGTGGCGGCTGGTCTTGGTGATACCACATCTCCTGGAGGGCCAGTGACTCATGGAAAGTGGCCACTTTGTTCCCAGGGATGTGTTTAGAGAAGCTTGAACAGAAGGAGCGTGGTTTATGGCATGGGTGACTGCACAAACTAATCCCAACTTTTCTCATTTTTCTTATCTAGCGTAGATATTGGCCTCAATTTAAGTCTTTCGTGTTACTTTCATGTAACAATGTTATGTTATATTTCTTATAATCATCTTTGAATAAGCGTCCTAAAACCTAATTAACACATCCCAGGAACCTGACACCAGTTTTTCTAGAGTGAGATTTACTGATATTTTGTTTCTTACTCGCTTTAATTTTTTTCTTGCAGGTTCACAGCATGCCCAGAATATTCTGAGTTGGAAGGGACACAAAGGATCGTTGAGTCCCACTCTTAAATAAATGGCCTGAATGGGGATTGAACCCACAAATTTGGTGTTATCAGCACCATACTCTCACCAATTGAGCTATTCTCAGCATACTGAGCTCATCTCAGTATATCTTCAATCAGATTCCTACATATTTGCTGTATGAAAAAATGCTGCCCAATATGTAACTTTCCAAGGTAAAATTTTATTTAAAAAGCTGATTTCAATCAGACAGTTGGATCTTTCAGGTAATAATACTTTCTATAATACTTACAGGTATTATAGTTAAGATGATCTATTTGTCTTTCTTAATTTTATTTGGATTTTATTTAGCTTCATGGACAATCAGGTCTAAATTCTGATAATAACTGTATAATAACTGGAGTCTTCTAGGGCTTGAATCAGGTCATAATGAATAGGCAACTGCAGAGTGCTGATAACTACTCCTGTGTAGCAAGCCAAATCCATCTCTAGTTTAACCATGTCCCTTCCATAGAGATGCTGCCTAATAAATTCACTTGTGGCACTAAAAACAGCATTGATTTCATGAGAGGTATCTGATTTGAAAACTGAAGATAAAAGGCAAGGTAGTGGAACATGCATCAACTGAAAGAGCAACATAATAAAAATATGAAAGACAACATAATAGGGAAAACAACAGATAATTTAAGCATCCTAATTTTGTATTATGCGTGACTTTTGCCTATTTCTTGTATAAATCAGGAGTTTTGAAATTTCTTTGTGTTAATATCACCATAGTTACATCTCAATTATAAATAAAAGCACACAATAGTCGTGATCACAAGTTTAATGCATGACATCCAGGCACATTTTCTTAGTAATTTTTAAAGTCTTCACAATAATAAATTGCACTGCACTGCTGGCTGCTTGCAAATAAATGAAAGTGGGTATATTACACCCAATTTACAAATATCAGTCACATCAAAAAGAATTAACACTTGATTTAATTGCACTTTGATTAAACTCGTACAAATTATTGGAAGATAAACTTTTATTTGTTTTAAAATATTCTTATGCCTTTTAAGTTACCAAAAGAGAAGCAGTCAGCTTTAAACTAAATAAAGGTTGTCAAGACAACACTTTTTGTATTTTTGTCAGATAAAAATCCCAGTTTTAGTTCTCTTTACAGCACAAAATGACAGCAGTCTGTTCTGCACAGATCTGCATTCAGAAGTCCTTAAAATTGGCTGTATTAATATTAAGCTTGCCATTTTCTGATTTCTGACTTCTGCCACCACATAAGTCTCTGGTACCTTTTACTGATTTTGTGAGGGACTCTCAATTAATAACAGCACATCTAATTTTTGTAATAATTTTATGGATATAATATTTTTTTCCCTGCTTTCTGGATACAGCTCACCACAAGCCCCCATTCCTCTAACTGGATCAGTGTGGTCTTTTTACCAGAACATCTCAAAACTTCAAAACGTCATACACAGAGCACTAGCTAGGACCTTCCACTCTTTTTGTCTTCGAGTGCATAAAGAATGATACCATTACCCAGAGGTGCCCTCAAAAATTTGGTACCAATGAGAGTGGGTTTTAAACTGCAAAAAATACATGGACACCAATTCTATACAGAAAAAACAATGATCTCAAAATGAGATAGCATGGCTACTCTGGAGTAGCATGGCTACTCTAATTATTCACAATTATTCTTTCAATTTGCTGATGTATTTCATTATATACTTCTAAATTTTTTTCCATCTCTTCAATTTTTTCATTCTATATTCTCGTAGGTTTCCTTGATTTGTGTAGTAGCAGCCAGAGGTGGCAAAAAGTCTGGACACAAACCAGGTTTTTCTCTTTGTAAAATCTTGAGTGTGATGATGAGAGCTCTGTAGCCTGTTCATAAACAAGGAACCAAGGTAATGAATCTGAAGGGGAAGCATTTCCTGAATAGCTTTCACAGCTCAAATTCTTGCTCCAGCCTTCAGCTTACACAGGTGATTGCTCTTCCTGTTTGGTCCCCTCCTTTCACCTACAGAGCTGCACTATGAGGATCTTATGATATTTCCATCTCCTAAAACATAGATTGGAAATTGGACAAAAGGAGTCTCATTGCAGAAGTTGTGAGACCATTCAAAACATTGTTCTGGAACTAATTCCTGACAGTATTTTTTTTTTTCTAAATCTGCCATCTCTTTTTTATATGACTTTTTTTTCAGTCTTCTTGAACTCCAGAACATGTTCTGGGGTTACTTTTGGCAACCTCAGATAGAAACATATCTGGTAAGCAGCATAAATCATGTCTATTCCTAATGCTTAATGTTCCATTACCACATTTGCTGTTTAGTTTTGCTTTTAGATGTGAACACATTACTGATGTATACTTGTAGTTTGAATCTCAATGTGTTGTGGCCTTATTTTTTCCAGTAACTCAGCAAACTTGGCTGAGGGAAGAATATTTGTTCCCAGCATTATATTTAGAAATGCTATGTTTTTAAGCCTGGATTTAGAATTTTTCTATTTTATTTTGCTAAAATATTTCACTCTTTCGTAAGAAGACTGGAATATGTCAGGCATTTCTAGCAGCAATTTGTGACTGGACTTGTTAATATAATTTTTGTAAAGGCAAAAGATTTAATCAAATAATATTTTTTCTCAATGCACATGATGAAATAGAAATTCACATCTTGTAATTGTAGAAGTAATATTTTTAAGCAAGAGCTTTAAACTTTCATTCTTGGGATAGATGTGGGGTTTTTTAGTGTAAATGATGAAGGAGACTAGGAGAGACCAGAAAGAGGGAGATGCTCCATTGCTGTCATTACTGATATATGTCATCCTGTCCAAATTTCTCATATTGACTTGTGGGTTACCAGCATATTATCCATGGTTTGCTTGTCCTGTCTCTGCAACCCCCCTTGTGAGAGCACAAGTTTGTGTTGGCTGTGCAGGAAACTGAACTGAGGGCTTAATCCGAGTTGAAAACAATCCAACAGCAGCAGGAAGCAATAATCTCCCCAGACCAGTTTGGCCTCATAATTGCTTTTGCCAGCAGGAGAGGTTGATGTAGATGTGGGAATAAGAAGCAGCAGCAGGAGGTGAAATAACTTCTGGCTTATTTGATCTTAAAGTAAACCTCTAGCAAGCAACAAAGCCCCTAGAAATGGGTGTTTGTGGACAAAATCTTCCTTGTCAATTTGCATAGTATCTCAAACAGAAACACTTTCAGGTCCTTCTCATTAATAAAAACAGATTGCATTTTTTTCTGGCTTAGAATTTTTAATCATTTTTCCAATATGTGGCCATGTGTCCCATCCTATTCCCTTCTAGACTACGTTAGGCCTATTCTCCTTAGCATTGATGAATGATTTAAATGATTGTAAAAGGAGAAGGTGCACACCAAATATATTCCTTTGTGAGCAGCAAAACCACATTTAGTAGAGGTCAGGCTCTTTACTACTAAGTATGTGTGGAGTTCCCAGCAGTAGAGTGGTTTCTTTCCACACAGCTGCAATTTTTAATTATGCAGCTGGTGACATCTGGTGCCAAGATTACAGACAGGATTCCCCGTGGCAGATGAAAGCTGGTGCCACTTTCGTAACAAGGAGATGGTGGAAAAATGGGATTAGGCTCACATGTTACAAAACCTATGCATGCCCCACTGGAAGGTTCTCTGCTAATTTTTTATTTACTTCCTATACATGGCTAGCTTTGAGATGAAATATCTTGTTACCTATAGAAGGCAATATCAGATTTTCACCCCATCTGCAATATATGTACAATAATAGTTTTAAACTTTTAAATACTGCTCTGTGTGATCGTTCATCTTTGTAGAAAGTAGGGCAAATCCTACTATTTTAGGTCACCTTAATTATTTTGAAATAATGCTGTGAAACTGAACAAAAATTAGCTTTTAGTTAATAAATCTTAAACACATTAATTGACACAAAATGTTACTACCCAAGAGACACAGGGGGAACAGATTAGAGCCCATGAGAACGCTTGAATTTGCACAGACTTCAGCTTTGCCTGCATGCCAAATTATTTAAGAAAAAAAGGCAATTGGATGTCACAGGGAGGAGAAAATGCCCAGCAGATGGTGCTGCCTGATCGCTCATGGACCCAGCCCGGGCAGGGAGAAGCAAAAAACAACTGAGGCCTCTGAAAAGGAATGATGATGAAACAGCGGTCGTGTCGTTGGAGCAGGAACTGAAAAAAACACTGACATGACTTTTTTCCTTTAGAACTGATGTGTTATTTTATAAGTAAATATTTCAATTCTCTTTGTTTTTTTTCCTATTGTTCTAAGTCTATTGAAAGTAGATATAAACAGAAATGGCAACTCTACAGAATAAAACATTTTAAACAAAAATTGCAACTCCATTGATTATTTTAAAGATATTTACACATTATATAAGCACACAAAAATCTGTATTCATGATTACATCTCTCATTTAAGAGCTGTAGTTACACACTCGTTCTTCAGCAGGCAACAGTTTCTTTTACCAAAATTTTCTTATGCATAATAAGAAATATAAATTTGTATAAATTTGTATAAATTTCTCACAGGATTTAATAATTAACTACTTCATCACCTCAGTATCATAATTTGGGTTTGTCAGAACCTGTTGATTTTGTAATTTAATACAGATATTTATGTTGATAGCATAAACCACTGCTGTTCCTGATATTATGTGTGATCTCAGCATGCAACTTTTAATGTGGCATTGTGTACCTGTCTCAGCTCTCAATAGGTGAATGATGCAGACTCATGTAGATGTGCTACAATAAACTTATAGGGATATCAATCAAAAAAGAAAGGCTCATAGCTTCATAGTTCAATGAAAATAAAGGCTTGCTGTCCACACTGTCACAGGAATTTACCATTTGGCAAGAACTCAACCACTGTACAATCTGCCTCCAGACTTTTAAGTGCAGGTAACTTCAAGTGCCCGTTAGGACACATGTCCAATCTCACCTTCTGTTTGTGCTTCCCCACCCAGCAAGCTTCCTCATGTTGGACAGATTTTCTTGTGGGTGACTTTTGTGGCAGGGCTTTTATTGCCCTGTGTGACACCAAGCCCTCTTGTGGTCCCTCCAGCACAGTGTCACCTGCCTAAGAGCTGGGCACCCTCTGATGGCTCAGGCTTTGCTTGGCCTGCAGCAGCACTGGAAGGGGTCAGAAGCACCTTCCAGGGCGAGTTCTGTCTGTGGACATCTTTAATTTTGAACAGCACCTGCATTTCTTCTGAAGCAAAAAAGAAAAAAATTATCTGAGACTGTTTTCTATGCATTCATCCCCTTTTGATTTCAACTCATGCTTATCCATGTCTGAGTGCTTCAAGCAGATAGTGATTCAATGATTTTGCAAAGGTACTGTTTGAAAAGCTGGGCTTAGGTATCCTTGTGCATCCCACTGAAAGCCACGTTTTGAGTGTCCTCCCTTTTTATTGTTTGCACATAAAACTACCATGAAGGATTGGTGAGATCTTGTGATCTCTTGGCAGTAACAAAGTTAGAAATTTGTAGGCTCATGGATCCTTTTTTGTTGTTGTTCTAAGGAAGTTGGGTGCCAGTGCCCTTATCAGTCTGAGACTTGGACAGGTAAAAATTGATTTTTCAAAATGTTTTCCTTTACCCAATAAAATCCTCCATTTTGTGGCAAAATTCCTTCTTTTTTTCATTCCCAAGCAGTTTCTCTTGCTGAAAATCCTATATCTGTCACTTATTTTTCAATTCATCCGCTTGTCAAAAGTGTTTTTCATGAGGAGAGATGTTTTCAGTTTGTGATAACAATCTTTGGCCTTTTTTCAAATCCTGTTGTTCGACAGTCAAGCTTTTCTGTATCCTTGTCTATTTTCACCAGCAATTTTCTTCCAATTGAGATTTTCCATTCTTTTCAATATACACACACATGCAAACACACACAGAGAAAAAAGAAAGATTTATGCAATAATAGTCTGTGTCCTGATTAGTTCACCAATTACCTCCTTCCTACCCTGCCTAATGAAAGGTCTGCATGGTTTAGTGGTGTACTTGGCAGGTTTTGGGTTAATGGTTGGACACAATGATCTCAGAGATCTTTTCCAATCTTAACAATTCTATGTTTCTGTGGCTCTATTTCATTCTTCACCACTAGGTATCAGCATTGCACACTCTATTTTTATAATATTCCCTAGCTAAGAAATGGTGCTGTTTAACTTCAGTCCCAGCAAGGAAATTATTAGCTGGTGAAATCTAAGTCTTCAGTCTGCTTTTCTGTAGCAAATGGTCTTGAATATTCTTAGGACAAAGTTATAAAGAAAACTTAATGTGCGTAATTAGCTGGTGTCTGTTTTATTTGTGTTATATTAATGTGATCTGTGTAATGAACTTTCTAAAGAACAGTCATACTTGGTGGTTTACAAGGAATGGTTCCCAAACACTCAAAAATAAATATTACCAAAATCAGGTGGAGAGAGGATTTGAACAGAATAATGAAAATAACAATTAACAGTCCCTCAAGTGCATTTTACGAGATCCTGAAGCCACAATCCAGATATTAAAAAAAAAAAATACTCCCTGTAGAAGTATTGTTTAACATCATAAAGCAAGTATTATGGAACAGTCAGAAAAAATAGAGAACATTTTTTTGAAAGACAAAAGTAAAAGTGAACAAATCTGGGAAGACCAGAAGGAATTATCTGAATTGTCTGATGATGATACCGGAACCCTTTAGATGCAATTACTTGAATTCCTAATTTTAATTTGCCAAGGGAAGAATTGCTTATTACATATTTCTGTTCTCTTCTGGGGAGGAGTTCATATAAGGGAGATAGTATTTTATGTGATAATGCAGAAATAGGTTTAATTCTTGGAGTAACGTAGAGTAATTTTAATAACAATGCAGTATTATATCCTCACTTCAGAGATCTTAGGACAACTATTATTGTCTGAGAAAAAGTTCAGATACCAACCAAATCTAAAGATGTCAGAAAAAAGCCCTGAGCAGCTGAATACAGTTTGGTTTTTTTTATTTTTTTATATAATTGTACAAATAGATATGGGAGTAGGCAAAGCATTTTTACAGGCTGTTGCATAGCATCCTACAAAATAGGAAACTTGGAAGTGCTGCTGCTTTATGATAGAAAGCCAACTGACCATGAAATCCCATTGCAAACTACTGGACAATTGGTCAGAAAAGCCAATATTGCTCTGCCAATGTATAAAACAGAGGAATATCAAGTAAGACCTGAGTGAAAGAATAACACTGAAAATTCTGAAAGACTGGAAGAAGAGCTGCAGGAATGGTAAAGAACAGGAAAACCTGATCTGCTTGGTGTTGTTTCAAATAATGGGAGAGTAGGATTCCCCAGAGATGTGGAGGAATGAGGTGAGCCATTGTAGCTGTGGCCTGAGTCAGGGGGCTGGCTTGGGCTGGCTTGCTGCAGAGCCAGGTTTGTTCCCTTGGCATCCACGTCACAGCAAATCTGCGCCTGGGCAAACCAGGGACTGGCACATGTCAGCTGCCAGTGACCAGAAACTAGAAAAATTACAGTGAAAATAAAATGAATTTCTGAAAAGTGAGTGCAACTGACCATGAAAACTGGCTCCTACAGCTCGTTTCCCTGCCAGTGGAAATACTCTTAGCAGACACAGACTGTTTTTCTCCTTAAGATAAGCATTACTTTGGGCAGGAGCTAATTCTGTCTGGCTTCTCTGTGTGGGTGTTCTCCTATTGCAACATTTGTTCATTTTGAAAAACAATAAAAGCATTTCAAGTAATTATTTGAAAATTTAAAACATTTGCTCTGTAATAAGTTTCTAAATGAAAAGGGCTTTGATTTCAAAAAGATCAATATGTCAATTGTTTTTCTAGATTTAACCAATAAGTATAAAAATTTTATTCTCAACATTTTTTCATCATTAAATTTATTTCTCTGTGTTTGTGCTAAGATGTTTATCTTAATTTGACTACATTATTTGCACATAATAAGATATAATGCTTCACATAGTAACATATTTGACAATTTCATTAAATATTTTAGTGAGGAACCAATATCTCATATGATTGTTCTATGCTGTCACTATGAATAATTTTAATTTAGACAAGATTATATATATCACTTAAAATGAGTGATATATAGTGTAGAAATGTTTGAAATCCTTGACTGTCCATAGGGAGAAATTTACCTTTGCATTAAAGCTGACCAAGGCCAATCACTGTTCCCTGGTAGATGCACAGCCACCGAACGCATTTAATCTGAAAGAATCCATCATGGTTTAGGATCAGCACTCCCTAATTCAGTGCTCCATCCCTCTCACAGTCATTCTCCTTTCCCCTCTGGTAGGAGACACAAAAGGCAGAGTTAACAGGCTGAGATAAAAACAATTTGCTGGAGACTGCAATGAGGCAAGAAAACAAACAGCAACAGAAACAATATAAATAAAAATATACAAAGATATGATGATTTATGGGCAAAAGTTGCTCACAGGTTGGGACAATGAACACAGGATGGACAGAACCCCCGGCTGGGATCAGTGTTAACCTACTGCCCCATTTGCTGCTTGCTCTCCTGGAAAAGGGACCTGGGAAGAGAGGGAGTCCCTTTTGCCCACTCCCCAGCCATGACATAAGATGCTATGGAATAGCACAACATCTTGGACATGCCCACACAGCTCCACACAGCTCCAGACTCTCTCACACTACTGCAGAAACTTAGCCTTGTCCTTGCAGGAAATCAGAATCTAAATCCTTGTATGCACTGTGGAGCACTTTGAATGTTTGTGATAGCCATATTTATGAGAAAATTATGGCTTGGGCACATTCAGCCTTTAGCAATTACTGAGCTTTTCTCCAGGAATTGATATAAGAACTTGAGCTTTCAGCCCAGTGTACCATTGCCATTGCTGTGACATGTCCTGCCCCTGGAGGACAGGAGCTGCTGGTGGCAGTCCATCCCAGGCTCGAGGGCCTTTGTCCCTCCAGGCACAGGCACAGGCAGTGCTGATGCAGCTTCGTGTCCCCACAGTTCACAGGCAGCTGGCTGGGAGCACGGGCAGGGCACACACCCAGCTGGGTCCATCTGGATGGTCCTGAGGAGGGAGGTAACAGAGCTGCCTTCTGGCAGCAGCAGGGGTGGCCAAGCCAACCCCAATATATGACTTTGCCCTGATGTATGTGAAACTTAAGCTGCTGCCTGGAATTGTATGATATTGCTTCCTGACCTCAGCAATGGAAGATGTCACCTATCTTTTGTCTTACAGAACTTGTTCCTGTGACTTAGGCAAAGTCAGTGCATTCAAACACAGTGATGAAGAAGCCTTGGTATTTTCGATGGCACCAATGTACATCCATTCGGGTTGTGGTTAGGATAGAGGTAATTTTCTTCCCAAGCCACAGCAACATCATAGACTCCCTGCTGCAAGATCAAGCACAGCTTTGAACATGTTGTCTTGTTGGAAGTTAGGAGGCTCTTGGATAGTAACCTAATGGCTTGATTATTGAGGATGTGCAAAAGTCCAAATAGATGCAATTAGATACCTAATCGAATAAAATGGGTACTATTTAATTCCTGTATTACAGAAGAAACTATGGGCAAGAGAGTGTGAGAGTATGCGTGTGAGAAACAAAATGTGAGAAACAAAATTAATTTTGCAGCAAATGTAGGCCTTGAGCTATTCTTCCACAGCAGACACTTCAGATTTGCCTGGTTCACATACTACCAAACTGGCCACGAAAGCCAAAACACAAAATTACTTCAGTTCAGAAGATGCCACTTCTCTTGTTGCCACTATTACATTCAGTCTCCTTTTTTACCATATATATTGGAGAAGGATTGGCTTGGCACCAATCTTTGCTGATCCCATTTTGCTTTAAAGACCCAAATATACTGCCCCAAGAATGAAGTAATTTATAAAGAATGACACCAGGAAAATTATCAGATTGAGTTGCCATCGCTTTGCAGTGCAATGCAGTTTTAGTTAAGCAGCAGATGTATCATGAAATTAGACGTCATAAAGTATTTAGCAGGTCATGTCTAATGTTATTTCATATTTGTCTAATCTTTACAGGGAGATTTTCTTCCTTTCCCTGGGTCCAATTTAATTTAGAAAAAAAAAATAGTCTGGATTTTGCAGGACAGAAACCCTAAAAAATTAAATTTTTTGTGGCTTCTGGATATTAAAAAGAATTAAATCAAGCACCTTATGAGTACATTGGTCCTTCCTCTGCAGATCTCCTTAAATTTGCCATATGACAGCATAATTTCCAGATACTGCTGCTCGGTTGGAAAAGGGTAGATCACAGGGAAAACTGGGATAGATAAAATTACTAACATGGAGAATTCTATTGTGGCACCCCTATAAATCTTTAATTATGCCAAACCAGATAGGTTTATGTCATGTACGCCTTGCACCACACACTACTACAAAGCTAAGCAAAACCTAAACCAAAGCAGGTCAGAGTTTAGACAAATCCAAACAAAGGTGTGGGCAGAGGCACTGTCTCTGTGCTTCAGGTTTACTTTTCATTGTTATTTGCCTCATGTATCACAGAAAGATCTGAAGATCCCAATTAAAAAGTGCAATTCACTTCAATTTCAGTAAAAATAAAATCTCACCCCAATGCTTTGGAGCAGAGTAGGAGGTTTATTAACAAGCATAAAAATGTGTTTCATTTCTTAACAGATTTGCAGTGCCTTATTTTTTCAGAAAAATTAGAGTGTCTCCAGTACACTGCTCCCTTTGGAGATATTACAGATCTTACATTACAGCTACTGGAATGTAACATAAGCAAATATTTTAAAAAATAATATTTTTTCTTGAAACAGTAGGGAGAGTTTTTTAATAACTAAATGCCAATGTACCCAGTTAAACTTGACCTCAAACTAAAATGTGCACCACATGGCTTCTAATAAGCTACATGACACTATGTTTCTACTCACAAGGCTTCACATTTTGCCATGAACTGAAAAATACGTTAAAAAATTTGCTTTCAAGTCAGCTTTCTGCAGTTTGCAAAGCACGGATTTCTTTCACTTCTATGGCATGAAATTGCCCTAATTTTGGAGATTGCTCTGCTCCCAAGAATTTCTGGGGTTTTTTGTTTTCTCTAGGACAGGAACAAGCATTCTCTCAGGAAGCTCAAATGGTCAGTGTCACATCAGTGAGTGGATTACACACACCTGCTTTCCAGAAGGTGCTTTTAAAGCCACGGAAAGGTACAGTACTGAGGGTGGCTGTGACAGGGCTAGTGCAAAGCCTGACAGCCATGAAAGTCTGACAGGTTTAAAGGTTCTTAGGCTGACAGGGTCTCCCCTCTTTCCCTGTTAGGGTTTTCCTAAACAGCTTCATGCAGTGGGGATGCAGGATTTTGCTCATCTATCAAAAAGCAAAACCACAGAGAAGTGGCACATGGCTGCTTCTGTCTGCTGAGACTTGGGCCAGTCACTGCAAGCTGGAAGTAGTTCTAATGTCTCAGTAATCAATCATCACAGATTTTTTAACCATAAAGGGTTTCTCTATGATGGAAAGATGTTACCTCAAGAGCCATCTGGGAAGCACTTTAAATTTCTGGAGCCAAGACTTATGGCTGAGGTTTCACATTTTTATTAAAGGCTCATTGAGGACCCCACACCATTTGAAGGGAAGAACATCTTTTGCAAGCATAAATTTTCTGGGTAATCAGAGCAACATTAACATGTAGTGCTGGTATTTACTTGTAAAAGTTCTGTTACTCCTACATTTCTCTCCCCTGATAGGGGAGGCTAGTCTTCGTTTAGTAAAAAAATGAACTGGACTCACGGTTGCTCTCTTTCTCTGGTTGTTTATTCTTTTCATATCTACAATTTCTGCACACCTGTCTTTACACCAGCCTAGCATGAACCTGAAAGAGCCTGAAAAGAACCTAAAAAGTCTAAAAGCTAAAAAATCTAAAAACCTAAAAGCAAAAGCCTCAAATTCTAAAAAACCGAAAGCCTCTAAAGCCTGAAAGCCTAAAAAGTCCAGAAAATTCTCTAAAAGCCTCTAACAGACAGATTCAAGGTCTTCTTAAAGATAATTCACCCAATTATCACCACAAACATACATTATTTCTACTTTTCTATCAATAACTAACTAAACTTCTACTCATGTAACAATATACTGCGGCAAATTCTAACCAATCATTTAGTGACCCAAAACTGCAGAAGATGGAGTAAAGAAAGAAGAAGGAAGAAGCCTAAAAACCACAAGGATCCTCCATCTTGTCTTCATTTATTTACCATTCTAACAAACTTAAAAATCTACATTTCTCTCCCTGTGATAAATTATATATTATACTATCGCCTAATTTACATTAATGAAAATTCTGTCTCATCCCAAAGCCTAGGAAGCCTTTTCCATGGACAAAGGTTAAAAGCAATATTTTTCAGAGGGTTTGAATCCTTTAAAACATGCAGAGAACTATTTTCTGCGTTCCAGACCACAACATTTACTTGCTAATACCATAATTAATACTATATATTTACCTTTTTCTTCATGTAATCTGGCAAAAAAAAATCTGTATTCCTTAAAGCAAAACTCCTGCAGTTCCTACACCTTATAGACCAGACTGTCTTATGCAATTTCTTAGGGTGGAGAGTTCAAAACAGAAAGTCTTGTGTCTTAAAAATTGCTAGAAGAGTGCTAGCTTGACCTTTTTGCATGTTTCTGCACAAATACTGATAAAATGCATAATCAGAATAAATAAATTTTACTGAGCTCTAGCCTGTTACTAAAGTTGATTTAGAAAGGAAGCTGGTCGAGCCAGGTAATTATAAAATAATGTCTCTTTATTATGATTTATGCTTCTTTTTGCTTTCTTTCTTTCTTTGTAGGGTGCTGAGGTTGTGCATATGTAAATATGCCTAAGAAAAAATATTAATCAAGTGATACTTCAGCGTATTTTAAGTTGATGTGGAAGAATTGGAAGTACAGTATATGGGCTTATAAATCTTTAGCCAAAACTGAAAAATTTTATTTTTTTTTTGTAAAATAAAGACTTTATTTCAGAGGTCACACAATTATTTGGAATTAATAACTTCTCTGACACTTGAGTAACACTTGAATGTATTCACCCTATCCTGGTGTTCAAGCTGCAGTGTTATAGCATGTGAAATAAGGACATCATGCCTAATTGAAAAACTCATGCCAGAATTTATTTTATTAGAAGGGAATTTAAAAAGTCAGAGAAAATGAATCATTTCCTAAATTAATGAATGTATCACTTACTAACTGTCATTAAAACCTTGTTAATTTGATCCAGTGACAAAGCTAATTAAGAAGATATATGTGCTTCTAAAAACTAATGAATATTTTAAATGATTTATTCCTTTAACATCTTACTTAATTGGTTTAACAGGCCATGGCAGCACCGTGTCATTCCCTGCTGGCCAGAGGTGCCTTTGGAGAGGTAACCAGGCACTGCAGGCAGATCAAACAGCAGGCAGCATTTCTGGGAAGTGACAGCTCTGTTGGAAAGCCAAAGGGTGAAAGCAGAACTTCTGAGTGAGGGCAGATCTTCCTCATCATCAGCAGATGGTTGAAGCCAGAGACTCGTCACAACTCTACTAACTTAAATGCAATTACAAATTTAAGGAAATACTAAAAGCCTTGTCTAGCCCCTTAAATACTTTAAATGTTCTTGTTAGAGGACTTGTTGTGTTGACAGCAACAATTTCAAAAGCCATGTTTTCAGATAAGTTCCTCTGCCCAGCTTTCTGATCTTCAATCACCTTGTAAAATATTTTTTTACCTGTGAAACAGCACCACCACTCTGGAGATATTTTGTTAACAGTGTAGATGAATATTTTTACCTGAGAGCCTCTCTATGTCATTTTTTTCACAGGAATTTAAACTCTTAAATAAGCACAAAAATGTCAGTATCCAGCAAGTCATCATATCCAATTTTGTACTGTAGCATTTTAGAAATAAGGCAGCTACTAAACCAGGCAGCCTTCCCTTTTATTGCATTTCTACAACATTTAAAAGCACGTGCCACTATTTTCCCTTCTTCTCCTTCTTTACTTACTATTTATCCCCCCTTCAGAAAGAATAAATTAAAATAAATCATGCCACTCCTCACACCTTACCTTTACAGGTATTGACTGTTGCTTCCTGAAGCCTTTAAAATTGAGGCTTGAATTGGAATCTAATGGTCAACTTGCAGATATTCCTTATCATGTTTGATGTACCTAGAATAGCTGAGATTAGGGATTATTTCTGTTCCATGTGCCTTTCATTTGCTGACATCTTCAGGATTTTAGTCCCAGTATCTTCATCAACACGAGGTGTAATGCTTTTTAGCTGGTGGAGATCTCATTGTAAAGTGTTGTGCACATGTGTGAAGGCATAGTGAAGTGGATGTTTAAGGGGATGGCTTAATACTTAACAAAGGGGTATAGCCTGTTGTGTATCAAGAAAATTATTCTTTAAAATAGTGTAACTATTACACATTGAAAACCAGAAAATTTGGCCATTGCCTTATAAAGAAAGCCTTGGAGGAAGCAGGTTAATGGTTCAACAGGGGAGATATGCTCTCATGATCATAAAATACAGGAACAAATGGGATCTAAAGCTGCTTCAGTGTTTGTGCTGTATGACTGAGGCACGAAAATATCTGGCAAATCAAAGTAAGCTGACACTTTTCAATGTGTCTCACCAGATGAACCGAGAATTTACAGTCAGAGATGTAGCTGGCTTCTAATGCCCTAAATCAAGAGGTCAAGCAAATGTCGTACAAAGCCAAGAGTAACCCCCAGCCAGGCTTTGACCTGACAGTGATCCTACTCACTCAGTGCTCTCCTGAGAGCCTTCCAGCACTGGGCACACAATATCCCTGCAGAATTAGGGCTTCAACTACAGCACTCCAGCTCTGCTGCTGCTGCTGCTCTTGCTGCAAAGGGAAATACAAAGTGGATCACTAGGCACTGTTTCTGCACCTAGTTGTTGGTCCCTGAAAGTAGTGGCCTCTATTCTACTGAATTTTGTAAGCCTCTACAATGTTACCGAGATTGCTGTCAGCTAGATTTGTGGGGATTTTTAAGTTGAAAGCAATTTTGTTTTATTGAGGAGTAAGATAATAAAAAGCCTGCCCTTGTGAAGCTTGTCAACATGCATTTAGGTAAATTAGTTTGAAAACTTCTTTGCTCCTTATTGGAATGGGAAAATTATTTTAAAGTGCTCAGCATTTCATTAATATGTGGAAGGTTTTGTTTTCTTGTCATCCTGACAAATAAAAACAAATACAGGCTTGATGAACAGGATTTTTAGAGATACTGTCTGTTTACAGTTTCCTGTGGCTTTAAATGGAAATCTGTCTCTTTGGTAGAGCTGATGCTGTGGATACTACATCCTGCTTCAGAGATTAATACTTCTGTGGTAAAGGAGGAAAAGAGACTGGGATCTTACTGTTTGTTAGAGAAAACATCTTGGCTCTTCACAGTGTTTGTGCACACACACATAAGCACACACACTATATGCTCAATGAACAAAGACTGACACAAAAGGTAATACTATATTCCTTCTTTTAAATGTGTAGAATAGTGGAGAGCTGCAACAAAAATAATGTTCATTAGATTATTAATACTGCATGTTTACAAGTCTAAAGACCATCCTGGTGCCAGGTTTGTATTACATGATTGCCGTGCTCACCAATGTCCTCTCTTAGTTTTCTTGTTCTCCCCGAGTATTGGTTTGGTTTGGTTTGGGTTTTTTTTCAGCTTTTAACTTTCAAAGTGCAAGTGTTTTGCTTGCAAAATCAGACCTTTCCAACCAAAATAAATATTCCAGACAAGAAAACAAACCAAAACTATTGCTGTCTTTCTGACTGCATATATTTGAACTCTGGCCCTTGTTTGTTTGCTGCATGTACTAGGTCTTGGGTGACTGATTCCTCATTGACAAAAATTACTGCAGGATTGAAAATTATAACAGTGCATTGTGACACTTTCCTAGGTCCTCCTGCATAGCTGTGGAGTGATTCCTTCCATCACTCACCATGACTTTTCCTACCATTTTTATCAGTAAATGATGCTACATATTGTATTGTTCAAGATGTGAGCTAGTAATCAACATTCCCATGATTCAAAGGGAGGCAGGAATTAGCAAATTAACATATTGCAATTTTAAAATACAAGTTTAATAGAGGTTGAAATAAAGATTTCATCTGGAAAGTTAGATTAACAAAAAATTTGTTAAATTAATAACAAATTATTTATGAATGAAATTAATACTGAATTTCTTCATGTTAATACTGTAAAGACTTTATTGGCAGTAAAACAAAGGAGAAAGGTGATTGACCATAGGTGTGTTTCTTAGGGGTGTGGCTGGTAGCTGTGCATAAGTGTCACAAGGCAAAAGCAGACCATCTCAGACAGAGCTTGTGTTTCTCTGAGCTTGCAGCATGGATGAGGGTAGGGCTTGAATAACAGTTTTTTTCTTGGAGAGTCATTTTATTTTCTTTTTTTTTTCCATTAAGAACCACTCAATTTTCTCGCCTTAGCCGTTCACCCAGGTTGGAAGGTCATCCAGCTCACCTCTGGGCCCAAACCCTGGTGTTTGTGCCCTGGTGAAAGCTGTAAGATGTGATGTGTGTGCTGAGCAGTGCTGACATCTGCGTGGTTAACATGTGCAGCTGAAATAATTGACGCAGTGTCAGACACAGACTGAGCAGCAGAAGGCAGAGGGGTCAATTGTCTGGTGGCTGTCATTGCCCAAAACACCGAGGGTCAGAGAGTGCGAGGGGTCCCTAGGGGTTCACAGCTGAAACAAGCAGAAAAAGAA
This sequence comes from Thryothorus ludovicianus, assembly GCA_013397245.1. NCBI lineage: Eukaryota > Metazoa > Chordata > Aves > Passeriformes > Certhiidae > Thryothorus > Thryothorus ludovicianus. Next base: position 533,018 of record VZTB01000052.1, on the reverse strand, counting down.
GCAGATCTCTAAAACCATGGATGCCCAGCACAATACTACAATTTCAGTAGTATTTACGTTGGAGGTGGAAAAGTTTGTAGGGTGGGCTGAGACGTGGTTGGATGGCTGCCCTGGCCTCCTGCTCTTAGTCCATATGTACCCAAGGGAGCATGTCTGGAGCTTTGCACAGCCCAGCAACCACAAACTGAATCATGACTTCTGGACTCCTGTTGTACCAGTCTACATATCTCTATGTACCCTTCAAGGCTCATTTTCCTCCTCTGCACTGTGGCAGGGTTGCATGTCCAATTACTGTGGAAAGGGAAATTAGGAACCATCCTGCTTCAAAACAACACTTCCGTTGTTTCCACTCCATTTAGCATTAGCTTAACCTGTCTCTGTGGGGAGTCATAATATTTCCTAACCACAACACTTACTTAAAGTACCTTGCAGTGCTGGTTTAACATCTCAGATTTTGCACATGGAGTTTGAGATTTCTATTATAACATGTACTGGAGTTCTGAGTTATTTGCTACTTGGTAAAATGAGTTTGCAATTATATCCTGTTTGCTATTATGTGCTGTCAGGGATAAACAGTAAATGACGTTTCATATGTTTTATAGTGTATTTTAGCTTCTGTCTTCAGTGACTCTCCTCAGATTGTATCCTTAGGTTCAGTTTCTGCATGTTGTGACTTATTTCAAAGCAGTACCGTGGGAATCTGCCTCAGGCAATCGCAGGACTGCCATCCTGCGAGAGCAAATTGTCACTGGAATTGGGGGTGTCTTGTGCAGCTCAGCTATATTTGAGTTGCATCAGCATTTGACTAGAAGTAGTTTGCAAAGTTACTGTAAATGTAGCTGTGTAAGTGTAGAAGTTGTAAACTGCAATATTTATATATGAGCTACAGAAAAAACTGGATTATTTTTTTTTACCAGAATACCTGTGGTATGTGAAAATAGTCATAAAATTCCAGTAACTGGAAACAGAAGCAATTTCTTCCAGTATGAGAAGTGAGTCTTTCTGAACCACACAGGCTTCTGCTGTTTTCTGGGAGAACACAAAGAAAACCAGAGAGGCTTGGAGAAAAATTTAATGTCACTAGTATTACCAGTCCCAATAATAGTACAATGAAAATTGAAAGCTTGCCATTTGGAAGGAAACATGTTTAGAGCAGGCAAGCTCTACCACACCATTCTATGTCTTGCAGGTCAGGCAGGAGACCTGCAATATATATAATCCAAAATCTTTCTGCATTTGAGCATGGGAACAAAGGCAGAACGGGAATGTTCCCACTGGTGTTTGCACACTGGATTGCATTATTGTGGAGCAACCAAGTGGGACATGGACTGTTGTGGAGTGACAAGCGGGACTTGTGAAAGCCTTATAATAAATGAATGCCAGTTGCAGGGGAGAGTTAGCCTCTGAGGTGCATGCTGTAGCCATCTGTTTCACTTGGGTACAGATGCTGACTTTTCTTTTCCTAAGTGGAAAAGTGCTCTGATTTTTTTTTTGGTTTTTTTTTTTGGTACACCTTGGCTGCATTAAGCATTAGAAATAAACATTGAAAGAGATGTAAGCTAACCAAGAAGTTCATGCGTCACTCTGCAGTGGTGCCTCTTTTCTAATAATTTTGAGCCTATGGCCTAGGCTTCTCTAAAGCCAGAGATGTATGTTCTTAAGTGCATTATATCTGGGAAGAATATAATGAAACAGGCTAAACTTGCAATAAGAGAAATTAATAAAAGTTAAATACATGCTCTAGATGTAAATTTGAAGGACTTGGGAAAGAACTATTTAGGCTCAGGTAGAGATTTCCAAGATGTTATTTTTATTTTAGTTATGCTTCAAAGAAACTGGATTTTTTGAGATTTGAAGGATTTGGGAAACATGGAAATGTAATGAATCGTAGGTATCACTTCTTCTTCCAAAGCAAGAAATCAAAGATTTGGATTAAAATTTGTTGTCCTCCAAATGAAGCAGTACTGTAATTAGAATGTGTTTTATAATGTAGGTACACTAGAAATTTGTGCATTCTCCTACTTCATGATCTGTTTCTGTGGGCTATATATGTTAGTGTGTTTTTTTTTGTTTGCTTTGCTGTCTTCTTTGAGCAAACCATCTGCAGCTTGTTTTACCTTTCATCAGCAGTTTGAACTGGACTATAAAAATCCCATACTTGGCAGTAGCATATACATAAATAATTGATGTAATAAACGGATTATATTTATAGTAAGGTGAAAACATAGCCTCATGAATCTTCAGGAAGGAAGCTGTGTTGTTCTTCTAATGAGTTTTGCATAATCTTTTATTCTCTAAAACTTGTATATATGCCGTCTATACACTGCCTGAATTACATATGCCTTTTTGAAAATCTTAATTTTGCAGATCTAGTGAAGTCCTGTGGACACATATTTATGAAATACATTTTATTCTAAACAAAGACCATCATGTTTATCTTAAAACGTGGCACACTTAACTCTGAACAGCCTCTTTTCAGAGCTAAAGACAACAGACTTTTTTATTGTTTTCAATTATTAATTTTAAGCCAACGTATGATTTGGATGCATGTGCTGACAAAAAAAATTTTATGCATGCATGATTACACTCTTCATCAAACATGGCTTCAAGCACTATGGCTTTACCCTGAAAGGTGTGTAGATAAAGATCCTGCCTGTACTAGGAAGATGCACACAGCTTTCTGTTTTCCAGAAACATATCCTCATAAAAAATGAGATAGATTGCTTTCCCAGAGACAGGAATCAAGTAAATCTAAAGGGTTTTTTTTTGAGAGGCAGGGCAGACCCTGGAAAATAAAAATTCTTTATTTTTCTACTGTGAATCAGCCTATAAAGATTATTGCCCCTTGAGGAAAGTGAGCGAACCTCTTAACAATGTGTTGCCACTGACATTTCCTTTATTGTCTTGTTTTATATCATTAAATGAGGGCTACTGAGGTTGGAATTGCACCCCCTTGCCCCATGATTCTCACTCAAAGACTGCTGAGTTGAAATTTCAGGGGGTTTTCAGCAAATCCACTACCAGAACTTGGGCAAGAGAAAAGTTACATTCAAGATCTGTTAACGTGCCCTCAAAGATACTGAAAGAGAGAGAACTAAATAAAGTCAAATACTGTACCTTTGAAGAGTTTCTTAAAGAATAGGCTTAAGGAGCCTTTTAAAATGTGCGCCTAGAAATAGAAGGTGCCTCTTGAGAGATCTGTGTAATTTAAAAAATCATTCTTACTATTAATGTATCCCACAGGATCGTGTCTGGAATAACAATTTGGAGAGACTGAGTGAATAGTGCTATAGTTACTACACTTGCTGTGCATGTGCAAGGTCTGCAGATGTCCATAGGGAAGATGACCCTGGAGTGAACCACACCAACATATTCAACCTGCTTGGTGGTTCTGGGCTGATTTGTGCCGTATTTGGATGTTGACTTTGGGAAGATACAAGCTGTCTCTTGTGTAGTTTTGCTGCATCTGTTGCACTGCATCCTCCTGTAGTCCTAGTCCATGTCAGCCCTTGTCCTCTCTTCAGCTGGGGACTTGCACTGCCAAGCTGTGGATTTGCCTGATTATTTTAAGTATTTAAGTATTTTAAGTTCATGACTTTATTTCTTCCTGGCTTCTAAAACTAGATATGTACTTCAGCTGTGTCTTGAATCCACAAGAAAAATTAAACCTGCACTGATTCTTCGTTTCTGCTGCTTGAAAGGTGTGATCTAAATGAAAGCTGGCCTAGGACTCTAGCACAGAAATCAGGCTCCCATAGCCAGGATGGGAACTTTTAGTGCTCCATGGAATAAATACATCCTGAAACAGTTTGGATGTCAAAATCCCCAGATATACTTGGGAGAGCTCTCTCAACAGCGACCTGCACCCTTTTACTCAGACAATGTTAATAAGAGCTCTAGAATTTGACTTTAGGATAGTGATTACATAGCAGTTCATTTTAAAAGAATATTAAAAACCCCTGCTGAATAGAGCTAACATCTCCATGGCTGTGCTTGAGTGCATTCATTATAAGAAACCAATTTTACCCTGGGCCAGAAAGACACTGAGCAGGCAGATACAGCAGTTGTCAGTATGAGGTTTTCTAAGCTCCAGGGCAAAGCTGGAAAAGTGAGGAAGTATTACAGCAACTTCAATTATTTTGCATGTAAAGCTGTAATTAGTATTCATGTAATGAGTAGAAGCTTGTGCCCAAAGAGCTCTTAAGTGTGAGGAGTGATGAGGGGTGAGCAGTGACAGGAGTGACAGCGACTCCCATGTGAAGACTTTGTGGGTTTTTGCTGGGGCAGCTGCACCTGCATCTGGGCTCCTGCCACAAAGGGCTCCATGGACTGTCCTCCTTGTAGTGGTGCTCCCACCTGGAGAGACATTTCCAGTCCCCAGTGTGTCTCCCCAGTGTGGGAATAGCATAAGGGAAAGCATGGAAGCAGCTCTCCCAAGCTGGGCATGTGGAAAGCCGGCAGTAAAACAGGTCCTCTGGGACCTCTGAACAACAGGCAGGTGACTGGGCAGTGCTGAAATACAAATTTTGGGAAAAAGCTTTATAAACTCTAACATTTTACTGCTCGTTCCCCACAGTATAGACCTTTTATGTTATACTTGTTTACTGGAGGTAAATTTATTGGAAGTGTCACAATGTGAACACGGGAGTGCAACAACAGCAGTGAAGAAAAAGCTGCAGGGCAAATAATTCAGGACAACTTTCCTACTCTGGCATGAATCAAACTGGTTGTCGGTGTCATCTTTATTATTTTTATTATTCATCAGGCTGGGGACCATGTTCTGCTCTGAGCTGTAGAAGGAAAAGAATAAATTACCAATCCAAGCGTGGGCTAAACTGAAGACAGATGATCTGTTCTGGATTTTCATGCTGTGGTTAGGCTCAGTATTCAGGTGTAATTCAGCAGGAATTGGTTTTTTGTATTTTGTTATCCGAGACGTTTTGTTTCCCGGGCAAGGCACTCTGAGAGAGAGAACTGTTGCACATTAACTGTATGGGGGATGTGTGGGGATGGCCTCAGACTGATAATCCTAGGATGCCTCAGAATTATCCCACAAGTCACATCCCTGGTCAGGTCCTTATAACACTGCTATCCTAAAGTACTACAGCCTCTGCATAATTCTCCAAATCTAGCTGCTTTTCCAAGGAGCCTGGTCCAGGCCCTTTGGGCCCTGAGCCAAAAAATCTTTAAGGGATATTAGCCCTGCAGATGTATTTAACTGTGCACCATGAGAGACAATCTCCCCAGTTAACAGGGCTCTCCTGCCCCTGACAGCACATAAGCTGTAGCCCAAGTGCTCTGCCCCAGGAGATCCCTCTGCTCTCTGCATCCAGGATCCCTCCCAAATCTTTTTTTTCCCCCCAGGTTGTCTGGTAAATTATAGGGGCATTTTTAGGGTTCACCATTACAATTTTATGATTACTCTTACAGTCTGACAATGACAAAAACACGTGTTGCGGGTTTTTGTTGTGAGATAGGATTAAAAGGAAAGAAAACAAAACAGATTCAAACTTGAAAACATATAAAGAAAACTTTATTAACAGAGCTAAAAGAGGAAAATAATAATAATGAGATAATCAGAACAAAATTCCTGATAGCCTTTTCTTTTCTACTGACAATGCAAAGATAAAACTCATGATCTTTAGTCAGTTTACTACCTTTAAAAATAGTCTGATCTTCAATTCACTTGGGGAGAAGAGTTTCTCTTGTTGTGCTACGGAGACTTTTCCACAAGAAAACAGATTTTCTTGTAGGTTTGTCATACTATTGGGGTGTTATTTTTAAGAATGAGCTATTTTAGTATACAACAGGCTTTTTTCATTTATCTCTAGAAACAAAAGGTCTTTTTACTATCCCTTTTCATCCTTCTCATTTCTCTCTAAGTTTCCTCTTAAATCACAGTAATATCCATTTGTTTCAACTACTAATACTTCAATTTACATAAAATTGCCACTTTCCCCCAATACACTTCTACACATCACAGCGAAAATAAACAGTCTGATATATCAAATATATATATAGATCTTTACCATAGCTTTACAAAAGAATTTAAATCTAAGTTCAAAACGTTCTCTTCAATCCTTTCATTTAAAATCAAACTTCTTTCTTACTGACGTCAAGGGTTAAGTTTTATCATTGGCTGAAACAGTTTTTATAGAGTCTTACAATGGTGAAAGGTTAACTTAATCCAAATTCTGTACTGAGAAATGCAACCTGTTGTGTTCTTCTGCTGCCACATGGTCTCTGTTAGCAGCATGCTGATCTCGTCCTCCTGAAGTACCAAGAAGGAAAGGTTGTAGCTGCTGGCACCGGCACCATCCTGGCTGCTGCCAACCTCAGCCACGTGGCTGCTCTTTGTTTCAAAGCCGCTTTTAGTTTAGGGATCTCTTCCAACTTCGAGGGCCCGGTGGGCTCTCTGATAAAAAGCTCGGCAGTTCTCCCATCACTCTTCCAAGGACAAGGAAATTTCCGCTGGGCCAGAGAGGTCAGCTCAGCCCAGGCCTGGCCACCCCGGGCCGAGCAGGCCGACCCAGACCCCGCTGGGCCCGGGCCCCGCCACCTCCTTCTGAGGCCAGAAGTGAAATGGCTCCTCCTCCCCTTTTTTTTCTGTTTCAAGAATGTGTCTTTACAAAAAATGCAGCAATCCCATTGGCTCCATTGAACAACGCTACCCCACGACAGCCTGAAATTTTAGTGGGAATGAATGCTTATTGCAGACTTCCACTGGAGAAAGTATTAAGTATAGAATCGATGAGGCCTTATAAAGCATGTCAGGATGCCCCTGAAACACATTCTCACATAGTATATCAAATTCCCTCTGGGCCTTTAGGGGAACGAATGAGACTTTATTACCCTTTTCTCTCTGTGTAAATCTGTAATTGATTTCATCATGTATAATTTAGACTATTCTTGTAATCATTGAAAACATATCTGAATATGGCAGGATTCATTTACAGCTTTCAGTGTGGGATTGTAATTGAAAGATGGAATATTCCTTATGTTCCTCTCATAAATTAGATGGTTCTCAATTTCTATTCCTTTTTTAAGTGCTTACCATCTCCAGGGCAAAGGGGAGTAGGTGTGGGAGAGAAGCCTGTCAGAATCAGTTAAGGAGCATCATGCCTCCAGGTATGTCAGAGCCCCTTATCACCTTAGGATCAAACATTGTGCTGCTGTACACAGCTGTGTTACCTTTGCAAAATTCGTGAGTGAGTGCTTTAACCTCCCCTCCTACTTGGAAAGAGGAGTATGAAGTTAAACGACACATGCTAGATGATAAATTACAACAGAGCTGGTCCAAAGGGACTACTGTTTCTAAAAGTATCTTGGGATGCTTAAGTTATTGGGCATCGCTTGTCGAGTCACCATTTCATACATATCATATTTAGGCTGCTTGAAGTAATACATTAGTACATTCAACCATTTGCACCTGTGAGGGAGGCAAAATTTAAAAACCAGTGTGTGAGAAGTTTGCATGGCACAGTGAGCTGCAGGGAGGTAGTTTATAACAGCTATCTTCAAAGAGGAATTGCATTTGTCTAGATAGGAGAAAAATCCTATAACTAGCTAGGAAAAGAAAATCATCACAAAGAAAATTACGAAAATAACAGTTCTTAAGTCAACCTGACATTTGTTCTTCACTTGGGGAAAATAACTGAAAGAAACTTGGCCTTTAGAGCTGTGGGAAAACAGGCTATTGGAGGAGCATGCAGATGAACTTGTTATCTGCAGTTCTGGTTAATGATACAGGACTGCTAATGCCACTTGCACAGAATAACAAAAGAGCCATCTTAGCCAAGTAAAGAGAGTTTAAATTGGCCCATTCTATGCTTCTACTCATTACAAATTAAATATTTAGCAGTTTGGTTTGGTGTCATAAAAGGGGAGAACATTAGTCTGAGAACTCATAATTACAATTTTGAGCTGTTCTTTAGTGCTCTGAAGTTCCAGCACCAAGAACTTAAATCGTTAAAAATGTAAACAGGTTTTTACTAAAATTTCAATGTGTGTTGTTGATATAATGAAATAAATTCAAAACAGGCTGGAAATTGTTATTATTTCTTTTTAGATCCACTATTAGGACTGTTATATCCTACAGACAGGCATATTGGCAATAACTTCAGTACTTGTGCTGCCATACCTGCTTTATAAATCTTCTCCTAACTAATCAAGTTAAGGCACATGTGCCTTTCCTTTCCTTGGAAGTTAACTGAGAGCTAGCATGAAGCCTTGTAATGGATAATTCTTGCTTGCAGGATATAATTTTCTGACATTTGTTCAGAAAGGCGAGGAAAAGCAAGGTTTGCTGGAGATGAAGAAAAGCTTCAGGCAACACGGAGTTATTCACCTTTAAAGAACCTTCTCTCAGCATGACAGGGGCAGTACAGGCTGATGCCCTCCGGTGTCCCATTCACACGCTGATGAGCACCAAACATCCCCTGCAGTACCCAGGTGCCAGGAGAGCAGTGTGGTGACCTGATCCCTGCATCACGGTCAGAGCTGGTACATGTTGGTCTTGTCCTGGCGACCAGGAAAAGCAGTTAATTTCTTAGCAGTGAGAAGGAGGGGGACTCACTGTGTGATTTCATCTGCCGCTGTTTCCTTACGCAGAAAACATTTGCTGATTTTATACTCCATTGGTTATTTAACAACAGATTTACTCCTTTAATCAGAATGCTTCGTCTCTCACTATATCTAATTTCTACTGTCAGCATTCCATATACCTATGTGATTCAGTTCCATTTTTTAAAACCAATCTTCTGCAGTCCAGAGCATTGTCTCATGTAGCTGGCATCACATCAGTTGGCGTATTTCAAAATAATCTGATGTGAAAGTGCAAGATTACTTGGCAGTGTTAAAAAAACCCCACTTTTGCTTTGACACTGGACTATGTTTGGATCTAGTATAAAGATGGAAAAACAGGTATTGGGGTATCCATGCTTAGTCCATGCATAAATTTAGACTAATGGCTCCAGTTTTTATTATAATCTTTTTCTTTTCAATAATAATGCAACCTCCTTGAAGTCAGAGATTTTCACACTCTGCTGTTCAAAACATTCTCACCTAAAACCTGTTTTCTTTCTTTTCTTAACATTTATCAGTTCATCTTTAAAAGTTCATCTTTTACTTAACCAGTAAAGGTGAACAAATTGCTGAGGTTTTCCTACATCCACCCAATTGAATGGGGTGATTGGAGGGAGCAGGAAGGAAATGTGTCAAATTAATTCAAGGTCACAAGTCTGGGAAAAAAACAAGAATACTTTTTCTCTTGTTTCTGCTTCCCAAAAGTTATTTGCCTTTCTTAAAATCCATTTGTTTTTTAGCAAAATAAAAAAATAAAAATCTTCTTTTAAGTTATTAGCAATAAAAAAGTTAATCAGACACATTATTTTTAAAAGCTCACTAACTTGCATCCTTAGTAGTATCTTGAGAATGTGAAAGAAAAGAACTGGCCTGTAATAGGTGTGAGTGATGATTCTCTAGATTGAAGTGAAGAGCTCACACTTCTTTAACAATACTTGAATGCTTATTGTTATAACCCCAATTTCCAACCATTATTCCCCACAGGTAATACATACCAGAAAATACAACTGAAGTATAAAAGCTCATTTAAAGCTCCTACATCACAAGCCTAGTGCTTTTTAAATGGCTGGAACACAGCTTTATGTTCAAGTTCCTTGGGTTTGGACTGTAATCATCCCACTGTCTCCTTGACAACGTGAGGAAGATCAAGCAGTTCAGAAAAGGAGAAAAGGAGTGCCACAGTGGCAAACGTTGCAGCCCTTATAAATGGCATTTCTAAGACTTAGATCTGCACAGAGAAGAGACCTCAACTCATGCTTGACTTTAAGAATCAGCTGACTTCAGGGACATTATTTTTTCAATTTGTTTTTTGTGGGATGGAGATGATAGACAAGTAACCTGATCACCCCATATGTCTGTGGCAGCAAAAGAAGGAAGATGTGCTTTTACATTGTTACTGCAAGATTAAGAAATATTTATGAGTAAATAGCGAGAAAGTAATAGATTCGTTAGAGACTTTAACACAATTTTCTGTGCTTCCTAGGCACACTTATTTCTAAGACTGTTCTTCTTCTAAACAAAGTTTGTACTCAGATGGTGAAAATCTTTACGTAATGCCCATTGGGGAGGTTTGGATTGAATATTAGAGAGTTTTTCTTTACTGAAAGGGTTTCTGAGCACTGGAAGAGGCTGCCCCGGGAAGTGATGCAGTCACAATCCCCAGAGGTATTTAAAAGTCATGCAGATGTGGCACTTATGGACATGGTTTAGTGCTGGGTTAACAGTTGGTCTCAGTCTTAAAGATCTTTTCCTAAACGGTTCTGTGCACTGTAATTCAGGATGAATCAGGACTGGTAAACTGGAAGTGATACAGAGGCTGCAAAAATATCTTAAATCTTCTACCTACCATGTAAGTGAAATGGTTTGCAGGTACAGGAAGCTGTAGTTGTGGACAGGTCAAAGAATCATACATAGCTGGAGACGTATCAAGGAATCTCAAAGAGAAAACATGTATGTTTGGGGCTGCAGAAAGGGATGCTGTCAAAATAGGGAAAAAGGTGGAAAAAAAATCAAAGTAAAGTACCTTTATTTTCAAAAAATAAATAAATCATAAAACAGTATTCTTCGTTTTAGGTACTTTATCCTGTAATATGTATGTTATGCACAGGCATAGTGTATATATTACAGCTGCCTTATGACTGTTACAAACTCAGATTTTTAAAAAGGAGGAAAGAATGAGTCGCCCATGGTATATGGAATTAAGCCTGTATGAACATTAAGACTTCAGCTGGGAAAGACTAAGTCTGTCTAACACAGAGAGGCATTTACAATTTTTCAGATCTTTAATCTGGAAATGTATAGTGTGATTTGGATCAATTCAAAATGCCTGGAGTGTGTTAATTTTTGTGGAAGATTATATCTCAACTCCCACTTCTGAATCAAACTTTAAAAAGACAGAAAAATTACCGCTTCAATCCCAAAATAGGCCAGAAGATTGCGAGACAGTCATGAAATCATGCCATTTGAAAGTGGGAAATTGTAAATACTGGTGACCAGTCATTCTGCAGAGGCAAACAGGGCAAAACCTCTTGGATACAGCAAAAAGAGGGGTCTGCTCCTCTTTCCCATGTAGGAGCCTCCTGAACATGTAGAGAGCTTTGTCTCAGTGAAGGAGTTTTTGATCTCTTGTTTATTTTTTTACCTGCCTGTCATTGCTAAGTAACATAGAGTGTGTGTGGTGTGTGGTCTTCTCTTTTAGTTGATATGGAGAAGGGTATATGCTTCCATGCTTCCATGTTTTGAAACCAAGACAAGGCATTCAAACCTTACTGGCTGTCCTTGTTGGCATTTGATGAATAATTTCTAGCTCTGTTCTCTGTTTTTGAGAAAAGTAGGTAAAACATACTCTGTTTGACTGTCCTTGGGGTCACCAGGAGTGGTTAACCTCTTTAAGTACCTGTTCCTGTAGAAGTGTTTTCCTGCACAATTTTTTTTGTCCATGGAAAATGCACACAAACTTTCAGAGAAACATAGTGCAGAAAAGGAAGCAGGGCATGGCATTGCATTCTTCAATGATAAGAGAAGTTGTCTGGGCAATTAGATTGGGGAAAATTTCCATCTAACTTCTATGGGATTTCACTTTCATCAGGGAAAAATAATACTTTTCATTTGAGCTTCACAAGTTTGGGTTATCGTGTTGCATGATTCTGCACATGGAGATGACTGCATAATGAAAAGCTGATTTGATAACACAGGGCAGTTCACCTGGCAGCTGCCCTTACCCTCACATACCTGCCCAGGACTTTGTTCAGCTTAGAGTCATGTGCTATAAATTCCAGTTTAAGATATCAGAGCTGGTGCTGGCCACTAAGGAAAGTCAATGCTGGTGCTTCATTGCCTTGCTGCATCAGCTCCAGAATTTCTGCTGCTATTTGGAAGGAAGATAGAGAAAAACTTCTATATACATATGCAATATCCAATGTACAAAATTTTACAAAACTGCTATTCTACAAAAAAAAAAAAAAAGCAGCAAAAAATACTGTATATAAATATAGAGGAAAACGCTGCATAAATTGTATATAGAGCTCAGCCCTAAGCCACCAGGCAGTAAGATTATCTGAAGCTAAACTTCAGCTCGTGTAAACTCATATCCCTGATACCCGTCCTTAGCATAACTGCGTGATTCATGCCAACAGAGCACCTGATTTTTTTTTTCCTTTTAATGCTTTTGAAAATCAGAAGCTGTCTCTAGATTCAGAACATTTGTCACGAGAAACTAAAATCAGATCTTGTCAGGTCATGTCTAGCAAAATGTCTAGTGAAATGTTAGCTCTCCAGCCCTGACATGCACTGCAGCTGTAGCTTTAGAATAAAAGTTTTCTGAGCAGAGTATGTTAATGACTGGCTCAGTCTCAGTTTAAAGCTAGTGTGGCTCTGTTACTTCTCTGCTTCACCTGTGGCAATCCAGAGTAACAGAACAGAAGATGCTCTTTCACAAGGGACTGACGGACTGATAAACCACTGAACATACTCCATACCTGCCATTCAAGTGGAAATTGTATTTCCATTCAAAAGCCTATTGTTTTTTTGAGTGCAAAAATGTGTTTTCATTAGTTGCAATCCTCGGTCTCTGTCTTTCACTTCTAATGTGTTTTCTTGGGTGACATTTTTTCTTGTCAGGGAAAGGTCGTGACATTTCAAGGTGTTCACATCCTGGAGCACGACTCCTCGAAGTAACGAGATTCAGCTGAGCTGTCAGTAAAACTCTGCCACAGTGCAAACAAGCCTGGCAAAAGCAGAGCTCAGAACAGGGTCACTCCTGCTGGAGCTGATGGCTGTCCCTGTTCTCTGTGTTATTACAAGATTGTCCAGAAAGGACAAAACCCCCAGGATTATATGTCACTGAGTGACGTTATGATTTGAACCTCTGTTTTCAAGCATGCCGTTAATTTGCATAGTGATTCAAGCTCAGGCAAACTTTGTATTGTTTAAACCTCAAATGATGTTAACCTTAAATGTCAAAAATTGTTGTAAAGCAATTTTAGATTCTTAATAAGTATAAATAGATTTCAGACTGCATATGTTAGTTTGAAGTTTCCTGACTGAAATTCTTGGGCCTTTTTATGGTGGTTGTTATTCAGGAGCCCGACACTGAGGACTTCAATCTCAAAGGGAAGTCCCTTTAATGCTGGCATTTCCAGAATGTAAATCAAAAGTAGATTTGGGCCTGACTGGAAAAGTTGGTTGTTTCTGTCCAAATTTTCTAATTGCAGAAAAGTTGTATACAGTTTTCATTTTGATTTAACAGTGCTTTGCATTCTCTTTTCACCTGGGAAGGACTACATTACATATTTATATAAAAACATGCCCAGCCCAAGGTAAGTCTGAAAATAACCTTTACATGTCCTCTCTGTGCCAATGCATGCAGAAATGACAAACTATCTTCTGGAGAGATGTATGCCCTACTCCTTTTAACCCCTACACAACCTTCTTTCTAGTAATATTTGTTAAATAACCCTTTCTAATAATTTCATCACACCTCCTTAAGAAAAGACAACACTTGACTTAGAGTATATTTTTTCCTATTGTGCAGTATTATGTATTTCAGCCTTCCTCCACTTTTAGGGATGTGCTTTAGGCTGATAATTTTTCTTTTCATAAATTGCTGTCAGTTTTGAGTCCATTTGAAAAAAAAATCTGTATTTTTAAGCATGAACTTGAATTGATACATTATTCTTTATTGGATCTCCCAACTTCATAATTTTATTAGTGTTGTTCTGTCATACTTGATTTTTGAAGCATTCATTGATCATATTCACCAACAGAAACAAATAACCGCTTATTAAAAATTTCACGTCAAAAGTAAAACTGGAGGTTTTCTGTAGATGATGTGTAGATTTGTGGAGTTCTTTTGTCTGGGAAGACAGCAATATGAAATCAGAATTAAAAGAATTTAAGAATGAAAATCTCATTAGTGTAGATTATTTTTTTCCCTGAAAAATATGACAGTGTCATGCTCCTCCTTAAAGACAATTATAACTAGTTTGTCCTAAATTTCTAGGTGAATTTAAAAAAAACAAAAACTCCAGAAACAAAATCATATCTTTCTCCTGGAATTAACCCATTTTTAACCTATTACAATATATTAAAATATTAAGTTACTCTACTTTTATAGCTCTTGGGGCTCATTTCCATGATAAAAATAAGAAATAATGATCCTACTCACTCCAGGGCTGTCATATGAGATGGAGAATGCAAGAGTGGTGCAGACAGTTGGGTTTTGTTTGCTGTTATGGGGAGAGCTGCCACTCATAGCAGTAGTAATAACCTGTATTATTCATAATTTGCAAATATTTCTTCCTGCTAATTAGCATTTTTATGAACGAAAGTCACCTTCGGTTTTTCCTGGAAGTAACTGTGGGACCCATCCTATGCTATGAGCAGCCAGATTTATAATAACAGGGTTTTCAACAAAATCTGGAAGGAGTGGGCAAGGATGCTGTACTGATCCTCAGTGATACATTTGATCGATCTGCACAGAAAACTGTTCTATTTTTAAGATAATAAAGAATGTGGTGCATAAAAATGGTTTTAATCATTCCAAAGTTGCAATTTATTATGGTCAAAACGTTGAAATGCTCACATCTCTGGTCATGGTGTCTCATATTAGATGGGTAAGACACCTCACAAAACCCTCCTTATGACACAGGCCAAAAAAACCAAAACTATGAAAAGAGGAATTTCTTGAGTTTTGAGGGCAAAGACTCAACTGATGGGTTTTGGCATTCTCCTGCATTTAGTGGTTTGTAGAATAAAAAAAAAAAGTAGCTGTAGGCTCTGTACAGAAATAATATCCTGCACAATAAGATGCCTTGCTGATTAACCCACAGCAAGAACAGCTTTGTGGTGCTCCGATAAGAATGAAGAGATTGGTAGAATTGGATTTTTGTTTATGAGTATTTTGACATAACAAAATCTATGAATTATTTTTCATTTTTCTCTTTCATTGCTCTCTTAATAAATACGATTTCTAAGTACATCTGACATGAGCCAAGTGCTCTGGTCTTAGGAAGACAGTGAGCAGATAAACAGGGCAAACAACAGACCACTGGCATCCCATTGCTTCAGAGCTTGGGCAGAGAATCTGAACAATTCAAACTGGAAGACTGAGGATTTTAGTCCATTCTTCCAAATTATTTCCTTTTGGTATTTTCCCTCACACTTTCAAGCAACTGCTTGCATGTTGCATCCATGCAAAGAAATTTCCTGCAGTTGTCATTAGTTGTATCTCACTGGGAAGCTGGGAGGAAACTTTTGGTGTAATACTAGAGTTTAGACAGTCTACCAAATTTAGCCCTGGATTATATATTTTTCTGAAACCAATGACAATTCAAAAATTCTGGCAAAACATGAACTTTATAAACCAAATTTTCAGGATTCCTTCCTTTCTGCTGGATTTACATGCATATTGTGAAAAAAATTACACAAACCCATTGTGGGGTCATGACGTAAGTTTCTCTCTCATTATAAGAGAAATGATTCCATTGTAAAATCAACTCATCTCACAGGAGTGTGGAAGAGAAAATGACATTTTCTAGGTGTCATTACTCATCTACATTCACTCCTGTATTTGCTTGCTTAAGGTCTTTTCAGCTAATAAAACCTGCAGATTCTGAAAGCAATATTGAGAAGAGAAAATACATACATAGTAATCACAGTAGATAATTACTGCTTTCCTTTGAACAGAAATTTTTAGATTTTTTTACAATCATTGGAACTTCATAAAGCAATAATCTCTTCTGGTTCCAGTCTTAGATTTGTGAAGAATAAATGGTGAATGCTGGTGGAAAATGTGGAAAATGGTGTGAGTTAGGTGGAGAAAGGTTTATCATCTGTGACTTGTTCTACTTCTAAAACATACTCAAATCCATAAAAATTACGCATTTCTTCTGGGTATTCACAGGTAGAAACCATTTTGGAAATATTATCACACTTTTCCTGAATTAACTACTGTCGTCCAATTTTCTTTAGTCATAGAAGGGTTCAGTCATCTCTCTTTTACGCAAGGAATTTTTTATGCAAAGCATTCTGTAACTTCTGAAGAGAGCCCTGAACACTTGCTGCAATCAGTCCCATCACTGTTCCCTAGTGGAGTCTTTCTTAGCACAGGGGCTGGGTTTTCTGTTCTCATTTCCAGTAGTTCAGGCAAGATCTAATTCATTAGAGGGTCATTTATGTTTTACTTATTCATAAAGGAACAACTGAGGCATCATCTTAGCTAAAATAAAAAAAGATTTTTTGGATAAAATACAGCGTCTCTCATGCCCGATACGACTTGGGTTTTTTGTTTGCTTTCTATTTGTAGAGAGACATCCCTAAAGACTACTACTGAGTGATTATCTCTTTGTGTTAGGTCAACACTGTAATAAAAGCCCATTTAGAGATGCTTATTCTTGAATAGAGACTCTAGTGACTTTTCTTTATGGATCTTTTTTCTGTTCTGACACAAACTTTCTATTCATTGCTCAAACTTTCTATTCATTGTTAGTAATAAAAGGAGAGAATACCTTGAAGGAGCACAGTATCTGAGTAGCCATTAATTAATTTTTGAGATTTGCCTACACAAATTTTAATTCCCTAGAACATAAACAAGTAGGAACAAAATCTAAGTACACAATTTGCCCACTGTACAGAAGGATTAACATATTATTAAAGGACCCATCTGAAGTTGTGAGAAACATCTGCATGCTTGCACACAGTGAGCCATTTCAAGCACTTTCCACTAAGGTTGGAATATATCAGTGAGGAAAATGCAGTATGGATAAAAGCACTCCTGGTGCTTGCATTCAGATGTAATTCAGATGTAGGAGGAATGATTTCTCATAACTTTTATTGAATTAAAGTGGTAGAAAGCCCAGAATGCATTGACCTCTTCACAGGCTGCGTGCGCGTGTGTGCAGCGAGGGATCCAGTGACGTACCTCCTGACCCTGCCTTTGCAGAGACAGAGAGGATGATGTTTTCACATACTCAGCTCTTTGATTTCCTTTCCACTAGCCATAATTAACATTTATTCAAGCAACATTAGGAAGAACATAAATATTTCAAAGAAGCTAATTACAGCATCCAAAACATCCTCCAAGCTATTCGTTTAATGAGGATGTGTTTTGTTCCTGCAATAGTGTAACATTAATTTCATCAAGCAATTCAACAAAACAAAACCAGATACAATAGAGAAAGATGTATTTTTTTCTCCTGTTTGCATGAATGCTTACTTGAATTTCAGTGGGTTCCTTGAATAAAGATGACTGTCATAAACCATACAAGCTTCCTATAAACTCAGATTCAAGATTGGTGAGCTTGCTCTGTCAAAATTTGCACCAATTTCAGTAGAAATATTATCTTGGTATAATATATAGTCTGAGATTAGTGCAAATGTACATTTTTGTTAGAAGCTATATTGTTTTTTCTAGTATACTATAAGGAGCACTATAACTATGCCAAATAAGTTTACCTCACCCATGCATCAGGAAATACAAATGCACTGATGCTTTTAGTAAAAAGGCATAGTCTAAAACGAAATGGAGTTCATGCTGGGTTGGAAGTACTAGAGGAGTGTAGCCTGTTAGGATTCAGACACTGTAACTCACGGCACAAATAGGATTGAATATGTAATGGCTACTGCTTTTGCCCATTAGCGGGAATCAAAATGTAATTCACATTTCAGATGAAGGATTATCAAGTAATACAAAGAAAGTATATGGTAAGTGGAAGAACTATTCTACCTGGATATTTTTTCTCATCATCTTCAAAATCTCATATTTTTTTGTGCAGGTGGGCTCAGGAAAATTTTTCAGTTTGCAGTACTAAAACACACTGTGCAAAACCACAAATTCTAGGCTAATCAGAACCCTTTCACCTGAAACTAAAATTTAATTCAAGGGGTATCTTTTTTAGCATTCTTAAAACACTCTGCACCAACAGGTACAGATATCCTGCGCTCAAATCATAACAGACTTTAATTTATTTTATTTCACAATCTATTAAATATTTAACAAGACTGTAATAATTAAAATGCATACCAAATTAGATCTTTCCTTAGGCTACTTTAAAGATTAAATCTTTCCTTGGGACATTGACTCATGCAGTTGAATCAAGATAGATTAGGGACATACCTTTCAGGACTGATGACTCCCCATTCATGATAATTATTCAAATAAATGTGTTCTGCTTTGATTAACAAAAAAACAGAACTAAATGCAATCCCTCAATTAAGACTGTTTAAAAAAAAAATCTTTTAATTAAGTAGATGTAAATACAATCATACATACAAAATAAAGGCTTCTTCAATTTATGTACTGCTCTGATAACTGGCTCTCCATAGAAATGAGGATTAGCTCTGTCCCCAGACACATATAGGAAAGCTTTGCTCCTGAATCTGATAGAGAAGATGCTACTATTACTGGAAGAATTTTATGGCATCTGAGCATGCTGCTTGGCAAAGCTTTTGCAATTTTGGTGACCTATTGAAGAGGCCAGGGTGGCAGAGCCCATTTTGTTTCACGTAGAATTGATAAAGGTGAAGGCAACACTATGGCTGTAAATCAAAATATAGTTTTGTTTCACAGTAACAACCACTGCTCTTGTCACGCAGATTTACTCCACTACATACTCTTTAACCCTCAGTCAAAACCTACTGAAGTGGTAGAAAATAACTGCAAGTTGTTTTGGAAAATGACAACCTCTACTATTGTGCTATTGTCTCATTGCTGGGCTTGATGTACTAATTTCCTTTGACTGAAACAAAAAGCAACCAAGTGAAAAATTATGAGTGAATGGAAAAAGAAGGGAAAACAAATCATAAAGATAGACTCTAAGCCTGGGTCTCCTGTCCTGGAACCATCTCTGGATGGAGCGTTGGAGCAGCACCTCAGCTGTGCAGGATCTTCCAGGAGCAAATGGTGAGAAAGCAGAGACAGTGAGACATGCACCATACTCCAAAATCAGACCTGTCTGCTGGCCTCGGTGTGAGGAACAGGTCAGCACCAGCCTGAGCATCTTGCTCACTTGGCAGTGACAATCATCATTTGTTGGATCTGATAGCAGGAGGAACGTCAGACTTGGTTAGCCCCTCTGGTAAGCCTGACCTTGCTGTGCTTCAGGGATGGCTGGACTAAACTGCACAAGTGCCTTAACAAATCTGGAGGTTGTGTACTTTTGTCTGTCATATAATGTAGTTGCTTTCATTATCTGCAGGCATAAATAACAACTGGGACCAAGGCCTGCAGCTGTATTATAAGTAGAATACCTTGCTAAGCACAGTATTAGGATTTTAATTGCTCAATATTACCATATTGCTGAGTTCTGTTTCATAGTTTGGCATTGTGTGTATATCTAAGGCATAGAAAAAGTCAGGCGACAGTCACACCCCTGCAGCCGGGGAGCCTTCAGAAAGTTCAGTGACCATTCGGTGGGTGCCATCCACAGAGCCACCGACGGTTTCTCCCACACGCGAGCTCCACGACATTTATTCCCTCTTTCAGCTAGCTGGGGGCAAACCAGCAAGTGGGTCCTATTTGGCCGCTTTAGATCACGCCTCTCCTCCCCCGTACACGGGGCTGGGGCAGTGCCTGAGCATCCCGCTTTGCCGCCCGCGTTTCATCTCTGCGAGCATCCGCGGCAGTGAAGGAGCGGCGCCTCCCGCGCCAGCCGTCGCGGCTCCTGCAGGGCTCCGCGGGATTAAAATGGATTTATTTTTTTTAAGGAGGGGGTTTAATAAAGGGCCTGGAGCCTGGCCAGCGCCTCGCCTGTGTGGCAAGCACGGGTTCCAGCGGCCCTGCGCCGGGGCGGAGCGGGCTGAGTCACCAGCGGGGCAGCCCTCCCGAGCCAGGCTGGGGCTCGTCCACGTGTCGAGGAGATTTAAAAAGTTGGGGCAGGGAGCGAGGCCATGCCCAGAAGAGCGGCTGGCAGAGCGGCGGCGCCGGGAACTCCGCGGACATGGGACACCCGTGCCAGCAGCATCCGCCCGCGGCCGCGGCCGAGCGCAGTCCGCGGAAGGGAGGAGACGGCGCGGCGCTGCCCGGCTCCCCGCTACTCCTCCTCTTCGTCCTGCTCGCCTCCTCGGTTTCTGCCAGCAAAGGTGAGTGGGGCTCCCGCGGCTCGCACTCCGCTCCTCGCCGCCAGCTCCGCGTAGTCCCGGGCAGCGGGTGCCCGAATCCCGCCCGCCCGGGCACGGCTGGAGCGGGGCAGCCCCCGGGCACGGCTTCGGGCATCGGTCCGGGCGCCTTCCTCCCGTACCCCGGCAGGAACACTCTGTGCTGGCAAAACACTCCAGCAATCTGGGGAATGGGCTTTCGTTAAAAGAGATTTGACTTGATTTACTCTGATTTATAAAAAGGTAAGAAAAGACATGAAACAACATGTGTCACAAAACTGTAGAACCAATTAGGACCCTCTGGCAGCCATTCCAACCTGCAGCAATATTTACCAGGTGAGGAATCCCGAAAGTTGCTATTTTTCTAGCAAGGGGGCTCTTCTCAACCCTCTAGCGGACTGCTTAACAAATCATACTCTCTTTTCTACTCTATTTTCTCACCTCAGATAGATTAGTTGTTTACACCTTGTAAAGCAACATTACAAAATGCTGTGCAAGGACTATTTCTATTTTATTTGTATTGTATTTGTGTGATTTGCTTTGTTTGCGAGTTTTTGTTCAGCTTTTTTGTGTTTTTTTAAGATCAAGAACCAAAGAAATCTAATGGCAGCATACTTAATATTATGTTAAAAATAAATTCTGAAGATGTAGAAGAGGGGAGGGAAGGAAGAGGAGCGCAATGGAGGGCAGTGGCACACAGTATTTCATCACTGCTCTTTCACAAATGATTGCCAGGAGCTTGTTTAGAGATGCAGTAGAGGGAAGAGAAGATGTAAGAAGTGAATCCCAAGGTGTGCATCTGTCATTCTACTGCCTTGAAAGAAATTTAATTCCTTGATGGCAGAATTGAAGGACGGGAGAGCAAATGTGCTGTGAACACTGTTGGTTTTGTAGAAGGATTTCCTCCTCCATGTTTCCAGGACGCTTTTCTTCAATAGCACATGCTTCTTTCTTTCTCTCTCTCTCCTCTCTCCTCTCTCTCCTCTTTCTCTTCTCTCTCTTGCCTTTTTTTTTTCCCTTCCCCCTATAGTTATTTTGTGTATATTACAAAAAACCTTAACTTTTCACTGTGTGTGCTGTTGTGTAAATTAACAAAATCCTCTAGGTACTGCAACCCTGTTCTGGATGGGGTGATGGAGGAACACTGCTCAGTCTTTGGAGGAATACAGTCCTAGGTGCACAAAACAGATGGGATTGCACATAAAATAAAAATTGGGATTACACATAAAATAAAAATTTCTGAATATGTAGGCAAGGCTAAAGGAAAGTGAGAAGTGGGTGAAATAATTTATCTTCTCTGCCCAGAAGTTTATACAACACTCAAGAAAAAAAGGAGAAAGTTATAATATTCAGGCTTTCCTGCTTGTTGCCCTAAGGTTTACTAATTCATGCTAATGAATTTGTTTAGCTCTCCCTGAAAAGCCTTGGGAACCAGTCAATGGCAGAAGCAGTGTTCAGAGATAGGCAGGCAATGCTCTGATGGGGAAGGTGTGCTAAAGTGTTGTGGTGTTCCACTCTTTTAGCTAGGATACTAATCCCAAGTAATAGTCCAGTTGGAATACACTAATTTAAGAGCAGAAGACAATGTAAGACAAATGTAGCACCTTTAATTTATTTGGCATTTTTCTTTGAAATTAAACAAATAATTGGAAATCAGTTTCCTTGTTACATGAACAACTCAGAGATTTTTTTTTTAAATCCCGCTTCTATGTAGTGTGAAATTAAGAGCCCTTCTAATTCTTTTTTGGGGAAAAGCAAGCATCCATAATAATTAGTCACCTGATGTCCGTTCCAGTACAAGAAAGTGGTTTTGAAATCCATCCCATTCCATTCATTCCTGGAACTAACTATTGTTGTGATTATTGTTATTAGGGGTAAATGTAAAACAAATAACATGAAAGGCATTTATTCCCTGCTCACTGGACATTTTAGCTAGGTCTAGAGGTCTAGCATCAGTTTCCCTCCCATGGGAGTTACAGCACATCCCCTCACTGATACCATGGCGTGGTGTCTGACGTACTCACAATTCATTGGTGCTCATTACTGTTATTTACAGGGACTCTAACAATACACTGCTATCAGAAATACACTGCCAGGTAAAATAACAATGTGGTTAGAGGGATATCCTGGACATTGAGCTAGAAGGGATGATGAGACAGTGACTTCCATGTCTGCAGCCTGAGTGGGTAAAGATAGAGAAAGGAGCTGCCCCAAGTTAAGCACAGCTTCACTGCATCATTATGCAATTAAGAACACATTTAATCTATAGAGGGACAAGATTTTCCATATCACATATAGAAGACACAGGAAACAAATCCATTTACACATATACTGTCTATCAGCTTCTCAAAACAACATGTTCACATCATGGGCACTATTTATATGCAATTGTACATTACATAGTGAATGTTCAATTCTGCAGCTGTAGCATACAAGAAGGCAAGAAGTAGAGTCCAGATCCTCAACTCACAGTGCATACACTGGAGGTGAGCAGAGTTCTCAGGAACCTCGAGGTTGTAGGAACTGGAATGTGCTTTTTTGAGCAGGTCTCAGTGAGAGTAACTTCCACACTGTTTATTGCTCAGACATGTGAGTGTGCATATCTGCTGTGAATTAATGAAAAAGTGCATTGCAGTGTTACTGAAATAGAGCAGGCAAAAACTACTGCACAAACCACATGGTACCCAGGGTCACAGACTTGCTTGGACCAAGCAGCTCTCGGACTTTGCAGTTAATAGCTGTGCTAGGTATGTCTGACATGGAACAAATGACCTTTGCTGTACAGCACTGATAAGCAGGGTTTGTGCTTCCAGGTGCACCAATGCCATCCCAATTACTTGAATCAGATGAGGATTTGCAGCTGTTGAAAGAGGTAAGCAACACCTGCCTGTGGTATCCTCCCATTTCTTCTGTGCCCATCCTTGCTGCAGTACTACCTCACTATCCAGTGTTTCTCTTGCACAGAGTTCAGCTGTGTTTCCTTCCAGTTTGTCTTCCTGTATGTCTCCTATCCTGGCATCAGCAAAGAGGTGGAATATCCAATTTTCAGGATACTCTGAACAATTGCTTCAGGAGGATGTCGGGACTAAGTGTTGAGATGACATTCTGGGAAGAGATTGTCTTGTCTCAATGGAGAGTTGTGTTTGATAACTGTCAATGACCAGGCAGTCATTGTCCCTGGAAGCATCAGTGTCCCTTCCATCTGATAGTTTTATAGTCTGTACATAATACTCAGGAATTGTTTCAACTCATCCGGTCTTGCTTCTTGCATCCTCTGTTCTGCACACATGGCTGGGACACTGTTCCATCCTATCCTAGCCTCTCAATTACTAGGTAAAGGACAATGCACTGTTTTCATTAGCCCCTCTAACATTTGGCTACTGATTGGTATCATAACTTCCACTCTCATCTCTGCAATGAACGTTTGTTTTGACTCTGGAGTGTGACGCATGTGGTAACACAGGCTCTTCCCTGCCCTTTTGGAACAGATGGAGTGGCAGGGCATAACATGTGGAGAGGGTTTATCCTGCAACTCGCATGCCCTGGGATTGCTGCAACTGTCGACTGTTGTGTTGACATTTAATTTAGTGGCTTTTGATATCATTGGAAAATAAATGACTCATCAGGGGGGCAGATGCAGAGAGTAAATTTCTTCTGATTGAGACCAGTACAGGAGACATTCTGCTTACTGTCATTTCCCCACAGTTCATATTGGACATAGTGACTCTAAACATAACCTGTTCCAGACTGGCACTTGAATGAGCCCCAGTGATATTTATCACCTGGGAAAAAATCGTCTCTTAGAAAGTTTGAAAAAAAGTCTACATTTTAGACTTTAAAATCTGTTTTATATATTTCTGCATATCTTGATAAAATTTGCTAGCTGTAAGATTTGTCCCTGTGGTGACTGGAAACCAAGACAAAGGTCCTGTTGATTTCAAGGAAGAAAACAGTACGCATAAGATATTAAATTTTGTAATAGAAATATTATAAAGGTTAACATTAGAACTAGAATTATGTTGGACTTGAAAGGATCTAAGGAAAGAGAATTAGATATATAGTTATATGCCCTAAATCAATCTAATTACTCACTCATATTAGTTCACCGGGGTTTCATAAAGTGCAAATAATAATTCTTGTGTCTTTCATGGATCATTCATGAAAAACCTCGCCTTATAAAAACCTAGTATGTTCCAAGAATTTCTCTAAAGTTATAATTTTGAGAACTTTGTAACTAAGGTGTTTTTCTTTACTTGTCTCTTACTTCTTTTCATTTCTTTACATTATTTAACCAACCCCAAGCAATTTGCAGTCTTCTACCCTCTGGCCTCCTTTCCGGGACAGGAGAGAAAATTTTGCGGAAGATGCATAAAAGATAGAAACTATTAATTTTTTTAAAAGGAATTAACAAAAATTGTGATTTTTCCTCAGCCCTTGCTGTGTCTAAGAAGGGTTTAGCTGAAAGATACCATTGTGTTGAACACAAAGCAGTCTCTGGCTTGCTCTGCTACTGAGTTATGGTAGTTCTCTGCGTCAAGTAAATAAACAAATAAAACCAAAACACAAACAATCTCTAAGAGAAAACAGCCCTTTTTTTAACATAAGCTTCCAAAATTACTTCAGCTTGATTTTATCTCATTCATTGCTGACTTCTTCCTCTATGCTTTCTTACTCTGAAAGTAGTAAAGCTGAACTAATACACTCAAACACATGCAAGATGAAGGAAAAAGAGAATGGAGAGGACGTGTTACCAACAAAACCTATTTGAAAAGGGAATCCTGTGACCTATTAGTTTTCCCACTGTCTGCTAATGCTTTCTCATAGATTGTCTCTGGAGAAATGAATCATCTCCTGTCCTGAAGTGCTCAGCTAAGCATTATTTTTTTTAATTTCTTTTTCCTTTAATGTTTTCATTGCTAATGTGTGTTGCTTAGGGCTTTTTATCTATAAAACAGTTGCTAGAACAATTGCATTGCCTGTTCTATAAAAAAACACCCAAAACCCACTATGTTTCTTATGCAGACTGTAAACAACACGAGTGGCAAAGATTTTTTTTTTATCTAACACTACCAAATATTACATGGAAAAAAATAGCATATACTGATGGAGGTTACTATTGGTACAACTTCAAAGTTATTTAATAAATTTGTAAGTTACTTTTTGTCATCGTTATTAAACTGTGCAACTACAGTTGCATTGCTGGAGACTTTGCCTTAAAGAATACTCAGAGCTTTCAGTGCTGGTAATATTATTTCTCTGAACTCAAATACCTTTTATTCCATTTCTTATTACTTCTCTATTAATAAGTCCACTCAGTCATTTTTTTCATCTTGGAAAAGAGACTGAAGGAAGATGTAATTAATGCAAGGTTATGATCCTTAGGGAGAGGATGGGTAGGAATCACTTGTTGGGTACTTCTTCCAAGAAGAGATCATGAATGAAGACAGCTTTGAAAGCACTGGTGAAGATGAGCTGTAGTGATGTTTCACACACTGTGCAGGAAACTTCTGGCACAAATTGACTGGTGTGCCTAAGATGTGCCAGCACATACCATAATCACTCAAGGGATGGATGTGTCATACTCCTGTAGGGATGCTGTAATCCAATTGAAAGAGTTATGTTTGTACTTTTGTTATTTTCTTCACAGTTTTGTACAATTCAAAGATATTGCAGAAGAGATTCAAGTTCATAGTTCATAGTCCAGATGCTTACAACCATAATTTAAAATATGACAGTCTGAGAATTTTGCAGTTAAGAGGGGTGTGTGGTGAGTGGGGAATAAAGGTTACAGATATGTATGTTTGTTCAGATCAAGCAAGTATAAGTTTGTTGTTGTTGTTTTTTATGTGGTTAAGAGCCTTTCCCCCCCCTTTGAATGCAAAGTATTTAATGAATGGATGAATAAGGATGCCTTACAGTAGGTGAGCTTGCCGTGCCATTGGCTGCACTTTCCTTTTTCTCAAAATATGAATATTTCACTTGTTTTTATTACTTACTCTAATTTCTTAAAAAAAACTGTGTGAACTCTTACAGATAGATGATGCATGTTCTGCTTACCTGTCTGCAGACTCTCAGCCTCAGGTGAGTCAGACTCTACTATTTTGATAGTTTGCTATGTGCAGTAGAATTGGAAGTGTGATACCTGAATGCCTGTGTTCTTTACATTAGGTGTCCAGTACACTGGAAGAACTTTGTTTTTTGGTCATGGGATTTCTCCAGAAGCCACAGGTAATGCACACAAAAGACTGTTTAGCATTTTTGAAGCTGATCTCTCACTGTGCCATTGTCTACAATGAATTCTAAGGACCAGTATGCAAAGTGTCATTCAGCACTGGAAGTACTTCTATCAGTTTTTACTCTGAAATGCCACGTGCCAGAATGTAACACCTTGTGAAGACAACAGGGATATATCAATGTTTGGAAAATTATCTCCAGGTTGGGTACAATGTGTTAGGTGTTTTTATTGCTCTAGATTAGAAAAACTATTAATTCTCAACAGATAAAGAAATTTACTTAAGAGAGTCTGGGGAACACGGGAACTTAGGGAACATCTGCTTAACAACTTTAACTCTTCTAGGGCAGAGTAATCAATGCTCTCTACAGAGTTTGAAATGATTAGTTAGATTGATAAGCAAAGATGTATAATACATCTGCCAAGGAAGAAGGATATTTCAACCCAGTGCTGAAACTATTATGTATTTAATCAAAATTATCCATTGCTCTTTTTATCTTAATGAATAAAAGCCTTTCTACCAACTATTATTCCCACAGGGTTTAGATGAGAAAGTCAACACCAAAAGGGTAAGATGTCTATATATGTCCTACAATCACACTAAAAAAAGGCAAGAAAATCATGAAACTCTTGCCCTGTTTTGTAGTAAAACCCCACTTTTAATTTTTTCAAACAGTTCTTATTTCATTATTCTAAGACTCATGACTTGGGCAACTCAGACATCATGGTAAGTGGAATAGCACCTCCTTATGAGTGAGTACATGCGTGCTTGTATATAAAACCATGGCAATATTCCTTTATGAAGTAGTCTCTCCAAATGTATGGCAAGCTCAGGACTGGGAGTTTCATGCTTATAGTACAGAAGGTGTTTTAATAATATGGGAGAAGATGATCAGTACTGTACAGGTGTGGAAAAAAAATCTAACAAACTCAACCAAACATTCACGGAATCTCAACTGGCTTTATCTTACAGTTTCAAATTTTAAGAATGAGATGAAGTAATTTTTTTGGGTATTGAAACATAGCACATGCAGTGAAACAATGTAGACTTACAGGACCTGAGAACATGATCATCACTATTAGGTACTTTGGAAGCATTTTTAATAATTATTAATGAAACTGAATTAATTAATTTGCACATTATCATAAATAAGTAGCAGGCAAAATAGTATTTAAGTCTCACTTGGACTTTGGATTATATTTTGAATGAAAAATATAGTTTAAACCATGGCTAAGAATTGTTGCTCTAAAAGTATTCTTATAAACCAACAAGCCAAGTACGAGATCCATTCTTGCTTTTGAGCTGCAAACATACTCTGTTATCCATGTGCAACTACGTACCATAGGATTTGGAGAGAGTTAAAAATATTCATATTTTCTTGTTTCTTAACAATCATCCTTACATGTCAATGTCCATTTTTGCCTTGTTCTTTGCATTTCTCCAGAGATATGTGGTGTATGTCCTAGAAAGTGATATTGCTCATATTGGTGTCACTGTTTTCATGCTGCAGCTGCTTTAGAGGCTTTAATGGTAATTAAGGCACAGTGAAACTGTGAAGCTATTTCTGCTGCTGCTTCTGCTTAAAAGGTTACTGCACCACCATCCTGAATACCTTTGCAGCTTCCCCCAGAGATTAGTGCTTTCTCACATTTTTTTGGTTTAGCTGTACAGATGAATATTTTCTAGCCATTCTCAGAGACACTGTAACTTAGGTGAAATCCATCGTTCCCCAGCTTTGTAAGCTCTTTCCACTTGGCTGCAAGACAGAGCCCATGTGGACTCTGGGCTATTAATCAGCTACTTCAGTCACATCATACTCCTTCTTTTTTTAGGTATTATGATCCCATATTTCCTAACTTAGGTAGATAGCACAAAATTGACTAAAAATAAGCAAGTTCTTTTTACCTATTAAGTACAATAACACTTTGGTAACTCCGGTTACTCCTTATATTACAAGCCTCTTAATTACATTATTTTTCTGAGAAGAATTGTAGCAAAAATGTATTGCTTTTTAAATTACATTTATATGAGTTGAAGGTTTAAATTGGTTAATGGAACACAGTTTTTTTATACTTTATTTCTTCCTGTGGACCTCTCTCCAAAATCCCACATAGTTGTGCTTTTCCAGGGTAAGCACTTAGGCTGCACACAATGCCACTGTGCACAATTAGGCTGTCTGCGAGATTAAAGTCTTGTTGAACACAAGGAATTTCATGATCAAAGCTCAGATAGAGTGACCAGTCCTATGGTTACAAATATCCCTTGAGAATGGATTTCTACTGTACACTATTCTTTAGCAAAAAATCCAATCTTTTTTGCTGCCATTTATTTTGAAGTAAAATTAACTTTTCAGTACAACAGAGGTTGAAGCTGCTAACTTCCATAGTAGCAAATTGTAAAAGTATCAGTAGGAATACTGTATGGAAATAGTCTCAGTACCACTCATAGAGACTGATCAAAGTTGGAATAGTTCCATGGGTCTGTAAATGGTTCCGGACTTTCAATTAGTAAAGGTGAGGATACATAGCTTTTCCCTCCATCACCCTGTGTAGTGTAAATATAAATGTTGATGCCTGTTTGTTGTCAAGTCAAAACGTTAAAAAAAAAAGTTAATAACTTTCTCAGTCTTCAGTTCTTTTTTGGTGCATGTTTGGTCTACAAGGCAATACTGCAGAAAGAGACTTTTTTTGCATCATAAGGGTCAAACTTCACTGTTGCTCATGTGTGTGTGTTCGTGTCCTCTCAGTCGTCTGTCCTGCATCCTTTACTGCAACTCGTTCCTCAGCTTAATGAGAGAAGACTGAAGAGATACAAACTGGACGTATGTAAAATCAAACTCTGCATGCTTATGTTCTCACACGCTGTGATTCATTAACTTTTCTAAATGTGCCCTTGTAGACCTTTTTGCTTATATATTTTGGTCAGACTATTCAAATCTCTATGTCACAGAATGTGCTTCAGGTCGGGTTATATTGCTGCTGTTCTTTTTTCTTTCCTCATATTGGGAAGAGAAACAGAACCTGCTGTGTATAGACACATCTACCTCTCTCCCTGACTAGATAAGGAATTGAAAAGGTGGGTGGGTGAAGGAGGAGGCATGCTCTATTAAATTCATTCTTTCTCCCCAATTTAAAACAACATCAGATTTTTTCACAGCTTTGATTCCTCTTGAGCTACAACCTGCCTGATAGAATATGATCTAAGAACAAAGACTCAAGCATTTTCTTGGCTAGTCAATATAAGAGACTGAGCAAAATACCTTCTAGAGGGCAGGCATTAAAATAAAACTCTAAGTAATCATACGTCTTTATTACTACATATTTTTCTGTGTACAGACATATGCATATTTTTGAATAAACTTGCATATTTATTATGGCAGGATTTTTTTTTAACATCTCTGAATCCTTAGAAATTTAAAAGATGAATGTTACAAAAATGACAGATTCTTAGCTTCAGCTGTTTTCTAATACCAAACTTCTGACATGAATTCAAACAAGAACATGTAATCTTTAAGAAGTATTGTAAGAGAAAAATGACATTAATATAAACCACATTTTTTCACTAATAATTGCACTCTTGATTCCTTTTCTGTTCTGGATGAATTTCTTAATCGTGCAACAGCTGCCTGTTTTTTGTGTTTTGTTCCTGCTTTCAGTTTTGTTTACACATTGAATAGAAAAAGTAGAAAAAATTACCTATGAATACCATAAGACAGATGGCGACGTATAGAAAAATTTTTACCCTTTTGAACAATAAAAAATTATAGTTGTGATCAGATTATAAATCCAAGATGAGTGTTTCAAATGCAGATAATTTTAGAATGAGAAGAACAATAGAAAAAAAATCATACTGATGTTTTACATACAGCAAGAAACTGAATATAATGCTATATGTGAAGAATTGGAGTTAGAATTAAAATCAAAATTACTTTATGGTTTAAGCCATACTTCCTTTGAAAACTTCCCTGGATTGAATCTTCTTCTATAGTTTGGAAATTATAAGAATTATCATGTTTTATACAATTCTCATAGCTTTAGAATAGAGCATGGTGTAATTCCTTTCTATGACACTTCACCTTACCCAAGAGATCACAGAATTCGTTTTAGTTGAGAAATACCCTCATTGCTAAATAAAAAGCCATTTTCTTTTTATATTCTGGTAAGCATGGCACTATTTTGTTTCTCAAATTTACTCTCTCCCCACCTGCAGGACAGACACATCACTCCTATCTGATACCAACAGAAGCAAATAAAACATTGTGATTAAGCTTTTGTGTTCTCTAATCATGAAGGTCTCATTAAAGCAACTGGATACTTCATACTTTGTACTTGTAGCATTTAAATGGAATTTCTATTTTCTCCATCACTTGTTACCCTCTCTGCTGTATGGATCACTAGGCAGCTGTTTCACCCTGTGTGCAGATGGACAGGCTACACTATCATAAGAATTGCTCTTTGGGAGTTAATGTGAGAGACCTGGTTATGATACATCTCTGGGAACAGTCTGGGGTCTCATTCCTGGGAGCAGCCCAAGTATTTCTGATATTTAAACTTTGTATTTTTGTCCTCCTGCAAGTTGCAAAAAGCAGCTCTCTTTGTAGAGACTCTGCTATTACGAAGACACTCTTGTGCCTGGGTAATGAACCCTGGAAAATCAGAGGCAAAGGCTGTTCATCGTTTCTAGTACCATTCAAAAGGAATCTGAGCTGATGTAAAACTTCAGGTGGAAGTTGGCTCCATTCATATGCTCTCCTATTTCTACATCACAGCATAAACTTTGTGCTACTGACTTGGAGAAATGCACATAAAGCATTTAAGGAGTGAGATTGTATGTAGTACTGAAGAAATATTTTTCATATATACATAAACAACCTCTCTGTATATATTAATTTACAACTGTACATATAATTTCAAACTTTTTTTTTTTTTTTCCAGGAAGAACTTCAAGGTCCTGGAGTGATTCAAAGCAGAGGATACTTTTTCTACAGGGTANGAGAAATAACTGAATTACAGAAAGAATTACTGTGATTGAGGATACATTTTTCAGTAAGAGCAACTACCCGACAGAATATTTCCTTGTATTAAAAAGAAAGCATTGTAGGAATCTTTTAAGATCATATTCCTAGACTTGCTTATATATGCTACCATTCCATGCCTTAAGAAGTCACTGGTTATTTTGTATCTATTTATTAGAAAAAGCACTAGAAAATATGGCATCTTGGAAAATCTTTGTAAAGCACTGTTCAACAGGGTGTGTTTGCACATGATATGATTCCATGTTACACACTGTGCTAGGTCTGACCTTGCCATTTTCCTTCTCTTTTGACAAGAAAGGTAAGAAACTAGATACAGAAATTCTCATGGACTGAATCTCCTCTGTTCATCTTTTACACCATAGAGGCTTTTTACTTCATTTTAGAAAAATTGTGAAGGCAGCAAGTTAGACATTTGAATAGTTCTTTTGATTTTAGTTTGTATTTCTACTTAAATAAAAAAGTGGCCCATGGCTTTAAATAAAAATGTGGCTAAGGTTGTACTCGATGATCTTAAAGGTCTTTCTTCAATCTAAATTATTCTATAATTCTAATGAAAAGCCCACGGATTTGTATAGTTACATTTCTTCTGTATCAGGCTTGGATCCTTAGAGTTTTTATGACAGGCCAAAGTTATGTGTAATATTAACATTGGTGCATTCATGCTTCCAGACTAAAAGACAAATCCCTACCAAACCCAGGAAGAAATTTTTTATCAGCTTTAGTAGAAGTTGTATCAAGTCCCTCTCTAGTGCAAAATATTTCTGAAAAACACCACAGTGAAAAGGGAGAAAGTCCTTGCCTTATATCAAAAAATACAGTCCAAAAAAGAAAGTAATTGATAGTGATGTGTTTGTTTGTTAGTAGCAACAATCACTTATAAAACAATGCGAAAACACATTTTAAGAAACTGTAAAAAGAATAAGGATTAATGATCTCTTGAAGTGACTTCTTACAGCTTTCTCCCCCATATAAAATCATACAAGATAAATAAATCAATCCTCAATCGATATGCAGTAAATTTTAGTGTATAATTCTCCTCCAGAGGTAGATACAGATTAAACAATAACTTATCTTAGATCTATCTTTGATAATAATCACAATGACATTACTGAGAATTTCACCAGTTTCTATACACACCAAGTTGTCAGGGGCTTTGTTACTAAATTCTGTCAGTTTTATAGAATATATAGCTTACTGAATATTTGTCTTTCAGCCACGTAATGGAAGGAGATCAGTGGATTTTCGCTGAGGTATTTATTTAATGCTTTTAATCATGACCTACAATTAGTTCATTTTATGAACAATTAGTTCATTTTTTATCCAAATAGACCATGATATTTTTGTTGAGAAGTTGTCATAGAAAGCCTTTAACTGTGTAATTGGCTTAGATTTCCACCCACAAACTTTTCCCAGATGTGTTAAATACTTTTAGATGTATGAACAGAAGCTGTAGGTATTCAGTTCCTAGAAAGGAGAGCACAGAGAAGCAAGAAATGGAAAATATCCCATGTTTGTAAACAATTTGGAAACTAATGTTGATGGTAAGTAAATCTAAGAAAGAACTGAATCAGCTACCTGCCAAATGAATGCTGGGAAATAAACTGATATCCTGAAGGTGATTCCCTAATCTTAGGTAGACAAAAATTTCACACTGAAGCCAAGTGCAAACTTCAGGATTTAATTTCAGTGCCTGCAACTATTTGGAGAGATGCGAAAATGTAGACCAATACTAGAATGCTCTCTTTTCTAATATATTTTATACTGCCATCAGTTTTAAGTGTTATATCCAACGCAGTGTTTTATCAACAGCTAATGCTCTATCTTATTTTTCAGGATTATAGATTCCTGACTTAGAACTAAAACTGCAGGAATACTGAGTACATGGACATACTGTTTTCCTTACAATAATTATTCATTATTAATGTATAATTAGAAATCATTCGAATGTAAATATTCTTAAAACAGATTCTGTTAAGGTCTTTACTATCTTGATTATATTAAAAGCATATTAAAATTATTTGTTTCCTAGTGTTATGATGTTTACAACCAAATGTAATTCAACTGTAAAAGAGTCAGTGTCTGCATGCAACAGACATTGCCTCTAACAACCCTGTTAAGTAAATTTTCTCTTCTAAAGGCCCTCAGCCAGAGTCGTTTTAATGATAATGTTTGCAATCAAGACTACTGTGTTTTTTCCAGAATACATTACGATTTGTGTGTTTCACCGTCTTAAAAAAAAAAAACCAAAACATAAGAATCCCTTTTCCCTTAATAAAAGGAACTTGAACAAGTTGCATGTTTTGAAGAAATATTATGACTTTAATTCAACTAAAATATAATGGCATGGTTTTTTAGCTATTGAGAACACACATGCACTATGGTTCTCATTTAGAAGACTTAATTGTAACTGGGATCACAATTCACTTGAAAACTCAAGTGCTTTTGATGGAGACTGAAAGAAACTCTACTCAGAAACACAAGTTAGCCTTACAATCTTCCCATCTTCTCTCTCTGAGTTTATTTTCACACCAAAATTGTGTTAAATTATGTTGTTGAGGTTGTAATTATATTGAGACTAACTAATCACTCAGAACTAGATGATCTTTAAGTCCCTTCCAACCCAAACCATTCTATTCTTGGGTGATTCAGTTTAGAAGTGGGCTAAAGTTTTCAACATTGTATTGGAAATCATGGTTTGAATTGGCCTCAGCATTATTACTCTTGCTTCTGCACTTTTGGATGAGCAATGAAACTTCATAAGGTAGCTGAAAAAATTATAGCCTCAGAGGAAGTCAAATGGAGAAGATCTTTTCTTGTTCTTGCCCACTTGTTTTTGTTCTGCATTTTAATAATTAACGCTTCTTATAACAAAATTTGCTCAAAATTTTTGGTTAAATTTAATTATTTTCTCTTTGTTGTTTTAAAAAGAATTCTGAATGAAACACAAAATGCAGATAGTGACAAGCAGTATGAGATCAAACATGTACAGATAACTAACATAATTTCATAAAGGAGCCAGTCAGTGTAAGGAAGATTCCATTCTGAATTGTTGGTAGCAATCCACTCCTGATTTTCTGTGTTTTCCTGTATAGTTATAATTAAGTCCTTTCCCCTCCCCTTTGTCTTATGCAGAGTTATGGCAAAGTTAACTAATTTCTTAAGTAAATAAATATTTTTCTTTTATTAGTTCCACATCTGCTTATTACTTTTCATACATTTAAAATGTTAGGTGACTCTGGAGAACAAATGGTGGACTTCTTTTGTTTATTTGCTTGTTTTGGTTTGATATTTTTGTGTTTCTAGTGAAATCATATGACTGAATGAATCTTGAAGAATTAAAGGAAGCTGAAGATGGCTTTCATGAGACTGATAGGAAAGCTATTGATATGTACAGGTGTAGTGAGAGATATCTATCCAGATTAGTAGTGCACATGTCACTATTGTACATGTACATGCTCCTAAAAAATAGATTCTTTTAAATAGTAATGCCTGCTGACTGACACAACTGCCTTTTTCCAGTTTCTACTCTTTTGATGTCAGAAAAGCAGCCACATTTCTGTCCTACTTCCTCCTGATTGCTGGTGGCACAGAGAAACAGTTTACACCATATTTTGCTTTGATGTTCTGTTAGAACAAAATTATTTACTCTGAAAGCTGGATATTTAAAAGAGAGTATTGAAGAGGCCACAGTGTTCTACATCCTCAGCTGAGCTGATGATCCATTGAGCCACTGTGTGCCTGGTGTTCTGTGTCTGGAGTGTTATAGTCTCAACATTTGTCCAGATTACACAAACAGGGCTCATTCTCTGTCTGCCTGATTAAAGGGTACCCCTCACTCTGCCACACCAAAGACAACTCTGCCACACTGAAGACACTTTCTGCTAGTTTTTAGGACTTTGTACAATGATGATAAATGGTCAAACAAAGAAATTCTGAATCGCATTTTCTCTCTTCTGTTTTGGGTAGAGTTTTCTGTGCATTTCAAGCTAGAAAGCATGGACAGTTGGTTGTGGGCATTTCTTTTCTCTCATGTGCAGAACTAAAATAAGAAAAATAAGATCTCATCATACATTGTGGGAACACAAGGTTCGTCTCTGGCTTCACTTAAGGTGCAGAGACCCGGGCAGGGGGTTCGGAGACCTTGGAACAGAGCCCAAAACACCTGTGGTTTGGATTTTAGCCCATGGGAACAACTGCCAACTTTAAAATAGGAATTACAAGTCACAAGAGTTTAAAAAGAGTAATAATAAGTTTGTCACAGGGTGAAAAAGTAGATTTTGGGTTTTAGTATATGGGGGTGCGTGAGGCTAAGATGGAGGAACCTCATGGTTTTTTAGGTTTCTTCCTTCTTCTTCACCTTCTCCATTTTCTGCTGTGATGGTGACACTGGTGACTGGTTTAGAGACTGACTGTGTAACAAGAGTGATAGGTATTGGAAAGTAATTGTAAATAATGTAAACGTAATTTTTAGTATAAAATATTAACACCGCCTCAAGGGCGTGTGGAGTGCCTTCGTCCGTCCTGCTGGACAGAGCTCAGCAGATCAGAGAAAGAATGTTTTAGATAAGATGAAATAAACAACCTTGGAAGCAAGACCTGAAGAGTTTCATCTTCTTCTTTCATCTCAGGTGTGGAAAAAAGGACTTTATTAGCTCAGAAGAATTTCTGCAAAAGCAGAAAACCCGACAGTACATGGCTCCAGTTTTGTGATAATGTTTTGTGTGTGGGGTACATGCCACCTGTATGAGGATAACATTCCATTAAAGAAGAAAGCTGTATTTTAGTGCTAGAATCAAACTGTTCAGAATTTTTAATTGATTAAGCAATTTACTATTATGAGCAAAATAAATTTCTTCTTCTAGCATAGCACTCATTTCTGGTACAATATTGTTCCTAAATATATTGATGTAATAAAAATGCAATTTGTTAAGAATTACTACAGTAATTACTATAGTTTCACTATATCGCTATATCATATATTAAAATTTCTGTGCTGTAATGGTGGCAGCTGCAGAACCACAGAATTACAGACAGGGTCAGGCTGGGAGGGACAACAGTGGGTCACCAGCTCCAACCTCTCTGCTCCAGCAGGGCCATTCCAGGGCACATGGCACAGGATTGCATCCAGACAGTTCTTGACTATCTCCAGTGAGGGAAACTCCACAACTTCTCTGGGCAACCTGTTCCAGTGCACAGCCACCCACACAGTAAAGAAGATCTTCCTCATATTCAAATGGAACTTCCTGTGCATCAGTTTCTGCCCATTGTCTCTTCTGCTATTGCTTGGCACCCCTGGCAAGAACCTGGCTCCATCCTCTGGCATCCTCCTTGCAGATACTTACAGACATTGATGAGGTCCTGTCAACAGGTCCCCTCTTAGTTTTCTCCTCTTGAGGCTGAACAGGCCCATTCCCTCAGCCTTTCTGCATAAGAGAGATGATCCAGTCAATAAACCCGTGTAGTTTTAAAAGCCAGCTGTGCATCCTTAATAAACAGCTATTGTGTTTGGTTTTCCTCTTATTCAAGGCAGATTTTAATGGCTTGTCTATTTCTTACTTCAGAAAAATGTTAATTTGAAGTTTGTATTGAAGGAAGGCTCAGGGGAGACGAAATCAATGTCTATAAATACCTGAATAGAGGGTATAAAGAAAACAGAGCCAAGGTATTTCCAGTGGTGTCTGTGACAGAGAATCACAGAATCACAGAATCACAAGGTTGGAAGAGACCTCCAAGATCATCGAGTCCAACCCATACCCTAACACCTCAATTAAACCGTGGCACCAAGTGCCACATCCAATCTTTTTTAAAACACATCTAGGGGTGGTGACTCCACCACCTCCCTGGGCAGAACATTCCAGTACCTTGTTATTCTTTCCATGAAAAACTTCTTTCTAATATCCAACCTATATTTCCCTTAAGGCAGCTTAAGATTGTGTCCTCTCCTGGAGAAAGAGTCCAACACCCACCTGACTACAGCCACCCTTTAGGCAGTTGTAGAGAGCGATAAGGTCACCCCTGAGTCTCCTTTTCTCCAGGCTAAACATCCCCAGCTCCCTCAGCCATTCCTCACAGGGTTTGTGTTCCCAGCCTCTCTCCAGCCTCATTGCCTCCTCTGGATGTGCTCCAGTGTCTCAACGTCCTTCCCAAACTGAGGGGTCAGAACTGGACACAGCACTCAAGGTGCAGCCTCACCAGGGCCCAGGACAGGCGAACAATGACCTCCCTGCTCCTGCTGGACACACCACTGCTGATCCAGGCCAGGACATGGGCAAAAACTGAAATGCTGGAGGTTCCCTCTGAATATCAAGAAACACTTTTTTACCATGACAGTGGCCAACTGGAACATTGCATAGTCTTCCTTGGTGATGTTCAGAAGCTGTCTGGACATGGCTCTGCACAGCCTGCCCAAGGCTGATGCTATTTAAGCAGGAGGGTTGAAGCAGGTGACCTTCCCTCCAAGCCCAGCCTTGCTGCAATTCTGGAATTCTGTGATACACTGTGTACTGCTCTTAGGCATAACTGTGACACAATCAGCCTTATTCAACTATTTAATAGGACTACACCAATCATTCTACTTACAGTACCACACAGAGTCAATGTGTTTATAAATTTGGGTTCAGAAAACTTTGGCACCTTGTATTGACTTCAGCAATTGCTGCTACACTGGACATTCACAGGTGTATTTTTGTGCATATTTTACAAGGTATTCTGCTGAGTTCTGCCCAGGATTGTATTGCAACAAAGAAAAATTTTACACAAAATAAAAAAGCTAATGTGATAAAAATATGTCCTCTGTTCAGATTCTACCTGTACTTACTACTGTTGAATTGTTAAAATGACTAAAATAATTCTAGGAGTAAGACAGTGTAACTAGTAATGTACTCTCAGAGAAAGAAAATAATTCACATAAATATGTGGAAATTGTGAACCAAAATTATAATGGATTGTTGCTAGAGTATAATTACACTATATATTTATTATTTTTTATTTGTGAAAAGCAGTTCCATAATGGTTTTTGTTAGTGTAATTAATAGCAGCTTTTAGTTCAACAAATTTCAGTAAGGCATTTTCCATTTCTACCTTGCAAGTATTTTTATAGATGAAGACTGCCATCTACTGATTTTACATTTGAGTTTTCATTAATTAAAGCTGTCTGGTAAATACTAGTATAAGTACTGTAATTCCTCCTTAAACTAATCTCATATTCAGAATCACACAAATATTTAGTACCTGCTCTAACATTTTCTTGCTTCATTTCAAATGATAAATGCTTGTACAATTTGTTTTTTACTCAAGTTTTTCAAATCTGATACCGATGAATTAAGAAAATTAATTTTAATATTATATAATTGAATAAAGATTGGCATAGAAGCCTTACTAACTAAAATTGTAAGACTACAAGCTCAAGAGTTACTCAAATAATTTAAGTAATTGAGATGCACTAGATATAATTTTAAAATGCATGTAAAATACTCCAAAGACGCTTACTATTATTTTTACTTTCTAATTAGGCAGCAATACTTGCAGGAATGGAAATGTCTTCAGAGGAGGCAAAAGTATGTGAAGCTAAGAGAAAGTTGTGGAAAACAGTATGCAAAAAAAGTTTATAAATGCTCCAAAGAATGCTTGGGTTATAATTCATCTATATTGGTCAAGGTAATTACATTCATGCATGAGATGTAGAATACTTCAAAACAAAGAATTGAACCAGTAATTAAAAAAAAAACCTAGAAAAATTAAATACAAGAGACTAGTGAAATAGTAATTTTTTTGGAAGCAATGGAATCATAGAGCATCTGGCCTACTCGATTTGTTAATTTACTTTGTGAGAGTTAATATTTCACTTTTGTTCAAATATATGAAAGATTTATTTTGCTGTGTATGCTTATCACCATGTAAGTAACCTGACTGAGATCTCTGAGTTCCACTAAGAAAGTGGTGTCCACTGTTTGCAGTTTCTTTTCTCAGCAGGAGTGATCTAACAGGAATATTCTATCTTTATTTCCCCTTTGACTTGAACAAATCAAAAGCCCATCAGGAAAAATCTCAGTTATGCAAACTGAGGAAAGCTGGGGGACTTCTTAGTTTATCAATTGCCCTGTAAATTCTCTAATGGTAGCAGAAATTGTGACAGGATGCAGCAGAAATGTCAAAGGTTCTCTGTGTGTTAGCAACTCTATTAAATGTTTTTGAAAAGCACTGAGAATCAGCAAGGAATGTTAAATAATTTTTTAGATTCAGACAAGTTTTCTCTTTTCCTTCTTTTTAAGTGTTTTAGGAGGGAGTTTCTTCTCATTTGTCAGGAATCAAGTATTTTTTTT
Organism: Thryothorus ludovicianus; assembly: GCA_013397245.1. Taxonomy (NCBI): domain Eukaryota; kingdom Metazoa; phylum Chordata; class Aves; order Passeriformes; family Certhiidae; genus Thryothorus; species Thryothorus ludovicianus. The sequence goes on along the minus strand of VZTB01000052.1, from coordinate 493,254 downwards.
TCCATAAGCAAAAGGAATGGGACAACCAAATGAAACTGTTAGAATTACAGCAATTTAAACTTCAAGATCCGAAGAAAGAAAATAGTGGCCTTTCTTGATTTTCACTCAATTTGTATCTATTACAGAATCTATTCTGTAATTTGCCATTGCATGATTAGAACCTCTGAGGAAACTTGCAATCCCTTAGGAATGAGTATCCCCAAAGTCTCTCATCACTTTTATCAAAACTGGCTCACCTGCCTTTACCTCCAAGCTCCACAGGCCACACCAGCTGAGTTAACTTCAATCAGACACAGAAGACCCAAATTGGTCAAAGGTTAATGGACTGGAGGGGAGCAAGAGAAACCTTGTTGCTTTTCGTGTTTTCTGTGTCTGTCTTTTCTTCATCAGTTAGTTGGTTTTTGGGGTTTATATAGTGATTGTACTTTAGTAACTATGAAAATAATGAACATGGTAAAGCATGGTAAAAATAAAAATGTACAAAGACATCCCTGATATTACTTAAGGAATTGAGAAGTATTTAAATGTAAACTGAAATATAGTCAAAATAAGCTAAAGTAAAATGTATATTACAGATTCAAAAATCTCATTTAAACTCTACAAGGGACAAAATCTGTTTTTAAAACGTAGTGAGGAATGAAACTGAGGCACAGCGCTTGAAGAGTCTCGTAGGTTTATTAACATATTTCGTAGACCGTGCCTGTTATGTATTTTTACTTCAACAGCTGTTTAAATCACAATGACCTCGGAAGAAGCTAAATAAAATTTGTCCTGCAATTCTTATAACAAATTAAAGTAGAAGCAGACTATATGAAAAGGTAAATGTATTTTTCAAATGTTTTAATAACTTGAGTTATTTTATAAATCATTTGTATCAGGAGAGTCATTATATTTCTTTATTCTTTTCTAGTACCCCAATGTGTTTACTGGTTAATGAACACCTCAACCTGCTGGCCTGAAAGTTTCCAGAAGGCAAGTTTCTCAAAGCCATTGTAAACTGCAGCATACAGAATTACCAGGTGCTTACCCCCAATACTTGTATATAAACTGGTGAAATACAAGGCAGGTTCATTGGAATAGCTAAACATGGGAGAACATATTTGAAACCAGAAGGTACTGGAAATATTTCTAAATAATTCACATTCTGGAAAATTTTTGTGGTGTTTGTAATCATTAGCTCTAAAGGCCACTTCTTAAAGGTTGAAAAGGTATCTGATTGTTTTCGAAGGGAAAAAAGATCTGGAAAAAACCCAAAGAATTTGTATAGATTTTATGTAATTCTGTGGTAAGAATATTGCCTAAGCATGGGTATTTTGCAATTTCACAGTTAGATATTTTACTGAGATAAAATTGGCTCTAATTTTTATTGTTGAGATGTTTCTTTGTCTTTATTAAAAGTCAGTCTCTTGTGAGAATTTATTGCAGTATCAGAATAAATTGTTACTTGTTAACACAGCAGAAGCTGGACAATACAAAACCCAGTGATGTGATAAAAACATGCATTGCTTGAAAAAATTTTCATTGAGATCATGTGTTCTGGCATAAATTAGTTCAAATATGGTTTTGTACTCCTTTGGTAAGCCTATTGGTAGATACCTGCTAGCAGACACCACTGATGGAAGCTTTCATTTTGCAGATTCAGAGAGATAAACTAGTAGATGCATTTCAGAGAAAATGGCTTATTTGCTGTTATCTGCCACTTCAAGCTGGAACGCTAGCTAGTAGTTTTGAATGAAAATAGGTCATGAGGGACTTTAGATACGATTGCACTGTCCTTCAAGTATCCAAGCATGCTGCTGTAAAAGTAGCATTGCTTCCTCTCGGCAGCGAGCCTCCCTGCCCCTGCTGTGGCTGCTGCAAGGGACACGGGCACAGCGTGTGACAGCGTGAGCAGATGCGCCAGGAGAGGAGCCAAACCTCCCCTTTGCTGACCCTCTCTTTGTCCAAGCAAAGCGACCACACGGGTGTAACTAAAGCCATCAGATGTGACAAAGCAGCTGCAAAACCCAAGGTAATCTGCAGGTTAAAACCAGATGTTTCTGGTACTGAGACAGTTACACTCTTTGGAAGAAAAGGCTCCAGGAATGTCAGCCAACCTTGCTTTACAAGGATTATGTGGATTGTGACAGGCTTTCAAGTCAACATCCACTCATTTGAGTCTTCCGGAGTGATGTGAAATTTAGTTTCAAAACCAGTTTTCTCAAACAGATCCCCTTTTGAACAGGCCAGCGTGGATCATAAAGAAACTCACTGAGCAGGAGGCGGTTCTGTGGCTCTGAAGCACATGCAGGATGGCGATGGCATCTCTCTAGGAAACATGGCTATGGTTAATGGAAGTGTGCCGGAAATTTCTTCATTTCTGCCCAATGCAATCCCATCATTCACCAATTAATAAAAGATCTGTTGCTCCTAATTTGGCATTGTTTAATAGTTAGGTTGGCTCTCACATAACCCCTGTGAGCAAATCAGAACCATCAATGCACAGCAAAGTCACACAGATGATAAGGGCAGAGCAATAGTATTTCTAGGAGGAAAATAGTTTCATAAAACCACCACACCATCTCTAAGCTGTCTTGTTACTTCAAAATCCTACAAAATACTGCCAAAAGAGAAGTAATACTAAAAAAAAAACCTCGGTTAGGCCACAGCTTTGGCAGGAAAAGCAAATGCGTATCATCTCCACAGCGGTGTCGCCTATTTTAATCTTGTCAAAGAATAATAATTTGTTACTGCAACATTGCAGTAAGTAGGTGTTATGCTCTCATTCATACAAGGTGTGAAGAGATAGTGCAGCATCCCTACTTTTTCTGCAGAATTATCACTGGTTACTAAAGATCTTCTGGTAAATTTGATAGGCACAGCCTGATGTTATTTGTAGCCTCCTGGTTTCTTTGCCATATTCTAGTTCTGATATTTATACATTTTTGTTGAATGTATTCCTACATTTTCTCCTGGATGTTCCATTCCTGCTGTATCCTATTATCTCTACTACATTTCATCATAAAAGCGTTATCCTTTGTGCAAATGACTATGTTATTAGCTTTCCTCGTGCCACATTTTCCTCAACTGAAAGCTAGAATTAAGTATTATGATTCAGTAACAAAAATAAGTGTTTTTGCTAATGCTTTCCAGAATCCTTCTGGTGGGAAAGCTCATGGCTAGCTCTTTGGGAGCTTTACTGGTAAAGAAGCTCCTGTCCCTACAGTATTTTTGCATAAGACTTTGGTCACAATTGTGAACCAAATGGGGAAACTGAACTACCTGAAGTAGTAACCCAGAAAGGAAATCTATGAGACAGCTTGCAGTCGAGTTCTTTATTTCATTCTAGGCACAAACACGAATTAAACTTCCATAGATACTTTCAGATACATTGCTATTCAGGTATCAGCCAGAAAATAAAATCCTTTTAACTGAGAGAAAAAATTTGGATTACTCACACAATATCACTTCTAAGCGTTTTATTTTACAGAAAATGGTTCGCTGCAATGTTCTGCCGCAGACATAACAGGACTATGTTTAATAGTCGCCGCATATCTATTGAACGGTAATAATAATATAATCGAATATTAAAAGCCTCGTACACGCAAAAAGGTTGAGGCAAACACATCTAGTCTCTGCCGCTCCGGGAATTTATGCACAGGAAAGAAGAAACCATGGACCTCCGCCGGGACGGGTTGGCTGAACCCCTAAACACCTCGGGACGCATTTCCCGGAGAGGACCCGGGATGTCGCTTGTTCCGCTTCGGGAATGTGCGCGTGACCGCGTTCTGCGGTGGGGAAGCGTCTCCGTTGAGCGGAGCCCGGCCGGCGGCTCTGGCCCGCAGCCGGTGCCCGTTGTCCCGCCCGGTGCCCGGGCTCCGCCATTTCCCGCGGGCGCGGGGTGAGGTGAGGCGAGGTGAGCCGAGGTCAGGGAGGCGCGCGCCCACCGCGCCTGCGCGCCCCCTCCCGCCGCTCCTGCGCAGGCGCGGCGCGCGCACAGAGCG
>VZTB01000052.1:474666-488677 GCA_013397245.1 Thryothorus ludovicianus | reverse complement strand
GGGGAGGTTTCCGCGGCCGCCCTGCGGAGCGCGGGTGTTTACGCGGCGGGCGGGCGGCGTTGGGTGCCCGCTCGGCCCCGGGCCCTCCCCGCGGCGGGACAGCTCTGCGGGGCCTCGGGCTCCGGGCGGTGGCGAGAGCGTGCCCCGCGCTCTCCCTGCGGCAGGTGGGCTGGAGCTGCGGGGTTGCGTATGCACTTGGTAGGCTTTTTTTTTTCCCTGTTTTATTTTCGATCCCGATAACTTTATTGCGATAACTGCAGCGTGCTCACGCTCATAAAACTTGAGAGATTCTCAGTAGACCCCGGTCCTTTTTCGAGTTACTGCGGCCTTAAAGTCAGTGTGTTAAATATTCTGTGCATGCAGGTGTGAAATACGACCAGCGAGGGATTGGAAGTCCGTGGTACTTCAATTTTATGTTTGGGTTAAGGTGGTTCAGGATTTCTGGTTGGTTTCACTTTCAAATTCCTGCTACTTTGGGTCTCGGTATAAATTGGAAACGTTTTGTTTTTTTTCCATGAGAAGGAGTGCTTGTGAGCTAGTCAAACATATTAGTGCTGAGATGTTTGTAAGGCCGTTGTTTTCGTGTGCTGATAAGAGTTTACCGACCAAGAGGCACAGGGAAAGTCAGGTATAGTTTTGGCTAGAACATGAAATTGCATGTAGAGGCAGAAGGGCAAGTCATAGAATCTGATCTTCTAAATCCTTGAAGTAGGTATTTTTTCTTAAATGGGTTTTTAAATGACTGGTTGACAAGCGATGCTTTTGGTGGCGGTATTGACTTGACCTGGCCTGCCTCTTTCTTGCTCCAGCTGCACCAGCACAACGGTTTGTGGAATTGTGTGCCGTAGCTAGCTTGAGGAAATGATCCTGGTTAAAATTAACTACCTTGGTTTTGTGTCTTTGTTTTTTCTTTTTAATGTGGTTATATTTAACCCATATAATTTCTCTGGCTAACAGGTGTGTCAGGAGGCAAGAGGATTGTTTAAGCAAATACCCTAGTGAAAGAAGTACTTGAGAAATACACCTCGGCTGTGGTAGTCCTGGCAAAGTTCAGTATGAACAGTTGCAGTTGTTTCACAATGTTCAATTTCACAGAAATGATATTGACTTTGTTTATAAATATCTGTGGGGTTTGGGCCTGTTATTTAAAATTGGACAGCATTCGATTGTTGCAATAGAGGGATTCTACTTGAAAGTAACTCTGATTTTAATTTTTTAAAATTAAACTATTAATTTTCATATGTATCCATTTAAGACACTTTCTCAAACTCGTTACAGATACTGCTTTCAGATTACCAGACATAATTTATTTGGTTTAGGTTCTTTTTGTTGAATATGGCAACTTTGTCTGAGAATTTTGTTGGTAAGGCAAGGGTTACTGCTTCTTAAAGAGCAATTCAAACAGGGAAAAAACCCCCAAACTTCCGGGTTGATATTTAATAGCTTAAGGTGCCATTCAGCCTTGTCTTGTTTTTTATTTCTTCCGCTTCATGTTCTTACATGGGAAAGTTTAACGCATTTAGGCAAAATAAAAGAATGCGAGGAAAGGCAGAGTGTTTTCATTACTAATGCTCTTCTAAGGACCCCAAAACCTCTGCTGTAGGTAACTTTACTCTCTTTGTACTAAGCAATTAAAAAACTTAGTGGTAATTACCTTAAATTTAATTTGTAGTGTTGGTTAATTAGCTTCTTAGTATAGAATTTCACAGAAGTCATGAATCTTCATGGTTGGATTGATCTTGCAAAATAAATTGCTGCTTTTGAGAGCTTTGAGCTTTTGCTTTCTTTTCCCCCTCTATTTTAAATTTCTGCAAAAAGTTGAAGATATAAAATAGTAGTAGAGGTATTTCCCTCCACCTTTTCCACATGTTCTTTATTTGAAATGTTTTTTATTAACTTGGGAGTTGTGAATTTTTTTATTAAAAATAATAAACTTGTGTTGAAAATAGTTGTGAATCAAAAATGCAGCTTTCTTCACTAGGTAATTTCCTCATTTGAAAGCAGCTCCTTTTTTATCTATGCTTTCCTTCAGGAGATATATATAATTTGTTGTCAATACCTCATGGTTTTAGCTTAGTTTTATTGGTGAAGACTGTGGATAACTCTCCTCTTAGAATAGAAATTTAGTATCCTAATACAGTTTTTAATACAAAACCCAAAATATAGTTCAGAAGAAGTGGGATTACAGCTGAAAGGTCCCTTTTCATCACATTGTAATGAGTTAGTTTTTCTCAAGGTGAAGACTTTGGTGTATCTCAAGTAAAGTTCATTTTAGTATGTCAGCCTTTTTAAAGTACTAGCTTCCCTGTGAACACTGCAAACTGAAGGTTAAATGAGAAAGCAGTTGTGGAGCTGTTTCTGAGGATTGGTGATATTAGTAGGTAGTGGCATGGCAAAGTCAGTAGTGATTGTTCCTGCCATTCTTACTTTCTCTTTATTTGCATTGCAAAGAATTTTTAACCTTTGAGTGTTAATGAACTGGTTCACCGCTGAAGGGGTGGCACAAGACCAGGAGAGTCACCAGGCTGTTGGGAGAACAGTAGCTGTTTTACAGTAGCTTTCTCTCTAGAGGAGAAAAAAAGTGTGAGACTACAGATATTGGCCAAAGCATTCACTGTTTCTCTCATCTTAAGCTAATACCAAATTACTGTTAGTAGTGTTGGCATTGTTATTTTGTATTTAGTGGTCTTTCAGAATATAAAGATGTGTTGGAAGCACACCTTCAGTCTCTTAGCAGAATCTGAAATGAAGGATCTCAGTGTCTCTCTGTAACTCTGTGCAAGCAGATTTGGCTGTATCTGTTAGGAAGGTACCTCATTGACTTCTGTGGGTGATCCACCTGGGCAAAGAAACTTACTAATATAGTTTATTATTTTGTTAACTCAGTGGGAGTCTGTAATAATTTGAAACTCTGACAGACGTTATGCTGCTTATTTGTTGTAGGACTTAAAAGATGTGAAATACAAAATCATGGAAGGGGAAGGAGACTCAGGGCTAATGTAACTGCCCTGAAGGATTGAATTCTCCCTACTGCTTCCACTTTATCATGTAAAAGCCACTTTAATTTTGGCATACCTCATCCCTGAGCATTTAAATTTATAGTCTTAGTCTTCTCTTGCCATACTTTTTGTGTATATTATAAATTTATTGTTATAGCCAATTTTGGAATATATAATTATATACATAAAATGTTTTAGTCCTCTGTGATTGTCATATATTTATTATGCGGAAAGAAGGTTTCACAGATTCTTTCAACAGTTCAGAGCTGCACACTTTGGACTCTTTCCAGCTGTTACATTTTGTCATTAAAATCAGTGAATAAGTTTCCTTATTCTGTACTGATGTTCTGCATATATTATCAAATCATCATTAATAGTATTAATTTTTTAAAATATAGAATCTTAAAAATTAGTTATATATATGAGATTTAAGACTGATAATGACTTATTTTAGAGTGTGATGCTTTTGAAGCTTAGTAGATGCTATGGGCATTCCTCGTATTCATGATAAAAATGTAGCCAAATTAGGCATAAATGTGGCTACTTCATTGCTTTGTTCCTAAAACTGTGTGTTTGATAGTCTCAGGGTATGTGAGAAGGTTTCAGTTTTGAAGCTAATGTCATTTTACTGATAATGACAGCCTGGTACCACAAGATAAATGGTGTTAGACTATTATCCTTTCGTTAAAGCAGAAGAAAACACTTCTTGGAGTAAGGCAGATCCAATTAAAGTGGGTTTTTAAAATAAATATATGTGACATCATTCTTCTATAGGGATCCTTATAGAGTTCCACTAAAAAGGATATTTGCAGGTGGTTTCTTATGTATGTTATTTTGGTATATGGCCAGATTCATAAAATAATATGGAAGATGCAAAATTGATTTAAATGGATTTTGTGTGTCCAGCCCCAAATAAATTTTTTTTCCATGTTAGAGATTTCTAGGTTTTCACTAGTAAAGTTTTTCAAAGTTGAACACTGAAGTTTTGTTCTCATTCGCATCTTCCAGAATCTTATCACAACCAAGCATCTTGGCATCTAAATCTGTTTACTATTCATAAATTAGGCAATCTGTAAATTAGGCCTTCACTTGTTCAAAGGCATGTTGAAACCACACCTCAGGCACACCTATGGAATTGGACTTGGACCAAAACCCCATGGTGACTCTCCCTTTTGTTCAGAAGCACAAAGGAGTGAGGAGGAAGAGGTTTTCTTAATGTCTCCTTTAAAAAAACAGAAATTCCCAAAATAAACAACAAACCACCAAAACTCCAAAGCTGAGAACCTCACTTTTCCTTGCAGACAAGGGATTAAAGTCTAATTGGGTAAAGAGATATACTAAGCCAGTTGTTTTCTTGGAGGACAAGGAGATGATATACAAACCTACCTATATTCTGGCCTGTGTTCCATTTAAAATTGTGATTGCCATTATGAACTGGAACCCATGACTTCTGTCTCTTGTTTGCTGCTCTTCTCCCTAAAGAGGCATGCATACTTCTAGTGCTACTCTGTCCAGTAAAGCTTTACTTTTTATTTTTGCTTCCACATTCTGAAAATTGCCATTGAAATGAGAAGTTAGGAGTTGATGCACCTTCCCAGTGTGATGCAGAGCCTACTGGGAGATTATGGTTTAAACCCGGTTTGGCAGACTAGACATTTGCTTTCCAGTGTCTGTGTTCCAGGTTACTGTGTCATAACCCTGTACTGCTGGACAAAATGAGAGTACATCTTTTCCCCCTGCTGGCATGTTAAAAGCATATATTATTTCTGCTTTGATGGGAAAAGCTTCAGAATGTGTACAACAAGGACAGGGACCAGGATTGTGGGTGCTAACCTTACCTATGTCCTAAGAAACAGGTGAAGGCAAAATACTTGGTTCAATGGTTACTTGCATAGTTTGCATTTCTGTTAACTTTTGAGAAAGTCTTGCTGAATGATGCAACTCTTCCTGGCTTTGGTACTTAAGAATTGTAAATCCTTTTGTATGGAAGGATCACTTGTTTTAGTGAAGACTCTGCTGCTTTGGGGTTGTGCTGCCTGTTACAGCCAGAGCAGGCCACAGAACATAGTAACCACCTTCATAGCAGTGGTCCTGCTGGGGGGCACTTGAAAAAGAAGGAATACCTGGGAATGGGCTGATCATCCAGCATGTCAGAATTTTAAGTGGTTTGTAGTAGGGAGTAGTATTGCTAGTACCCTCATCTACAAGAGTTTTTAGCTTCCAGTGCCACAAGTCTGTGAGTATATCTCCACTGCTTGCAGAAATGATCCTGGACCCCATAAGCATGTAATTGTCTGCTGAACTGGTAGATCTCCAGAAAGTTTCAGCACTTTCTTCATTGGGGCAAGTATTAGTGAACACAGAGGAGCCAGGCTGGCCTGTAAGAAGTGACTCTTGTGGGAGGTTAATATGTGAGTTTCCTAATGTACATTAAAAACACTGAGGAAATACATATTTTTACATCTTAAATTATGAAGTTAATGACAGTATGAAACACTAAACTGCCTAATAAAAAAGAAATTTCAAAACACATTAATACAGGTAATTTGATATTTCAAATTCTGAGAATCCTGCTGCTGTTATAAATAAAATATAAGTCTCCATTTTTATGTTTGAGTAAAGTTTTTAATGAAGTAGTTAATAATAGTTTTGGGCATTTAAGGGCATTTGAAGTGTTTGGTGAATATTTCATTGCATGTTAAATGCAATGTCAGTGACTGCCTGCTGAGTTTTGGCTATTACTGACACGCACCCTGGCAGAGCAATGTTCCAAGAGTTTGGAGGTTGCTGTTGAGAAGATGGTTGTGAATACAGAGAAGGTAGAGTCCTGCTGGTGTGCTAAGGTAGAAGGTATGTAATTTTTCAGATTACTCTTGCTAGAGAAATGTTAAATCCTTGGATTTTCACCAGTCATCCAAAAGCCTCAAGATAGATTAGGAAAAAAAAACTGCCTTGTTTCATGTGGTAACTCTCCCAGACCTTAGTTCCCCAAAGCTTAATTTGAAACTTACATGTGGAGTTGTAAAAAGATAAAAAATATTTTGCAAAAATCTGCTTATTTCCTTGGCTCAGTAAACAACTAGGAAATTTTCCTCGATTAAAAGCTGTAGGGAGTTGCCTTTTTTTAAGCCTGATTGCCTAAGAAAATGTGATTTATGCTTTTTCCTTGTTTTCTCTCATTCTTTCCTTACATGTTCACCGGTAGCTTTTGAAATCGTTCTTCAGTTGTAGCTATGTTTGTAGGAGGGATGGAAATCACAGACTGTAATGTTACCACAGGTTTTGGGAAAATGGGCAAGCTGGGCAGAGAGAAATGTGTCACTGCCCTCTTTTGAGAGAGAGATAACACAATGGGATTTTGGTACCGACCTGTTTTTTTCAGCGTGCACTGGGTCTGTGTTGGATAAGAGAGCAGGAGTTGTGTATGTCATCAGAGCTTGAGGAGACGGCGAGAATATTGTGCCGTTTTGGAAAGGGGTGGGGACCAACAATATCGTAGTGTGACATTATAACAAAATAATAATAATAAAAAAATTTCTGTCAGCATATGAACAAAGACAATATTTCCCAAATCAGATTTTCAGGAAGCCCACTCCTCTGTCTTGTAACACAGAGTTACTTGTTGAAAAGCAGGAGATGAATTTATATCTAGAATGGCATTTCTCAACTTCTTTTCTGTTTGGCCTGCATTTGCATTACTTATTTATCATAAATAGCAGACTGGAATCTACCTCCTTATGTTCAACTTGAAGATTTTTATCACGTCTCAGTAGAGAAACGTAGAGTGTCCTGCTGGTTGATTTAGAAAAACTGAAAAACTTAGTAATGGTAAAAGTGAAGAAAACTTTATTAGCTTGTGCTGCTTTCATTTCTAGAGAATTCTCTGCTGTATAATATGAAATATACTTGTCAAGCCTTCAGAAACCAACATAATCTTCACAAATTTTAATTTATTGATTTCAAGTATTAAAATAGTTAATTTTAAAAATATCGTAGCAGACTGCAAAATAGGTGGTTTTGACTTGTGCTTGTTTTAAAATAGTTTTCATAGTAACAACAAATACTCCAAAGGAAACAGAGTTTTCTCTCCTGTGGGTAGAAAAGCAAGTAGCAGCATGAATCACAGCTTCCAAGAACTGTCAGAATAGGAATGCAGATTGATTCTCTCTCTCTCAACACACATACACACACTTTCCTGTCAGTTTTAATGTAGTAATGTGATTTAATAAAGTTTTCCTGCCATCCACATCAGCAACATCCATTACATGTAATCAAGCTACTGCTAGCAGTTGGGCCTTGGAGAACTACGGTTCAGGGCTGGTATGGTAGTTCCACTGATAGTTCTCTAATATCTCAACAATTTTCATATAATATATTTTTCTGGAAGTATTTTTGTTGTTAAAGTGTTCTACTTCATTTTTAACAGTCTTTTTTAACAGTTTTTATATGGTATTCCAGCTCAGAAACTTTAGCTAAACATTTTGTGCTGCCCTAGAGCTTTTCATGATGTTTCTTAGATAATAAGATAGAGTTTCAGCCTTGAGAAGCTTGTGATCTGAATTTCACTGACATAGAAAATAATGACAATGACCTCAGAAACGGGGACAAGGATTCAAATTAATAAACGAGTCATAGTGAGTGAATTAAACAAGTTCTCATTTCTAAGAACATGATAAGATAGATGAGGGACAAGTAATATAAGAATATAGAAGCAAAAGACAGCACAAAGCAAGTCCAAATAATATACAGATTTGAAGGAAAAGAAGCAAAATATATTGCAGAATCTGGAAAGCCTAATGAAATCAGAAAAGTAATATGAATCAAGAGGAAGAGTAACTAGAAGGTTTTATGAAATAGGGCAGGGAAAAGATCTGTAGAAACCTACAAATTATGTTGATGGGTTTAGCTCTTCTGAGGAAAAAAAATGAGACAGGAAAAGGATTTGAGAATATGCTGTTTTGATCAGTTTGGCAGGGAGGTTAGAACACAAATTCTAGTACAAAGATTTTTTGGTTTTAACCCTTTAAGAAATCTATCTGTCACTTGAACTTGCTTTTAAAATGAATGGCAAAACAACTGGCACCTGTGCCTGAATGTTTCATCTTAGGCTTTCCTGTTTCTCTGTCTCTGTTCTATTACACACAATTTTTCTACAAGCTGGAGGATTTCTTATGAATTTCAATACAATTGAGGGTGGGACAATTTTTTTAACATCTATGGTGATTGACATACTACCATTTTATCTAAGTCAAAAGGATCACATATTTTTTCACTAAATAACTGACAGTGCTTTTCCAAATTATTTTAGTTAAATTTGTACTGCCTTTTTAAAGGCATTTAGATTATGGTCAATTTAGATTGAGTTACATGGAACTTTATGTTGCCAACATAAGAAATGAAAAATAATCTTCCATGAACTGGCATAGATTTTTTAAAAAATGCCTGCCCTGTAGAATATAGTTACCATGTCTTATCTACATACTGGTATTTGATTCAAATAATTGATTCCTAACATTAGAATATTTCATTTGACCTCTTAGAAAAATAGATATATGGGTGATAACGGATAGACTTGGCAGTAGATCTTCCTTGAGCATTGGCATTCTTCTTTCCCAGGCTGACAGCTTCTTCTATCTATGTACCATGTACAGGGGGACAAGGTGGTAAAGTACCAGGGTTTAGAAGTTACTTTGTTTTGGTTATTTTATGTGAAAGGAAATCCGCTTATCCTTGCATACAATGGAAGGGAATAGATTTATGTATGTTTTAAAGGATATGCTTTGCCACTTGGGAGTGCTGAATAGAAAATATCAACAGTGGGTAGGTAGGAGTAGATTTTTCCAGCAGAATTATCATCAGTTAGATGATATTACCAAGTTGGTGCATGTGTATTTAAAACACAGCACGGTGTGTAGGAATACAGAATTTATGTTCTGTAGCTGGTGGAGAGCTATTTCTTCATAGAAGTAGTAGAGTATTTGTGTAGAGAAATCTCTGTTGTATAGTTAGTTTTTGTTCAGCACATCTTACTGAAATCGATTTTTTATTAGTGAGGGGAGTCTTGTTGGCTGTTGCATGCCATATTCTCTGAGAGTTTCAAGTTGTGTTCTGAGGTAGTTCATGTGTCCTGTTTGAACCATAGTGCACACAGTTAAGATTTCAGAAAAAAATAATACTTCTTTCCAGAAGTTTGCATAGTGTATTATTAATGTTCTGCAAGGTCACAATGCAATCCAAAGCAATTGTAATTTCAAATAAAGCAGCTGTAAATTTCATGTAACAATTGGGCTATTGCATTTGTCTCACAGGATTTCAGACAGTGCCAGAGCTGTGTAAAAGGTGGTGTGCAATGTTGAAGTTCTCCTTTACGAGTATTTACATCATTTTATTGAATAGAAAAATTGGAAAGTGAAATTGTGGACAATTTAAGGATGCATATAAATTGACTGGAATGGCAGAGAGAAAACAGAAATAATCAAGCACTCATCCCAAAGAGCTTTTTCGAACAGATTAATTTTCATTAAACTTTGGATTTTTTTGTTGTTTTTCAGAAGACTGTGCCAAAGAAGACTTTTACTTAGATGACATCACATTTGGACTACTAATGCTACCCTCCCACTCTACAAGGCACAATGTATTTCTAGGTAATTTAAGTAAGTATGTAGATTTTATTGCTACTAGAACAGTAATGCTTTAAACAGAAACATCTTTTTCAACCTAAGGCAAGGTAGACATTCCACTTCAATTTGAGATTCAAATTAATGGTGTGTGTGGGCAAGAATAAACTTCAAATAAGCTTTTTATAAGCTTTTATCCTGTACACTGGAGCATGGAATGAAACAACTGAACTGTACCTGAGCTGCCTTGAAAACTAGAAGGAAGAAAAATCCCAGACCTTATGAAGGCACTGTCTCCAGCAATGCAGCATGCTAATGTGATCCTGTGGTTTCTGGAAACAAAACTAATACCTCTCCCAGGGATGTGTTGCAGTGAATGAGCATATGTACTGCCATGCTCACTGCTTTTCTGAGTGTTTTATTGTTTGTTTGTTTAGAGTTACTTGTGTGGTCACGGTTTTTTTTTGAGGAGGTGTTTGTCTTTTACAGATGCTCTTGTTGAGATGACTTAATACCCCATTCATCTAAGGATATAGCAGGAGAATGCATTTTAATGGTTCTAGTACCACTATCTCTGTTCACATGTCACCTTATTTATGAAAAGGTTTCTTCTCCCTGCTGCCTTGATTGGACACTGTGTACTGTCCAGCTGAGGATGCACCAGGAAGTGCAGGTTTTCATCTTTGCAAGATTTGTCCATGTCATATCTTGCAGTAAGGTTGCTGATTGCTTTGTGCATCATGCAGAGAGGAAGCTCAGAACAGCAGGGTAGTTTGTTTATGGTTCATCTTCTGAGCAACAAGGGAATTTTGATTTAATGTTTCATGAGAATCATGGTCATGGCTCATAGACTTCATGTATGCGTTTTTATGTTTTATCTTTTTAAGTGGATGTTATTTTTTCAGATGTTCTGCTGTTCTTTTGACTGGGTCAAAACATACACTTGTATTAAAAAAAAAGACCCCAAGAAATTGATCTGTTTATGTAGAGCAGACATGGTGCCAATCTTGCTGAAATGAGATTATCTTGTCTTGCTGGCAGAAAACCTTCCTGTATTCCTAGTGCCTTATAGTGCATCAGAGGTGCTTGGTCATGCATGAAGTATGGTCATGAATGGAATTACAGGTAGCAGTGCTTGTGGTTAATGATGCTTGGCACTTTCTGTTCCAGAACCCTGGTTTCATTGCTTATAATTTACTAAGACGTAATCTCTGTTATATGTCAACTTCACCTAAAATTCGACCAAACATCAGCTTCTGTCTGAGAATGAGTTAAGAGGGAAGGACATACTGTTTTCTTCATGCAAAATGCAGTGCAAATCTTGCCACTGGAGAGCACTCCGTTTTAGGAGAAACAAATTGTTAAGCTGCAGTATTTTTTTCTATCCCACTTATATTAGACAGCATGATAGATTTCTGAAAATATGTTTTGTACCAGTTCAATGAATTTCCTAAATCCATTTCATCTGTCCAGATCAGATGAGGTAGATATATTCTAAATCCTTTTAGTCATGAGCAGACAGAACTAGTGAGCATGTTCTGTCTACTTCTGTGAGAAGTAAACAGGTCTAATCTCCTCGACTCCATTGTAGTGTCAGGTACAAACACCGAGTAAGAAGATTTTCTTCTGTACTGTTTGTGACTTTCCTATCACCTGTCTGCTGATTTGGTTTTTCATATTCTGCTTCAGCATTGTATTTCCATAACTGTCCATTTTTTCATCCAGTTTTTCTCTGTGCTTTGCTATTTCTCTTTATTGCTACTCTAATGTTCTCAAGAGATCATAATAAAATTTATGTTCTTGGGCAGTGCAGACTGTGTGTGGTTAAAAGTTAAGAAATATTTCTTTTTGAGCACCTTGAAAACTCTGTGTTGTGCATCTTTGATGTTGCTTTTCAAGTAACATTTTTAGAACATGAAGACCATATTTTTTCTGAAATGGAAAGCCAATATACTTAAAATTTTAAGATTATGTACATGTGAAAATTTGTATAATGTTCTTTTTCTTAAAAGACAGTTTTTCTTTAGGAATTGCTCTAAAGAGATCAGATTTGTTTTCATCTAAATTTAGCAAATGTAGAGGGAAGCCCATTCTTTCATTTGCAAAACTTTCTGGAAATTTATTTGGATGTGGTATACTGAACATCAGTGAAACCAGGTGAGTCTGAATAGTTTGGTTATTCTAAGCAACTAAGGAATTAATTGTATGTGGAAAAAAAAAGATTAAAACATCCTATTTGTAGCTTACAGTTCAAGGAGAAACTCTGGCATATAACCTAGAATCTAGAGAATTAAATTATTACATAAATTACACAGCCCAGAAAAAAAAGAGCAGAGATTAAGCAATATATTACATCTAAGGTAAAAAGCTGTGTATACATCAAATATATTACATCTAGTGTTTCTTTAATGAAGTTCTTGCATTCCATAAATTGCTTGATTAGCTTCTCTTAGTTCTTCTTTGTTCCTGTGGCTGTTCTCTGAGATGATGTTTGGAACCAAGCTAATTTCAGTCTTATGGTAGACTAATATCCCTGTGTCATTAATCTGATATTTCTCAATTCCTTTATGTAGTTAACACAGGATCTAGAGATCAATTTGAGTCATTGCAGTAATGGTGATCTTTACCCCTTTGAAATTTTGTTTCAGTTAGGACAAGTTAAATCACAGTAGTAGTGCTTACAAACCTGTCTCAGGTTTCCGGGGAATTTCTGAATTTCCAGGGAAAAAACAATACTGACGCCTCTGTCTGAAAGTTCAGAAATACAAGAATGTTTACTTTTCCCTTATTGTATTTAATAGCACAGGTAATAGGAGGAAATCAATCAATAAATGAGAGAAAGGCTGAAAGAAGGTAGAAACAAGAAGAGAAATAAAATATTTGAAGTGAGAAAACATGACATAAAAGACGAAGTAAATAAGCAAAGAAAAGAGAAATGAAGCCTAAGGAATAGAGATATCTAGATTTTTGTCTTCTACTGAATTCTGGCAGAGAGGAAATACAATCTTTGTGGAAGCCAGTGGATGGTCTTTTATAATGATTTTGTTTTTCAATTGTGAGGCATTATGAAGAATGCTTACAGAATTTTTCGGAAGTCTTTCAGTGCCATCAAGTATTCTGCTTGTGACATGACATCTCTGTTGTTTAGTCTGGTTTGAAAAGATAGGGTATAACTCCAGTGTGTGCATTATAATTGTGATTTGGATGATTAAAACTGCCTTGGAGAAAATCTCACTGTTGTCTCCCGTTACCACTTGCTTGGCTCAGTGTGTTTGAACTGCACTCCTTTCTCAGGAGATTATTCTCTGAGTTCTGCTATAGATGCAGAGTGCTGTTCTGTCTCTACTGGGGACATGGAGTTCTGCACCAATCATGAAATTCCTGGAAAAATTTGAATGGTCCATGTGATAGTGATGTTTGCTTCTGGAGACCAGATGAAATCTAATCCCAAATAAACCCTCTTGAACAGCTAGCATAGGAGTGTCAGCACCAGCTGCTTTGATCTACTGATCCATTTCTGTGGTTTCAGATTACTTTCTAATGGGGACAGAGCCATAGTTGTTCACTTTGGTTATAGGTCAGTAGATGAGGACAGTGAACCTCTAAGATATGTATCTATGCTACAAGTCCAGCCATAAGTTTGAGTGCCAATCTTGAAAAATTTTAAAGTGCCAGGAGTACTTATTTCAATTTTGGTAATATAAACCGTTGATGAAGCACATAAATACTATAAATGAGAGTGCTTCAAATTACTAAATCATAACTACCTTTTGTAATTCTGATAAATTAGTTTGGGTTCCTTCCATGCTTGTATTTTTAAATTGTTAAACAGAGAAATCTTCTGATTTATTTAGTTTTATAATTTTTGTATAGAATTCAAAAATATGTATGCTTCCCATCCCAAATGTTTTGCTTGAGCTGCTCATCTGCATTGATAAAACCCCAAGGCCAGTGTTATATGGCAGTCGTTAAGTAAAAGCGAGAAAAAAAATTAAAGAGATGGTCTCCGCAGTTTTTTTTGCAGTTATTACCCTTTTTCCTGTCTTAGCTGTCATGAATCATGACAGACTTTTTTTTTTTTTTTTTGCCTAGAATGAATTCCTCAGTTGTTAAAAGTGTTGAAAATCTTAGTAAAATTTAGAGGCTGGTCTTAAATCATTTTATCTTGAAATAGCAGTTGAAGGAGTACTCTGTATCTGCCCTGTTTAATTTTAAGTTCGGAGTTTCCCAAGAATTTTGCATGTTTAACTGTAGTATAATATCCCACATATCTAAGCCAGTAATTGGGAGTAAATTCAACTATGTTTTTTGTATATTAGATCTTTGCAGAATCTCGACCTTGGCTTTCAGCATTTTTTCCAGAAAATTTCCAACATTCAGTTAAAATTTCTGTTG
>VZTB01000052.1:412572-474650 GCA_013397245.1 Thryothorus ludovicianus | reverse complement strand
TTAAAATTTCTGTTGATAGCAATGTTTAAACCTACAGTCTTTTAGTATAATCATTAAAATCCACCCAAAACTATTAAGCTTGTAACAACATAAGTAGCAGCAGCATTTTGAAACTGTTTGAAAAAAAATCACTGGCTTGAATAAAAACAGTAGTTATTTGCAGTATTATTTAATTTTCTCAAAATAGAGATATAAGCCTTAATTAAAATGAAGAAAAATGTTGAGATTCAAAATGTGAGTTGTAAGCCAGTAAGTTCTGAAGACTTCTCATTATTTTAAGTAATCTTCCCTTAAGAATATTTCACTCTTACGTTAAAATGCTCTGTTTGTGTATTTTTTAATGTGTTTGGTATAAGTAAACCAAACAGCTTTAATTTGTGCTTAAATACAATGCAGCTGTTTTCATTACCCTGTTAGCATATGGCCTGAACTTAAAATTCATGTTAGTTTCAGGATTTCCTTTGAATATTGATAACTTTTGGTATCCTATTCCTCAATACCAGTGTTTCATAGGCCACTAACAAGATCCTAGGTCTTTGAAACCATTCTCACAATGACCAGAAGGGAATTAAATAAAACCTGATTGTAATTTTGACTTTTTGATAACTGATGTATTAATTGTAAATTGAAATAGCTATAATGCTTTTATAAGTATTTCTTAGTGTTGTCTTTAGGGACTTAAGAGCTGATCTAAATCAGGTTTTGTTAATTAAGTGGGAAAAGAACCTTATGAGGGATAGAAGCACCCCTGTGAAGGGACCTGGGTCGCAGCAGTGAGAGTCTCTGGTGATGGGAGTGGCTCCTGGATGGTCAGACAGGGAACTTTGCTTAACGTTGGGATCTCAAGAGTGCAGAGAAGACTTTGGGGGACAGGAAATAAGCACTCAGAAATATGTGGTGTGATTGTTCAGTGCAAGTAAAACTTGAGAATTGTAGAAGATAAAGATTAAAACACTGAGGAAGGGAGTTTAAAGTCATGCAGTTGTAGCAAGTGTGGCCCTAAATAGTTGATATGATTTTTTTTTTGGTTGAGTATTATAGATGGTAAAAGGACTAATAGTTCTCACTGAAATAACTTTGAGGACTCATTTGAAACTTCGTAGGATTTATATGGGGTGTCAGGAAAGAATTAGAATTTCCAAAATACAAAAATACAAAAAAGAGCTGAATTTGTGACCTTTTCCCTCCCTTAATCTAACCTTGAAAATTTTTATTTTAAATATTGTAGCTGCAAAGTATATAAGAGCTTGGTGTAGAATTTCCTGATAAGTTTTATCTTTCAGTCAATATCATGATCTTAAAATATTTTTGAAAGAATAAGAGATACATGACAGAATTTTGCTGTGAGCATTGAATTAGTCTGCAAGGTATTGAAAGCCTTCATTATAAAAATTCCCAGTATCTGAAGAGTAATAGTCTCATCATAATTAATCAACTTAATTTACAATTAAATTGACTGGATCCAATATTTGAAGATGATACTGATGTATGAGAGGAAGGAAGGTGTTGTTTGTCTTTTGCTGTTTCCCTGGTGACCCTCAGAAGGTGATTTCAGTAGGTTTTCTGGACTTAGCACAAGCTCTGAAAGTTTCAGAGGTGGGAGAGCATGCTTCCACTGCTCAGGAGAATAAAGAAATAGTGAGAAAATCTACATAAATAGATAATGTTTTAGAAACACAGGATGTTAAAAAATGTTAAATGTTACAGTGTTACTTTAAACTATAATTTTTCTTTGAGCCTTGTTTCCTGAACATTCAGAGATTCAATTGTGTTCAGTGCTCTAAGGTTTGAATTAAGTAGGAATACTCTTCCTTTATTTCTGTATAAAAATATGCAGAGTGGGTACAGTAAAATTAAACTAAATTCTGTATTTGGAGTTGATTGTATATAATTTTTCCTATTGCTGCATTGCTGTTTCCGTTTAGTTCATGCAGCACTATCTCTTTTGTTGCAATAATGTGTAATCTTTTCTACCCGAATAAGTCTGATGACTGACTAAATGCTGGTTGATTCCATCTCCTTTGGATTCTTGCTTGTAGCAGGGTGGCAAAAGGATACTTTGCATCTATACCTGAAGTGGCTACTGAGTGTTTAACCGAATGTTTCTAGGGACAAAAAAATCTAAACTTGTTTTGTCTTAGTTTTAGTCATCTTTAGCCAAAACAAGAGTTATTTCCTTTCTCTATCAATTGCAAAACTCTTCTGGTTTGTTGCTTTTTGGGGGTTGTGTTTCTCTTTTGGTTTGGTTGATTGGTTGGGTTTGTTTGTTTATTTGGATTTTTTGGGGGGAGGATGTCCCCCTCCCTGCCTTTGTAATATGAAGTACTCATCCTTTATGTCAAGTCTTGCAATCACTGTAATTCTAGTTGAGCCCAAATTCTTCTGTTGAAAATTCTGACAAAAGAGTAACTCTAGTATTTTCTTTAGTGAAATTAAAGTCTGGGATTCTGTTAGTGTTGAGTTTTTATTTATAGTAGAAGCTTGTTTTTTTTCAATAACAGGTAGTTGTATTGAGGGATAAACTGAAGGATATGGCAGACACTAGAATTCTAGAAAACTAAATTCTTTACTTCTGTTACTGCTTGTTAGCAGTAGGAATATAATAGTAAGCTTGTTAATACAGAAGTGGGTTTTGCCACATACTTTTTTGATAGAATCATAGGCTTGGTTTGGAAGAGACCTTAAAGATCATCTAGTTTCAGTCCCCTTCCCCCATGAGTAGGGAATGCCATTCACTAGATCAGGTTGCTCAGGGTCACATCCAACCTGGCTTTAAACAGTTCCAGGGATGAGCCATCCACAACTTCTGTGGAAAACCTATTCCAGTGCCTCAGCACCCTCTGAATAAAGAATTTCTTCCTCACATCTAATCTAAATCTTTGCTGGTTTGGTTTTAAACTGTTCCTCCTTGTTCTGTAATTATCTGCTTGTGTAAAAAGTTGTTCTCCCTCTCTTTTAAAAGTCTCCTTCAAGTACTGGAAGGCTGCATTGAGGTTTCTGTGGAGCCTTCTTTGCTTCAGGCTGAAGAACCTCAGCTCTCTCAGTCTGTCTTCAGTAGGAGAGGTGCTCCAGTGTTCTGATCATCTTTGTGGCCTCCTCTGGGCCTGCTCTAACAGGTCCGTGTCTATCTTGTGTTGAGCATCTGAGAGCCCTTGTCACTGGCCTTCATCTGGGCATAGAGTCATTGGCCACAACTCTCTGGCTGTGTCCATCTGTCCAGTTAGTTTTCTGTCCAATAGTCCACCATTTAAACCTATGTCTCTCCAATTTGCTGAAAAGCATGTTGTGTGGGACCATGTCAAAAGTTTTACAGAAGTCTAGTTGGATGACATTGGTTGGTCTTAACCTTGTCAGCTGTTGCTCCATCTTAGAAGGCCACCAGATTGATTAGGCACAGTTTGCCCTTAGTAAAGCTGTGCTGGCTGTCTCTGATCTCCTCNCACAACTCTCTGGCTGTGTCCATCTGTCCAGTTAGTTTTCTGTCCAATAGTCCACCATTTAAACCTATGTCTCTCCAATTTGCTGAAAAGCATGTTGTGTGGGACCATGTCAAAAGTTTTACAGAAGTCTAGTTGGATGACATTGGTTGGTCTTAACCTTGTCAGCTGTTGCTCCATCTTAGAAGGCCACCAGATTGATTAGGCACAGTTTGCCCTTAGTAAAGCTGTGCTGGCTGTCTCTGATCTCCTCCTTGTATGTGTCTTAAAATTGCTTCCGTGATCTTCCCAGACACAGAGGTGAGGGTCATTGTACTGTGGTTCCCTAGATCTTCATTTCTCTCTTTATTTAAAAATAGGATTGGTGTTCCTGTTTTTCCAGTCAACAGGGTTTTCATCTGACTGCCATGGTTTTTCAGATATGATGTAGAGTAGCATGGCAACATCATCTCATCAGGTCCCATAGACTTGTGGCTCTTCAGTTTTATCAGGTGTTCCCAAACCTGCTCTTACACTGAAATGACCATCACCTAGTGCTTCCCATATTTTATTTTTTTCTTTTTTCAGCTACCTCATTCATTTTCCTTTTGTTACCACTTTGTGGTCTGCAAAATGATGTGCAGGATTTCTGGGGAAAGTGGTGGGTGGAGGTAGGGAGGAGGAGCTGCTTGTTCGGTAATTTTTGACTTGGACCACACTTCAGTGTTGTAGCTTAAAATTTTCCAACTGTCTCATTTTATGGAAATGTGAAGTCTCACTTCTTTCTTTTTGAAGATGCTTTCCAGTGAAGTACACTGCCTACTCCATTTTTCAGGCAGGCAAACAGTCCACTCTTCACAGAAGCTTTACAGAATAATTTAGCTGTGCATGAGTCACCCATGCTGGGAAATTTTAGGCACCAGAAGCACTTCCACAGCTGCACAAATCATGGATTGTGCAATCAACTTGTGAAAAATAAAGTGGTGACTAGCACTAAATATTTCTAGAAGTGTTTTACTTACAGGTATACAGTTCTATGTGATACAGATAAATAAGTTTCAGATAACTGAAACACCTGTCATATGTTCTTGGGTGTTGCTGTTAGCAACTTTTGTCATTTTTTTAAAATTATGTCCATTTGGTATACTTGTACAATTGTAAGTGCTACAAATAGCTGCTATTGGTATAAACCATTCATCACATTTTCTTAGTTTCAGATTATTAATTTAGAGAAATACCCTTGTATATATTGTAATATATATATATATATTATATGTACATACTGAAGATCATCCTAAAACCAACCAAGTTGTTGCCAATTAACATGCTGTTTGATAAATAGGTTGACAACTAAGCAACACATCAGGTAAATACATTTACATTTTACTTGAGATTCCATTGACTCTAAGGCCGAGTTGTGGAGTTGTTTTCATATCCAGAAGCTGATCCATGAGTCTGGATCAGCATATAGGAGTAAGTCATATTCTGCCCAGAAGTTTAATTTGTTATGGATTGTCATGTGAGAGGCAACAGCACATGGGAGGGTAAAGATGATTCATTGAAATACCATGCAGACTTTTCAAATAGTAAATTCAATGCTTATTTCTTTGAGTACAAATTTGAAACTTGTTTTTCCTTGTTTTGCTCTCTGGTTGTGATTTAACGCATGGTGTAGATCTGCATGAAATGTAACTGTTCCCAAAGGATGCCTAACCTGGTGATTTGCTGCTTCCCCTTCCCCTGTACCAACACAGCTTTTGAGCAGTCATATGGTGAAAAAAATCTAGTTGATTTAAGTGAATGAAACATTTGGGTTAGCTTGGACCAGTTTTAGGCTCTGTTGACTGATCCACATATTTGTGCTAGCTGAAGAGAGAGAATTTAATGTGGCCATGAAAATGAGTGGTCAGAGTAACGATCAAAGGCTAACATTACACAAACTTCTGGCTTGATCAAGGAGATTGGTGAAAGTGCTTACAAACATAAGTTGCTGCTAGGGCATGAAGTGCCTGCTCTCTGGAGCCATGTAGTTACCTGTGTGGTCTGTGTATTGCTCTTGCTGTCTTTCATGTGGTCATTCTTCATCTTCAATCTGGCAGATTCAGAGGAAGTACTTAGTCTTACTTCTGCCACATTCTAGGTAAATACCCTCACCACAAGTTAGGAATAAGTCCTTGTCTCCTGTTTAGAAAAAACCAACCAACCAAAGAAAAAAGGACAAAACAAGCAAAAAAACCCCCTACAAAAAACCCACCTACAAAAATCCCTTGAGTTCATTTTGCTTAATTGTCTAGCATGGTGTGCCAGTTCCCCTCTGACCCCTCCATCACTTTTTCACGTGGGCATAACTGAGGAGCAGTAAAGTGTTTCTGGATGTGCTAGATAATTATATATTAAAGGAGCAAATCAATGATATAATTTGATATCTCTTAGAACTGATTGAAGACTCCTAAGCTATATCCTCGTAAAGGGCGAGGATGAAGCAGGGCAGCAAGTAAGATTACAAACGTGGCCTTGAGGAGAGCTAACTTTTGCCTCTTCAGGGATCATCGTGAAAGAATCCCATGGGAACAGGAGTTTCAAGAGAGCTGGTTGATATTGAAGCATGACTCCTTTAAGGCTCAAGAACAATGAGCAAGAAGTTGGACAAAGGGGGCAGGAGACTTGTACGAATGAATAAAAAACTGCTGTCATTTTTCAAGTGTAATCAGGAAATACACAGGAGATGGAAGCAGGGGTAGACTGCTTGGAATCACTATAGAGTGCTTGTCGAAGTAGAAGCAAGAAAGGAAGGGCCAAGACACACCTGGAATTTCATTGATTGAAGATGTCAAGGACAACAAGAAGGGCTTCATAAATAACAAATACATAAATAACAAAAGAAAAACATAAGATAAGAGGGCCTCTTACTAAATGGAAGGAGACCCTGGTGCCAGAGGATGCAGAGAAGGTAGAGACACTGAATGCCTTCTCTGCGTTGGTCTTCACTGACAAGACCAGCTCTCTGGAATATCTGACTCAGGAGACAAGGTGAAGGAATGTTGGAAGGAAGACTCGATCTGTGATAAAGGCATTTGGTGCAGAAATAATTGCATAATTTCTTACAGACTCTCTTGGCCAACTGTTGACTTTCTTGATTTCTTAAAGTTTTGGAATGGCATAATGAGAACAGAGCAGGAAATTTTGATGAAGTTTTCTCTTCATTAGTCAGAATTTTTTATATAAAAAGTATAAGTGTTCATTTGAATGTANCACTTTTTCACGTGGGCATAACTGAGGAGCAGTAAAGTGTTTCTGGATGTGCTAGATAATTATATATTAAAGGAGCAAATCAATGATATAATTTGATATCTCTTAGAACTGATTGAAGACTCCTAAGCTATATCCTCGTAAAGGGCGAGGATGAAGCAGGGCAGCAAGTAAGATTACAAACGTGGCCTTGAGGAGAGCTAACTTTTGCCTCTTCAGGGATCATCGTGAAAGAATCCCATGGGAACAGGAGTTTCAAGAGAGCTGGTTGATATTGAAGCATGACTCCTTTAAGGCTCAAGAACAATGAGCAAGAAGTTGGACAAAGGGGGCAGGAGACTTGTACGAATGAATAAAAAACTGCTGTCATTTTTCAAGTGTAATCAGGAAATACACAGGAGATGGACGCAGGGGTANAGATGGAAGCAGGGGTAGACTGCTTGGAATCACTATAGAGTGCTTGTCGAAGTAGAAGCAAGAAAGGAAGGGCCAAGACACACCTGGAATTTCATTGATTGAAGATGTCAAGGACAACAAGAAGGGCTTCATAAATAACAAATACATAAATAACAAAAGAAAAACATAAGATAAGAGGGCCTCTTACTAAATGGAAGGAGACCCTGGTGCCAGAGGATGCAGAGAAGGTAGAGACACTGAATGCCTTCTCTGCGTTGGTCTTCACTGACAAGACCAGCTCTCTGGAATATCTGACTCAGGAGACAAGGTGAAGGAATGTTGGAAGGAAGACTCGATCTGTGATAAAGGCATTTGGTGCAGAAATAATTGCATAATTTCTTACAGACTCTCTTGGCCAACTGTTGACTTTCTTGATTTCTTAAAGTTTTGGAATGGCATAATGAGAACAGAGCAGGAAATTTTGATGAAGTTTTCTCTTCATTAGTCAGAATTTTTTATATAAAAAGTATAAGTGTTCATTTGAATGTAAAAGTTAATGAATCTTCATTGTGGGTTTTTTTCCTGGTCTAGCATAGAATTTTACTAAGATTGATTTGTGTGAATGTCATCATCTCTTTTTAGCTTCCTTTCCCACCTTTTAAGACATATCTGCATGCTAAATTTGAAGTGCTCACGTAATGTGTAGGTTCATGTATTTCGGAAGAATAATTGAGATGGATAGCTGAGTGTTGTTGCAGTAATAATAAAGTCTCATTTTCTGAACTTAAGCCTGCATTTGTATCAACAGCAAACAGAATTTTTTTTTGAGGTGGAAGAAGAATGTCCTTGGTGTTATCTTGCTTTGAATGTGTAATAATTATGTCTGTTGAAATTGATAATTAATTTTCTCCAGGACAGTTTCCAAAAAGTAGTTCACTTTCTGTATCTAGTCATTCTTCTCTTTTATTATTGCGTAGAGGAAAACAAATGTTTGACTCTTTGATCTGTCTCATTTCTTGATGAATTACCCTGTTTATTTTCCAGTATAAGAATTAAATGTTTAATAAATTATTCTTCTTTGGTTTGATTTGTTAGCATTCTTTGTAGTATTTTTGCTTTGATGAAAATGTGACAAACCATTTTAGAAAAATTGATTGTTAAACTAACATTTGTGTCTGATACAAAGTATAAAATTCATTATATGCAGTTTTATAAATATGCACATGCACATTTTTAATTGGATTAATTATTTCAAAGGGTTTTTAACTCCAGGTTGGATTTCTTGGTACTGTATTTTAAAGTTTTTTCTTTAAATTTCTGTTAATATTGGGAAATCATCAACTGAAGATTTTTTTTATTGTCTGGTAACTTTATTCTGTAGAAAAATAATTGATTTGTATGTAGTAAATAATTCAGTGGGAATTTAAACTTTAGAAGGTGTGCATGGAACTTTTTCACCTTCTGAATTTCTGAAAAAAAGTTTCAATTTTCTACCTTCTCAGTTCTGTCTAAGAGGTTGGAGGAAGGAAGCTTTGTTTTATTTGTTCATTGTAAAATGTACTGAGTTTTGATGGGTCCTGTTAGAGAATAGCAGACTGCAGATTTTATGCCATCTATAGCACTTGTTTCCTCAGCACAGTGAGCTTTTATTGAGGATCTGTTCTTCATATGGCTAGCTGACTGCAGGTTGTATATTCCCAGAATTCCATTAAAGAAAATGTAATTCCTTTACACAGGGATATGAAAGTTTTCAGTTTTGAATTGTAATACTGACAGATTAGTAATTAGCTTGTCTTGACCTAAACTCCTGTTGTGAAGTACTGGTTTTGTGTTAAACGTAATTTTAAGAGACAGTATGTGTACTTTTAAGCCAGACTTGATTATGAAATACATATTGTATTTTAAATGTGCAGACACAATGCATACTCAAGTGGAACGCAGGGTACCCTGTAATGGAACCTGGAGTGGGAGATGTAGCTAAGAGGTTCCTGCTCTTTATAGAGGGGTACTGTTGCTTAGGTGTTACAATTTTTAAAGGTAGATGGAGCCACATTTCTAAACTACAATCTTTATTATTTTGTTCTTATTAAAACTATGTGATATGTGCGTTCTTTAAAACACATAATTTCACAAATCTGCTTCAGTGTGTGGCCAGAGCTAAAGGGGTGCACACCTCCAGTGAGAGCCAAGGAAGGGTGGAGCCTTAAAAAATGGGAGCAAGTGGAATCATAACATGTAGCCACTGTCTTTTTTTGTAGATTAATTGCACATGATTTGCAGACATTATTTCTGCCACTCACTCTGTTATTGAATGAAGGGAATCTTTCTTAAGGAACTGTATATACAAATGACTGAGAAAATATTTTACATGAGACTACATAAGAATAGCAGCTGTTTCTGATGGCTAGGTTATTGAATGCTGCCTTTCAAATCTGTCTTATAAACTTGGGTTTGTACTATTTTTTATTGTCCTTTTTTTTTCTGATTTGGAGAGCTAATTCACTGATGACTCCAAAATTTGTATTGTATCACTTTCTTTTAGTATCCTTGTTAGTAATTTGATGAGGCGCATAAATGATAGCTCAAGTGTTTTGAAGTATAGTTAGTTGAAATCTTGGAAGGCGAAGATAATACCGGAAGCTTGGAAAGGGATGGAGGGGAAAAAAGCCTGGTAAGTGCTTCAGCAACCCACAGCCAAGGACCAATTATTAGACACCTGGCAACCTGCTGAGTGCTTTCCTGGTCACCCCCAGGGAGCTGGAGGGAAGCCAGGCTCAGGCAAAGAGTGCAGATTGCTAGCCAATTCCTGGTGAGGTGGCAGGTCTGAGGATGTTTTAAGAAGTCAGTTTGGTGAGTCAGAGACCAGATCAGTGGGTATGTGGACAAGTGTGGGCCAGGTTCGAATGTATCATAAAATAGTTTAGTTTGGAAGGCACTGTAAAGATCATCTGGTTTCAATGCTTCCCTTTTTCCAGTCTCCTGGAACTTAGCTTGATTGTCAGGACTTTGCAAATATTATGGAGAATGGCTGTGCAAATATATCAGCCAATTCCCTCAGGACTCCAGAATGCATCTTATTAGGTGGACTTACGTGCAACTGGGTTCCTCTGGTGATCATGAATCTGATCTTCCCTTACAGCGGAAGGGATTCTTTTCCTCTAGTTTCTGTCTTGCAGTCCATCCATTCAAGAAGTGTTGGAAGAGATGTTGCAAGCCAAGACTGACGCAAAGAAGTTGTTGAGTACCTTAGCCTTCTCCTCATCTGTTGTTACCTACAAGCCTACAAGCCTTGTTCAGCCTTGCACACACCTTCTTTGACCTTCCTTTTCTGGTTAATATACCTATGGATGTTGTTCTTGTTATTCTTTGCATCCCTTGTCAAGTTCAGCTCCAGCTTCGCCATGGCCTTTCTCATCCCATTCCTTCACAGCTGGACTGTGTCCCTCTACTCTTCCTGGGATATCGATCCTGGGACAGAGTAGAGGGATGCATTTATGTCTTGCCCTTTAGTTTGACCAGCAGTCCCTTCTCATCCTTGCTAGACTCTTGCCTTCCTTACCTGATTTCTTGTGCTCTATGGAGACATCCTTACAGACCTGCCAGCTCAGTTGCTCTCCCTTGTCCCTGAGGGCAGTTTCCTTGGGATTTGTATTGGCTAGCTCCAGAGGCCTAACTTTACTGCTCACCTGATTGACATCCCTCAGGACTGCAGACTCCACCAGTGCATAATCACTGTAGCCCAGGTAAAGGTCTGAGGCTTATTAGAGCTTTCTTGCATGCATCTTCACTGCAGTCTGGACCAAGATTACAGAGCTGTGCTCTATCAGGGAGGGAGCTATGGAGCCATCTCTGTGTTGAGGAAGGGGAAAGAGATGCAGACTGCAGAGAAGAGTAGAAGAGTGGCTGCAGAACAGCTGGTCGAGCAGAGATCAGCCCATATGATCTGGAGCAGAGGAGTGAGGGGCAGGAGTGATTTCTTTTTCTGTGAGCTAGAGAGATGGAGATTGCCAACTGTGGTCAGTCCCAAGTCCTAAAGAAATCTCTCTCCTGGTGGTGGGACAGTGTAATACATGAAGCAGGCAGGAGAGAATTGCTTTTTCCTGTAATCCTCATAATTCATATTTCTATGAGGATACTATTTGCAGTGACTTTTGAGCAAATTTGTTTGAGCAGCTTGTTTAGGTCCTTTACCTTGTCAGGGAGTAGACCACGGCACATCTGTGTGACAAACCATTTCTTAGAACTTAACCTCTCTTGACCTCTGTTGTCATGTTTTCTACTACTTAAGATGATCTGTAGCCTCTTGTAGCCGCTGTTGACTGTGTGTGACAGTACAGAAATAGAATGCACTCTTTCAAACGTCATTATAACTCAAATCAGTGATATTACTAACTACTACTGTAACAGGCCTTCTAACAGGCATTTAATCTCTCCTGTAGGCTGTTGGATTTAGCCTCCTCTCAAAAGTCTTTCAGTAGCAGACATGAGACTGCCATTCAGGTAATGGCGACTTACACACTACTGCACTTTCTCCATTTATATATCCTTGAGGACTCCCTGAAAAGGTGGTAGACTGAAGGAAGCTGCTCATCCACAGCAGACTACTCATGGCCACTCAGAAATTTTCCTATTAAAAGCCATCTGGGATCCATCCATTCTAGAAGCAGCCCTCTCATCAGTTGTCTTGTGAAGAGTTGGAAGATGAACACCTGCTGCTATAGTGTGTTTTATCTCAGAAAATGACATTTCTAGGATGTGTCATCTCTTTTGCACAAGCACAGACCAAAAGCTGATTTGTTGATATGGTACAGGAAAGCTTGCAATATGTGACTATTCCCAGCTGCTGGAGTAACTTGTTGGAATAACAAGTTTGAGCAATGTTCCTTGAAATTCCTTTTAGCCCATTCTTTTGCTTTCTTTTTTCAAATTGCCTTTTTTTTTTAATGTGTAAAATGAGACATGTCAGTTTTAAAAACATAGTATTTTCACAGACAACCTTTGATTAGCAAGAAAAGATTAATCAGTCATTACCCTAATTGGCTTTCTTTTGGTGTATTTACCACTGCAAGCAAAGGAACAACTACCTTGAAACCTGCTTGCTTGTTCTGCTCGACCAAACTATACATGATTAGAGAGCAGGTGGTTATGGTTTACATGTCTAAAAATCTCTTGCTTTACAAAATGCTATGGTTCCTGAAAAGAAACTAAACCAGAGCAAATTCTTTCTCTTCTCCTACCCTCTACCTCACCTCCAAAAAAGAGAAAGGTAAGGAGGAAAATGACTGGGCTGGAGGTAATCCAATGGAACAAAAAGCAAAATGGAAATTATGAGTGATAGTGGTGTGCTATTCTGGGCAGGAGATAATGGCTGGATCTCTGTCTGCCCTAATTGTGGTATAATGTCCTAGTAGGGTAAAACCCCAGAAATTCATAATCCAAATGATCAGAAGCTCATGGAAAGAAGTATCAGGAAGCTTTATAATTATCTTCAGAATATCTATAATGAGCAGAGCTTCTGATGCTGTGCTTACATTGGGAGTCAGGCTCTGCTCAGCTGTTTGCTCAGTGTGATATTTCTGCTCTTGGTCTTTCTTACCCTGGTGGGTGACTAGTGTTAGAGCTCTGCAGGGCAATGGGTGCTCTAGCTTTGATTCTTTAAACAAGATCTTCTCTACAGGTAATCTCAATGATTTTAATAACTAGTTTGCTCCCCTGGCAAAATTGGATAATGGCACAGAAATCAGGTTGTATTAAAGAAGTTAATCTATTTCTGTTTGAAGGAACTATAGGGTTGGAGAACTGTATTACTTCATATGTTTTTCATGTGATATTCCTGGTGTGAAATTATTTGTCTTAATAATAGAAGCCACCTCACATTATTTCTGAGGGCTGTAATCTGCAAAATGATGTAAATATTACTTGTATGCTGTGACAGAAATTTTACATAAATCAAGGTTTTTCTATAAAAATATTTTTTACAGTATAAGGGCAATACTTATTCTTTCTCAAAAATGCTTACCAGTGTTACCATTATGGTGAAGTGCTGGAGACGTAGGGATTTCTGTTACTGACTCTGTACAAAATCAAATACAGGCAATGCATTCACCATTGTCCGACTGATTTTTCAGTCCAGTCCTGACAGAACATCTGTCATTAGCAAGACTGTACTGTAATTTCATACTTTGTTCAACCTTTGAATTTTTTTCCAATATTTGATATTACCAATGTTGATAATAAAATTAGACTGATGGTACTGAAATTTTTTAGACTGAAATTCTTTCAGTCTAAAAAAATGGAATTTTTTATCAGATGACGTGAACTTTATTACCTTAGGTTGGATTATGACTTTACCCTGTGACTTATTCAGAACCTTTTTTATTTGGCCAAGCAATGACTTGGGACCCAATAACTTAATGCCTCTTCAGGAGTGATAAGTCAGAATAGTGCAGAATTTGCAGTATTGCTGGTTTTTGTAATTTTTCTACAGATTGAGCAATTTTATGTAGTAATGGTTTGCACATCCATGGCAGCAGCTAAGATTTTTGATTGAGGACCTCAGCTTCCTTTAAGATAGTAGGTTTCTAGCTGCCTTGGTTACAGAAAAGTTGGAAAACATGTCTGGATGTGTTCAAAACACATGCGATCAAGCAACAGACACACATAATTTATTTTTCCAAAAAAGCTAATGAGTTGTGGAGACAGAACAATGACCTTTGAACACTTGTGGCTGCCAGTGCTGGCATGTAGTCATTTTAACCTTTCTGCTGGCTTTCACACACATGCCATTTCTACTGAGTTAGAGATCTATGTGGTTTTGGCAGCAAAAGCTTTTCCACTGTGATTAGCTTCTCTTTGGTCTGACTTAAACTTGCTTTTGTTCATTTGTGATATAAGCATATTCCTCTCTTGCTCTTCTTAAAATCCCATTTTGAAATATGTGTAGGAGCTCCCTTTTTTGATGTTATAAAATATGACTCTGTGATTAAGACCCGTGATGTTTAAGTATGTAATTGTGATTTAAAAGAAAAGCACCTCTACATACTGCAGAGAGGTCTAAAATTTTCATCATTAGAGCTCTGTTAGGCGTGGGGTGAGAGTTGGCAGAGTTGTTCCAGTCCAAGCAGTTTAAAAACACCGGTTTCATGTTGCAGGTTTCCACTGGGGCTCTTTGTCACTATTAATGTTTGCATTTGTCAAATGGAACAAAACAGAATAGGAGAGGAGACTGTAAGCACCTGAAAAAGTAGGTCAATGGGCCAGCAGGTTATTTGGCCAGACAAGAATGAGTGGCTTCATTGAATCATGCTGTAATTGTTTTCCTCCTGTTGGCAGATTGTTCTGCTATGCTTTAACTTCCTATGTTAATATTTACATCTGTATTTTAACCACTTGAGAACCTCTGTTAGGTGCAGGAGAAGGCATTTACCACTTATTTGATTTGAAAAGTTAATTCTGGTGTTTTCCATAAAAGTCATCAATGGATTTATGAGTAGCATAACCTTATAGATCCCAGCTTCCTTTTTAGAATTTAATATACATTAAAATAAAATTTTTCAGAAATTAAAGAAATACATGTTATAGTGAATTTGTTTTATTTTAAGACCAGTAGGCAAGACAGATGGAAACAGGGATGAGGGAAAAAACCTGATTTCGTGTAGCTTAAAAATGTGGAAAGCAGAATGGTTCAAGGGAAGTAACTGTACATGAAATATAATGGTATAAAGATTGGAAGTTGAGGATCACTTATGTCAGTGCTGAGTTTTTGTTTGGAAGAAGTGCAGTTGTGAAGCAAGTTTGTGATACATTCTAGGAATTGATTTTGAAGTGGACTTTGAAACAAAGTGTTAATGGCTGTACTTGAGGGAGGAGCAATAATGTAACTGGGCAACTCTACTAGTTAGCAGGAGCAGCAGCATTCTGCATGTGCTGGAGTCCTGAGAATAACAATTCTGGAGACTTAGAGAGGAGAAGAAGATTAACGGAGGAATCCAGAAGAGACCCTAATAAGAACTTCAGTGAAAAGATGTTTAAATAATGGTGTATAAATGCACTTTGAATGTAGTAAATGGACATGAAGATGTAGATAGGATGAGTGATACCAAATTTGAAAGTGAAAAGTACATCAAGACTAAAGATAGCTTAAAGTCAAGATAAAACTGTGTCAGAATATCCTGCTTATCAAGAGTTTTAAAGTAATGTCCATTCAGATAAACACTTGAGATATTTTTGGTAAGCAGAATATTTCATTTAGACATTACTCTTGTTAAAACAATTGCTTGTCTTTATTCAAAAATGAAGAAGTAGATAGTTTTTAAACTCACTGATTTTAAAACTCTCTGTTGTTATTTCTTGACAGTTCGGAATTTGTTTCCTGCAGAAGAGGATACACCTAACTCCACATTGTTCTTCACAGGAACCAGGTTTTATCCCTGAACCTCATACTTTAACAAGTCCCAAAGTGCAAAAGGTAAAACTGTGTTCTTATAATTAATAAGGTTCCCCTGGCTTTCAGTTATCAACACCGATGGGCTGAGTAGCAGTGTTAAGTAGTGTCTTTTGTTCTCCAGAACATGAATGAATTTGCATCTTAGAAATAGACAGTCTTTTATTTACCTAGTGTTTACTTTCAACTTGACTGGTTTTGGTGGCATTCCCTCTGCAGTCTTATCCTTGGCATGTATAAGTACTGAGAATGTTCAGTGTCTTGCAAATTTGGATGCAAAGACAGAAGGGTCAGACCTAAAAAAGATAAGAAACCTGAAGTGTGCTACAGGTGCATTTCCTATACTTTTCCGTATTTTAAGCTATTTGTCTTGGGTATCAGCTCTAGGTTGTCAGTTCAGACATAGGATCTATATATTGTAATGAATGATTTTGTTGAATTCTGGGAATTGAGTGCTCTGTTAAAGTGAAAAATAGCGACTTAAATTGTGATGCTGTATAATGAATGTCAGTTGTGTCACAAGTGAAAGTTTTCTGTATTTAGCTGTACAAATGTTTTTCTTTTGTAGGTTAGGGAAAGTGTATAATTTGTCTTACAGAATTGTTCTTGATCCCTATAATTTTTGTATAAAAATGAACACAGTACTAGAAGTGTAATTAGCGCATAGCTTTATTAGTGGTTACCATGTAAGCTAAATGCAAACAAATTTATAGTTCTTATCTTGATTGTGAACTTAGTTCCATGCCAGTCGTGGTAGTTAGCTTTTACTGCTGAACAACCTGTCTCTCGTTGAGCACTTTTGACAAAATTTCGAATAGACACTTCCTCAAAATTTACTTTTCTTGTACCATTTATGGCTGGTTTTCAAATGGCACAACACTGTTACTTGGCCAACTAGTTTGGGGAATTTCATTTGTCAGTATGGGCAGTGCAGTTGTTATTTTGGCGAGCTGGAGGAAAGAAGTGGTTTGCTGCCAGTGTGTCTTGATTGCACTAGATTTTGGAGGGTGAAGGCAAGACAAAGGTGGTGCATACTAATTGAAAAAGTGGGGCAGGCATTTGGGCAGAAACCCCAGCATCCCTTGTGATGTGCCTTGAAAGAGGTTCTGCTGCAGCACAGCTCTCCCACTTACTTTCCTGCTGTACTCAAGTTATGAAACTTTGTGGTGAAAAATGCTATTCTTGTGAAGGAGACCCACATGGTATGTGGCTGTTGTAGATGCAGAGACAGTTTGGTTGAATCACAATCTTTCTTCTTCAGTTCCCTCATCAGGCATTTGCTGCCATATCTCTTGTGGTATTGACACTGCAAGTTCCACTGGCTTTAGTACTCTCAGAAACAAACAAATCTTTCTCAGAAAAGAATTGTATCACTAAATAGACTAAGATCATCTTCTTTGAAATAAATAGCCTTTTTACTATTAAGTTTGTATCCTACTAAAAATTCCTGAAGATCGACATGTTCAGCTCATACAAAACTTACTGCATGCAGTTGTTCCCTAATCACTGCCAGTGTTGCAATCTTGCTGCTCCATTTGAGCAGTCTCTGACAACTGACTTTTCCATATGAAAGAAACTGGTTTAATTCTATTATTTTATGTTTTAATTCAGCTTTTTCATAACCTGTGTTATATTCCTTCTCTCACTATTAATATTTTGTTCACATTCTTAACTCAAAGTCAAATGCACATCTGGAAAACCAAAAACTTCCTGTCATGAGTAAGTGACCACTTTAAGAAATGGTCAGATTGAATTTCTCACAGTACAGAGATCACATTCTAATTGGTATCTTGGTTATTTTTTCATGTGTCTATGATAACAATGTGTCTAAGAAAAAGTACAGTAAGAATAAATTATAGTTGTAAAGTGCTATATCCCAAATGCTTTCTGTTTGCACTGTTTCTAAATAGACTGTGCTGCTAAGTGTATTTAACATCTGTTCCACCTTCAAACTGATGAGGGTTCTTTAGGAAAAAGTTAAAATAAAAATTAAAAGTTATATCTGAATTCAGAGTCATAAAAAGGTTTGTATTGGTTTAGTACAGACTTATTTACTGTGGCCTTTAATAATGTTCTCTTGAACTCTGTCATGTAAAATGAGATATTGAGGCCCAGATTATGCTGGTAATGGAGACTGCTTTAGAGAAGGTAGGAGGGCAGAGCAGAATGTTGAAGGAGAGGGGAG
Source organism: Thryothorus ludovicianus (assembly GCA_013397245.1). Taxonomy (NCBI): domain Eukaryota; kingdom Metazoa; phylum Chordata; class Aves; order Passeriformes; family Certhiidae; genus Thryothorus; species Thryothorus ludovicianus. The sequence continues at coordinate 456,961 of VZTB01000052.1, read as the reverse complement.
GATTAGGAGCAAATGAAAATATCAGTATGCTCTAAGGAAGAGCACATTTTTTTTCCCTCAGTCACATTTTGATATTTTTTCTTCTCTTACAGGCAAGCGTACAAATGTCTACCACAAGACTAAAGTGTGATATGTTATGTTTTTTACCATAAGCACCCATAAAATGAGCTCCATTGCAGACAGGTATGTTTATAGATAATAGAGAGTTTTGTGAGAATTACTGTTCAGCTCTTTCTTTAATAATCTTTTTTGTATGGTTAATACATTTAAATGCTAACTTATGCAAGTTAATTTGGTAGTTTGTTAGATGTGTCATTTTGAAGTCAGTTGAAATGGTGATTTCAATTGCTTGAGGTTAATCTTAAAATGCATTACTTGTTTCCAGCCGTGGAACAACGTCTGCAAGTTGAGCTGATTTTTAATGTTTACTTGAAATTTTAATTTTTTGATTAAGGAAAGCAAATACATTTAAATGATTAGTGTTGCTGTGGATGATAGTAAAGTGACCTGCTAACCTATTTCAAGGGAAAAGTAATAGCTGAGGTATGCTTTCTGTTTGATTCCTTGAGCTGCACTCTCATAGCAGCTTAGGTAAACAGCTGTACTTAATATCCTGTATATTACCATTTTTGAGACTTTGGGAAATGAAACTTGCATCTAATTTACATCAAGTTAAACACAATTGAAAAAAAATAAGAATAAAAGCAAAGAGTAAAACTTCTATAATGCTTATCTAACTTGTCAGTTCTTCTAGTGAAATTTTTGTGGCATCTCACTGAAACTTCAGCCTTTCAAATATATGAATTGCTTCTAAAAGCTTGATGTTTATGTAATAGCATTCAAAATAGTAACTTCCTAGTATCACTGCTTATCATAATGTGCAGTACGATTGCCTGATGGTTTATAAATCAGAGAGATGAGGTAAACTTTTTAGAAAGGTTATTTGGCTTAAGGGTAGGAAACATGAGGATAAGAAATTCCAGGATAGACACACAGGAGCCAGTGTGGACAGCACTAAAAAGACTGAAAGCAGGAAGAAGTTAGAGAAATAACGTGTGAAAGTCTATTATACTGCAGTTTTGGAAAACAACAGTTTAGACTTGAGTATCAAAGCAAAAGGAAGTGAAACAGAGGAATTGTGTGAAGGCTACTGAGACATCTTCAAAGGAAACCAACCACATTCTTATTCTACCTCTTTAGCAGTAGATGGACAGTTGTCAAGACAAGAAAGTTATGTGATACTTACTGAGGAAGCAAAATGATGAATAGTTACTGTTTAACCTTGATATTAATTGTGTATTTATAAAATTACATATGTGGATGAAGTACAGCATATTCCTTAGGTCTCTTCCACTAATAATATTTAAGAATTTAAGAAAAATACATTTTCAGTAATTGGAATAGAAATTGCCAGTAAGTAAAAATAAATTACCTGTCTCTCCTATGTTTTCAAACGGGTAAGGTAATGCAAGTATTCAAGAAGATAGAAAACCAAAGTTAAGTTCTGTTCAATTAAGTGTTTGTAAAGGGCTGTAAGTTCTTTTGAGAGTCCTTTGGGTTGTGTCAGAAATATAAGGGTTTTTTGCTTCTTGTCTAATAAATGCAAGCAGAACATAGAAGATTTAGCTTTAGGTTACTGATGATGGTCCTTGTCAGACATCACAGTAAAGCAGCAGTTCTTTTCTTTCTTGACATAACAGAGATGATGATGGTGAATAGTCAGCTCTTTCCTCTTCCTCCTTCTTTGTGATTTGACTTCAAAGGAGAGGAATTTCTACTCCAGCATTTATTTCTTTTTGTTTCTTTCAGAAATGACGGAAGCATTTTTGATGGGCTGGTGGAAGAAGATGACAAAGATAAAGCAAAAAGGTAAATTTCAAAGTTATTTAAAGCTTAGAAATGTCCTATACTTGTACACTTTAACTTACCAGTGTGATTTCTAAACAATAAAAAGATTACTCTTGCAAATAAACTTAATACTCAACAGCATTTCTTCTACTGTGATTTTTTTCAGGTGTATTTTATGTTTATAATTGTGGTTCAATTATTTGCTTTTTGAAAAGGGTACTTTATTCCAAAGACTTTGGATCACTGTTCCTTGAGGAGGAAGCCATTCTTCAAGAATGGTGTCTGAGACGTGGAGTAGGTGTTTTTGTGACAGTTACACAGCAGAAATTCTTAAGGGGCTGTTTGCATCACGAACCTGGCAGTAGTAGTATGCAGCTTATAAGGAAGTCTCATAATTTTTATAAAACATTTTCTGATTTGCTTTTCAGAGTGTCTAGAAACAAGTCTGAAAAGAAACGTCGCGATCAGTTTAATGTCCTTATCAAAGAGTTGGGTTCCATGCTTCCAGGTAATGCTCGGAAGATGGATAAATCCACTGTGCTGCAGAAGAGCATTGACTTTTTACGGAAGCACAAAGGTAACAGTAAACCTTATTTATAAATTCTTAATTTTTTTATGTGATACTCAGTTATTACATTAAATATTAAAAATTTTCAGCTTCTTTAAGGAATGTGTCAAAAAAAAAAGTGAAGTGCTCTTGGAGAAAGAGATTCTTAAAATCATTTAGGTAGCAGAGATTTTAGGTGTGTTTCTGCTAATACTTAATAAAAGCCAGTACTATTTGTTTTCCCATAGTTGTCAATGAAACCTGTTTCACAAAGAGAAGATTTATTTTTTAAATAACCTCAAAGTTTTTTGTTCTGGACAGACATTGGTGCAAGTTGTTAAAGTATTGCTTCACCGAAAAACTGCTGATCCATTTCAGTGCATGTACTTGCTGGAAATACTTATTTGGTTATTTAGATAAGCTTGGATTGAACAGTTGATTTATCTTTCTGGGTTCTACATGAAGCAAGATAAATCGCTGAAAAGCTAGTCCGAGGGAAGTTAGTGCTCCTTCTTGTCATGTCAAGTGCCTACACAATTAGCTGCTTAAACAAAGGTGATAAGGTAATAGGGCATTGTGATTTCCAGCTATGTTTCTGATTGGTTGCTTGACAAGAGAAATACAGGGAGATAGAGACCAGGAGTGTGGGCATTTTGGCATTTTTTTTCCTTTCAGCTGGGAAAAAAATGCCAGAAAAATCTATAAATACTTTCAGTTAAACTTTTGAAGTTTTAAAATGTACTCATGGGTGTATAAGTGTGTGTGTGTCTGTGTTACTCATTAAAGGTCATGTGAAATGTCAAAATGATCAATATCCTTGAACATCCTTGCTATGCTTTGTTCCTCTGACTGCTTGCATCAGCTGATGGTGGGATATACCCAGATAAGCTGTACTGAAGTTTGTTACAGGTTGTTATTTCTGTCATGGAAAAACTTCTTCCACCAAGTATCGGCTTGTTTACGGCTGTTAGATATTATATATATAAAAAACCCTGTTCCTGCTCCTACACTTGTTCTTAATATGGCATCTTGTGGTTCATACTGCCAAAAATAAGATGAAAACTGAAGAAAATGGACTCTTTTTGCTAATTAAGTAATTTGCTTGGGTAATTTCTTGGAATGCATACCACCTAGAAAGCAATAGGGTCAAAAGAAGTAACTATAAGATTATAAAATAAGTAAAGCTATTAAGTGGATGAATACTTATGTAATTTTCAACAGTATGTGTGTATCAATTTAAGGTATGAGAAATGTTTTTTCATGCCCTAGCACATCTCTTCCATTAGTGTTATGTTTCCAGTAACACCAAATGTGTACTGAATACTGCCATTAAAACTGTAAACATAATATAATGAAAAAGAAGGGGAGTATAATTTGTATGAGAATTCATAGTCTTGGGGTTTTCTTTCCAGCTAAATATTGATTATACTGTTTTAATTCTCTGAGATACATGTGTCTCATAACAAAAAGAAAAGCAGTATGAAGGCCCCTCTTCCATAAAATTCAATTCTTTAGGTTATAAGGCCTTTGTGAAAATCGATTCTGTTTCAAAATTCTTTTATCTTGTTTTGGTGATTCCTGACATAAAATACAGAATGCAGAACAAATGTGTGTCAGCCAGCCAGCAGTTCCAGTCATATTTTTTTTCTTCTAAGTGCTTTCTGAGGGTTTTGTTTGTTTTTTTTCTTAGTAAAGGGGCAAAAAGTAGCTCTGGAGATGATTGCTTTTTAGGGCATGGCACTTTTGTTCTTCACTTGGTGTGACAGAATGCAGCTCTGTGTAACTGTACATATCATATTAAGTTCCCTAAAGCTCTGGCTGCCTGTGTTTGCTAGCATTGCTGTGCAGTGTTTCACATTAAAATGTTTTTGGACAAAATCTTAGCAAAGTTCAGAAGAATATTGTATCTCCTGAAGTGCTTTGGTGTTACAATAAAGCCCAATGACCTAGCAATAAATGGGTTGTTCAGCACTGAGTAGCTGTAGTTGAATTCCTGCTGTGTTCAGCCACTAGGATTTACCTGCATTGCTTCTGGTTCTTTCTGGACTACTGACATGTTATCCAAGCTTGGTACTCTGGCACCAGCTTCAGATGAACTATGAGTTGGGTATTGGCCAGTGTGGATTCTGTTTCTCACTGGGAAAATACAGAAGGCTGAACACACTGAAATTTTATCACTGGGAGCTTCTCCTTAACTAATACTGCCTGTCATCTTTTTTCAAATTAGTAAAAAAGAAATATTTTTAAATTAGTAAATGTTAATTAGGAATTTAGTTGCAGGTAGAATAATTGCAGGTAGTCTCCTACAACCCACAGAGAAATGGTACAGATCTTGGCTTGGCTGTCCGTTTCCTTTGAGAGTGCTGGTGTAGAGTTACTTCAGATACAGAACTTGAAGACTGAAGTTTAATATATAAGTTTGGTTATGCTCCTCTTTCTGTTATCTAGCTCGGGAGTGACCTTACTGCCATTTATCTGAGTGCAACCTTCTGACAGACTTCTAGACCAAGTGAAACAGGTTCTTTCTTACTTCAGCTCTGTTTGCTTGTATCATACTTGCTCTAATGATGGAAAATGTAAAAAAAACCTGTAGCTGTGGTATTTCAGAATGTTTTGTTAAGGCATGAACTTCAGCTTTTATTTAGCGGAAATCCATTCTAATGTAAAAGACAGTCTTTTTAGTTCTGAAGTACGATGTTCTAAGGGCCAGAATGAGCCAATGAATCAGACTTTTCCAGTTTAAAGTGAGGATTATCTATGTTCTGTGGAATGAATGCACTAAGTTCCTGGAATTTTGCCTCCACTTCGGTGGCAGAGCTTTCATTTTTGTGTCCTTTGACTTGCCCCTCAGTGTTCAGTATCTTTGTGCTGACTGAAAAGATACATTTAGGGTTATACTTGGGTTTCCTTTATTCTCCAGCCCACTCTTTCAGCTTTGTGCTACTATTTCAAAACAATTGGAAGAGCCTGATGAATTTATATGTTTTGTGAGGTCTGATAATTGGAAAGTCTTATTTGTTGATTTTTTTTCACCTCTTCTTGCAGCTTTCCACTTTTGGCCAGTTTCTTGCATGACGTTGCTGTTGTTTGCTGTTCTTTTAGTTAAGTCTAAAGCTCTTTTGTAAAGTTTAACCCCTTCATCGTGGTAAACAAAATTACAGATTGCTCCAGCCCTTTACCTATTTAACTCGATTCCAGACTTTCTGGCTCTTTAAGCCAACTGAACTAAGACTCTAGCATATGATCTGTGTACAGATTTGTCCTTTAAGAATCAAAAACATTTAAGAATTAGTTTGGTTCTTTTGATTTGTCTAAATACTTGATTACTTATCCAAGAATGTTCTTAAAACCAGTACTTCTGTGATGCCCTTGTTATTCATCAAAACTGAAGTGCTATGAGGTCTCACTTCCTGTTTCAGTTATCATTTGATAAGGAAGCATCCCTTTCAGAACCCAGGGTCAGGCATTGGTGGTGGTTCTCTCACCTGTATATGGAAGTTAATCTTTATATTTCTCAACTCCTGCAGGAATCTCTGCTTAAGATTTGTCTATGTCCAAATTCATCTGTGTGTTTATGAGACGCAGGAATTCTAGAGTGGAGTCTGTCATGCAGCATTTAAAAATCTTTGTTGAAAAACTACTCTTTCTTAAATGTAACCAGAAAAGAGCAGGCAGAAGAGGAAGGACAATGACAATTTTTTGTGCAAGGGTTAGAATGACAAGGATTTGCCAAGGTACTTGAGCATTAGCCATTTTAATGATAAAAACAGATCAGGAATTTTGGCTTTCTAAATCTTTGTAAACAACACTCTTAATAAAACATTTTATTATAGTCTCAGGGGAAAGAGTACTATTTTTTCATTATCAAAGTCCATTACTTCAGTATTACTTTGAAGTCTGACAGGTCTGTCTGAACTGGCTGAAGGAAAGAGAAGACAAATTTAATTATGACATGGGAGAAGATTTATTTTCTTTTTAAGGAGCAATATCTGTATGTAATGAATGAACAACAGAGCAATGTTCTGCTGTTTCTTAACTATGTATATGTAACTTAGGGGGGAAAAATGGCTTTTGGAAGTGTTAATCCTTATACTGTGTATGTGTTTGATTGCAGAAATTACTGCACAATCAGATGCCAGTGAAATTCGACAGGACTGGAAACCAACATTCCTTAGTAATGAAGAGTTCACACAGTTAATGTTAGAGGTATATTATTTCTGTTTTTCTGGGAGTTGAATAATTCCTCAACAGGAGTCATTCCATTATGAATTTTTTCAGTTTGATTGCATACCTTTTTATTGTCATATTTGGGTTGTAACTATATGTTTTCATGAAGATAAACCATCAAAATTCTTGTGTATTCAGTTTCAGAAAAGCAGATTTTCTTTGAACTACATTTTTAATTAAATAAATATCATAACAGAGCAAGTCTGTAAATGAACATGTTTACTGTCCAAGTGGATATTTTAAATTATCATCATAAGGAAGATACTAGAGAAATAATTATTATGCATAAATTAAAATCCTAATTATGAAAAAGGCATAACATATCCATGAACTTGTGAGCAATAAGTGTTTAATTTCTTTACTTGCTATGCTTTGCAAAACTGGTGTGAGAGCATTACTTTGCTGAAGATTACATGAATAATTACAAAACTACCAGAAAGAAACTTTAAGGTATTATTTCATTGAAAATGACCATAAATAATTTATATCTTGTTAGCGAAGCCATTTTTAATAATAGTTAAATGAAAAATATTACAAATTACAAAACACATTTTCATTTTAAAGTTTTCATAGTTAAACCTTTACTTTGATGCACAGATACAAAAAAGTTCTGGATTTTGGTATTTAAAAATTTAAAACAAAAAATCCTCTGATATAAGAATTTTTCTCAAAGATGTGAGCTTTAAAATTTCCTGTTTAGAAATACAGTTCTGTCTTGCTTTTGTTGGTAGCTTTCAACTGAAACATCTTGTTGTATTCAGAGAAAAGAAATTTGAGTTCAGTCGAAGATAAGGCAATCAGAACTCTATCTCACAGGTTTTGAGTCTCAATAAAATCCCACTGCAAGGTTCTTTCTTTGACATTAGGAATATTGAAATTTTTAAATACTAAAGTTCATTGATTTTGATGGCTCTTTTACTTATTCTTCTCATAGTTTTCCCACATCATCTTACTTTTATCTCTACCTCATTTTTATGAGCTTTCTGAGGTCTAAAAAGGGACAGAATTAAAAATAACAAGCAGGCAGAGTGGGAGTGGGGACAACAGTAGCTGTCTATAGATGTACTTTCTTCTGAAACCACAGATTATTTAACAACAGAACAGTATGGAAATTTTAATGCTTTTAGTGTAAAAACAGGATTTAGGAATTTTAGTAGGGAAAGAAATTCCCATTTCTGTAATAAGCTAAACTAAAATTGGTCTATATTATTTTCTTTATTGAATGTAGCTTAACATTTTTAGTATGCTCTGTTTCTTTTTTATTTAACTGCCCATTATGTTTAATTTCAGGCTCTTGATGGTTTTTTTTTAGCAATTATGACAGATGGAAATATAATATATGTGTCAGAAAGTATAACTCCCTTACTTGAACATTTGCCAGTAAGTAACAAATTGCTTTCAGTAGTATATCAGTTTGTGTGTGGCTGGTTTGTGTTCTGATACAAGTACTAATTAATTGTTGGCCTTTTTGGCATTGTAGGACAGATGTATGCCTTGTTTGAATGTTTGTGTTTTCTTCAGCACTACTGCTTCCTACTGGTCTGTTTTGTCTCTTAAACATTTCCTTTGGAAATGCAGAGTGCAGTCCTGACTCTGTTAGAAAGGATTGTGAAGTCCCTAGCATCAGTCTCAATGTAACTGAAGTAACGTAGCTGATTGCAGGAAACCCTTTAGAGGTCACAGCCTCTACACGAGTCAGAAGAGTATTATAAAAATCTAAATAATTGAAATTTTTAACTACTTTTTTACTTCTTTCTTAACAAAACACACTGATAAATACATTGCTGCTTGTTCTGCTTTTTAAGTTCAATATATATTTATATATATATTTATCATACTTACTTCTCTTCAAACTGTGTGACATTGCTCACTGGTACATGTAACATTCTAATTTTTAAAGTTACCTTTGAATAATGTTATTCTGAAGTGAGGCTAATTAATTAGTACAAACAATTGATGAATTAAATTGAGTACTTTTCTAGAAGAGAAGGACAAATTCTCTTTAAAAGCTAGTTGTGTTACTGTTGTAAGAGACAAAATAAATTCTTTTAAGGTATGCGTGATAAGAGTCTGAGAATTTTTTAAAATATGCAGCTAATTCTGATTTTTATTTTTTCTTTTAGTAGAATTAGCCAGGCTCTCAGGCAAATTTGTTCTTGGCTTTTAGATGTGATTTATGAATTCTAAACATACATTTTATGATTCTTCTGTTTTTGAATACTTAACCAAATGCATTTATGCATATAATCAGTTGTTCAGTTTTGCTGCATCCATCTCTGTTTTTCGCAGTTTTGTGTACATAGCTGTGGAACTGATTATAAAATATAGTAACTGGCAACTCCTCCTCACCCAGCAGCTCGCTCATCACCCCTCAGTGGTGTGGGGGAGGCAATTGGAAGGGTAAAAGTGAGAAAACTCATGGGTTGAGATAAAGACAGTTTAATAGGTAAAGCAAAAGCCATGTATGCAAGTGAATCAAAGCAAAGAATATAATTTACCACTCTCACATATCAGAGTGAGGTTTTTTCATTGCAAAATATTAATATATATTCCAGCAGGTGGCTTTGTTGAGTCAGTAATGAACTGTGGAATTATTTTGCATTAAAATAGTAGGCTTTGTGACATTGTATATTTTGAATTAATGCTTATTAAATCTTTTTCTTTCAGTCTGATCTTGTGGATCAGAGTATATTTAATTTTATCCCAGAGGGGGAACACTCAGAAATTTATAAAATACTGTCTTCTCATCTGCTGGAAAGTGATTCCTTGACACCGGAATACTTAAAATGTAAGTAGTTATTTTGGGGCTAACCCCTGTAGGCAGCTCAGCCCCACACAACCACTCATTCACTTTTCTCAGTTTGATGGGCAAAGAATCAGAAGAGTAAAAGTGAGCAAACTTGTGGGTTGTGATAAAGGCACATTAACAGGTGAAGTCAGAAGCTGTGTGCACAAGCAAAGCAAAACAAGGAGTTAGTTTGCTCCGTCTGTCGGTAGGCAGCTGTTCAGCCATCTCTAGGAAAACAGGGCTATGTCATGTATGATGACTACGTGGAACACAAACCCACATGTCTCCCCCTTCTTTTCCCCAGGTTTTATTGCTGAGCACAGTGCCATACAGTGTGGGATATCCCTTAGTTCAGCTCTCCCTGCTGTGTCCCCTCTCAGCTGCTTGTGCACCCCTGGTCTCCCCAGCAGCTGAGCAGAGCGAGATAAGGAGAAGGCCTTTGCCCTGCGTGAGTGCTGCTGAGCAATAACGAGCACATCCCTGTGTTAGCAGCACTGCTCTAGTCAAAATCCAAAGCAGAGCACCGTGTGAGCTGCTGTGGAGAAAATTAACCCTATCCCAGATAAAACCAGTACAGTAGTTGTGTTAAAACTAGCTACTTGGAGTTTTACATGATCAGTTTTTCCAGTGTTATTTAAGCAGAGAAATATACTTCAGCTTTCAAGAACTGTATATTGCCTGTGTGCTTCATCCTATTACTTTGTTTATTTTTGTCTAGCAAAAAATCAGCTAGAATTCTGTTGCCATATGCTGCGAGGAACAATAGATCCAAAAGAGCAACCTACATATGAATACGTAAAATTTATAGGAAATTTCAAGTGTTTGAATCATGGTAAGTAATTTCAGCAATGTTTGAATGGAGTAAGTAGGCAGCTCCACAGCTAAACTGGCTTGGGATCATGGTTAAAAATGTAGGTGAACTAAAATTAGGCTTTGAAAAGATCTTGAAGCAGTTTTATCACTTCTATATTGGTGTTATGGGAAAGAAGATAATGTAATATTTGGTATTACAGGTCTGTGTATTTGAATGCAAAATGTAATTATACTTAATGCTTTCAATTAAAGAAAACTAGTATTTTGTAAAGCATTGTTTAAAAGAATTCAAGAGAAATTTAAGCAAATGCTTTAAAATAAAGAGTCTGAATTTAGTTCAGCATAAGCCATATTTAAGCAGGTGACTAACTTGAAGGTAAGTGGTACTGAGTACCTGCAGTCCTCATTACACAGGCAACTGGGAAAGAAAATGTAGGTTTTCTCCTATTTCACTTCTGTGCTTTCACAGCACAGGAGTTACCACTCAGATAAGTGGGTGGGCCGTACAGTTTTCTGTGCTGAGTTCCTACTCCCTTCCATTGAAATTACTTTTATTAACTATGTATAATATTCTTCCTCTGTACTGCATCTCTTTTTGGCCAGGCTGTTCTATTTATTTGAGAAGCCTGTTTATTTGTCCAAGTGGGTTCTGTAGTATGATCATTAGTAGATTCTTAGAAAGCTCACCCAAAAATATTATGAAAAAGCCAGTATCTTGTAAATAAATCTGTTGGGTTTTTTATCATATACCATTGTTTCACAGAATGGGAAGAGGTTGAATGCAAATGCAGTTATGTAATATTATAGGAAAGACAAGAAACAGTCCAGAAAAGGCCAAATATCGTGGTAGTCTTGTAATGAGTTGGGAAACTGCAGAGTTATTGGTTGCAGTTAAATATTTGAAAATTTTCTGGAACAAATAATTAAACCATATATGAGTTTCAGGAACCTAGCAGGGAATTGAATGGCAGCCATTGTGGATATTTCAGGTAGAAATAGCATCAAATCAATTCAACTTCCTCTACCAAAAAGAAATACACTGTGTGGATAAGAGGATAAAGCGCAAATAAATGATGGACTTCTAAAATGTTTTTTGTTATCATACTCTGTTCTTACAAATGTGGAAGGGAAGCAAATGTTAATTGAAATTGCTGGAGAGTAGGTGCAGAAACCGATTGGAAAGGTTACCAGTGTTCACTGTCAAAGTGTAATTTTAACTGACAAGTTCTGGATTTGATCAGTATTTTCATTAATGTTATGAACAACAGAACATAGTTTGCAGTTTTGAAATAATCCACTAAAAACAAGAGAAGAATTCATCCCCAAATTTAGAAAATAAATGATTTTGGGCTAAAAACCCAGAAAATTTGACTAAGAAAAAATGCAAGTTACTACATTTAGGAATATCAAACTATATGAATTATATGAACAGGGATGGTTACAGCCAGCTACATAGCAGTCCTTTAGGAAAAGGAGTTACTGTGGAATGTGAACTGAACAAGACCAAATCACCTTGGCCAACCACCAAGCTAGGAAAATGCAAAAGTTTTTCTAAAATACAGTCTAAATCACATGAAATAATCTCACTGCACTTCTTAGCACTTGCATGTCCTCATCCAGGTTTTGATATTTATTTGTCAAAAGTAAAGAAGTTGGAAAGTTCAGAGCAGAGCAACAAAAGCACGAAGCAGTTTACAAATCTAACTGACACAGCAGGACAAACTCTGAAGAACAAAAGACAAGGGCTAAGATAAAAATGAAAGAAACTGCCTATTTTCTTTCTGATGGAAAGAACAAGGACCTGTAAGATGAAATTGCATGAGGAAACTTCAGCAGGAGTTCTAATCTAGAGCTGAATTAAAACCAGTCAGGCTTTGAAAAGCCTCAGAGTGTTTTGAAATCACCATCTCTAGACCTTAGTAAATATGAACTAAGTTGGTAACTGCTGGAAGTAGAAGATAAGGTTAATCTGTTTTAAGGTCTAGTCCATCCTTTGCCTCCTTGCAATTCCATTTCTCTGATTCAATAAGAGGAATTTGTTCTCAGCTCAGTATCCTGATTCTTTCACTTCCATAATTGTGCCTTTGATTCTTCTGTTACTCGGTATTTCTTCAGAACGTGTTGCTTAAATGTGATGGAAGTCTAGAAAAAAATACTTGCCTTTTCAAAAAAGGAAGTTAGCCAGATCTGATACAAAATATAAAATTTAAAGATCTTTTTGAAGAAAGTGTAATCCAGTCATCTTTTGCCAGTTAGCAAGGATTAGAACTATTACCAGTTTCTTAAAAATGCCTTGTCAGTAATAGTACCATATTAACTGTAGTTTTAGTTCTTTGAGAGAGTTACTTGATGGTCGTGTTCCCGTTACTACTGTGTAACTACTCCTACTACTTGGTACCATTCCTGTGCATATAAGTGTAGATATGTAGCATTTTTATTAATGCCTGTGAAGTTGCAAGCAAACCTGAGATAAATATTGGGCCACTTGTCTTCTGGTATTACTGCCATTTTCCTCTGTACTTATGTTGTCATCTCCTCTGTCTACCCTCAGTTCCCAACTCAGCGCACAATGGTTTTGAAGGAACTATTCAGAGATCACACCGGCCTTCATATGAAGAGAAAGTTTGCTTTGTAGCCACAGTTAGATTAGCTACACCTCAATTTATCAAGGTATGTGCAAATGAAATCACTTTGGTATGATTCTTAAATGGACTCTGGGAAAACTTCAGAGAGAATGTGCACAACAGACTTTGGCAAATGAGTGTATGTCAGGAATTTTATTATCCCAGTAACTTCACTAACAAATGCATGATGGAGCCAGTAAGGAGATGTGTGTTTCAGAGCTTGCCTCAATTAAGGTAGAACCTTCCTGCTCACCTGTCACTTATTCTCTTTCTTTCAGTTAGTATATGGTTCTGGATTAGTTTTGTATTTTTTTCAAATGTGATTTCTCAGGATATGCAGTGCTTTTTGCACCTTTAAAATTCACATTTTTATTTTATGCACATGACCATACCACTTCTCTAACAAAACATGTCACAAATCTTGCTCTCTAGTGAAGGCATTTGTTTGTACACATTGTTTAAAACATTTGTCTTGCATTTTGGCTAGTTGATGATTGCGTCCTATCAAGAAGGCAGGATTAATCCAGCCGAAAGGATTCTACCAGGATGCTTTTTGTTACAAATGAAAGTCCTTTCTTTTCTAGATGCCTTGTTGACAACTTCAACAAGACGCGTTGTTGAACAAGCTGGCTTCTGCCCAGGGGTATTTTACAGTGGAATATCTGCAAATCATTAATATAAATGCATTGAGTAATTGGATACTAACCTGCTGCCATTTCCTCTCTAACCATGATGTTTTTACTGTGGTTTTACTGCCTGCACTTCAGTGATTTTTACTTTTGTTTTGACTTACGCCAAAAAAATTAGATCAAAAGAAACAACAAATCAAAAGTATATCTCAAGGATATACTCTTGCTCTGTCATTTCTCTTACTTTGAGTGGTGCTTTATTAAATGCTGTAATTCTAGCAAAGTAGATGTGCTCTGGGTTCTAGTGGTAGTTTCAGGTTTGAAGCTTAAGTCTTGCTGACTGGATTCACATCAAGAGTCATAAGTTTGTGCCCAGAGGTGTTCAGTTCATTGCCTCCATCTAATTAATCCATCATTTCATCATTTTCTGAGTCATTGTGTTCAGATTTTACAGTGATGAAGGTGAGGAAAAACATTGCCTAGGTATGGTCACTTTTTCCTTTCATGAAAAGAAAGCTTGTATGTATTTAAAAAACCTGAAAGAATGAAAAGAAAGATGGTCCCTCTGTTGGTCTTCTGGTCTTCTGCAGGACTACTTTAGTTACAGATGTTTTCAGGGCCAGCAGTGTGCTCATCTGTCCACACTTGTGGGTATTCTGCCAGCATAGCAGCAGCTTCCACATTGCAGTCTTAAGGAAGCTCTTCTACCTGATCATCAATAGATTCCAGTGTGTTCTTGGCACTGGGAATACCACTGCAAGCTCCTAAAAATGACGAATGTGTGCGAGTGTCCAAACAATAAATATTTACTTATCTCTAATTCTGATGTAATTCTTTGAAGGGTGTATTTGTATGCATGTGTTCCATCATCCATCTTCCTTCTTTTAAGGCAGTACTAGAGGAGTTTGCAATGGAATTGGCTGGTTTGGGGTGTGTGGTGTTGTGACTGTCTCTGCATGAGGCACAGCACTCAGTGGAGCTTCTTTACCTTTCTCAAAGGGGACAGTAGAGGTTGACTGACATGCTCTGAATACATATACATTCAGAATTATGTGCAGATTACCTTAAGATTTTGTTGTACTGGAAATACAGCCATTCTCTTACTTTTCATATGTTCTAGACATAAGAATAGTGTGTTACTTGAAGTACATGTCTGTGCACTCAAAGAGATTTAGAGTGCTTTGTTTTCACTAAAGGGAAGAATTGTATTCCTAAACTCAGAGTAATGTGTCCATCTCAGTAATGCTGAATTTTGCCCGTTATAAACACAGGCTATAATCTGTCTGGTGTGAATGTTTCATCTCTTCTCTTGCGTGTTACAATTTAAAAGCATAACTGCAGGAACTATGGATTTCTGCTTGTACTACTGTGTTTGTAGATACTGAGTTTGAATTTAATCTCATGACATGATTAGTCCATTTAAATCAACCGAGCATCAGCTTGCCACAGTTGAGATTAGATGCTGCCTTGGTACTGAGCAAAACCAATGAAACTGTCTAAAAATAACATTATAACTATTGTGCAATTACCTACTAACTTTAGGTAAGTCTGAATTTTGAAAGAGCTTAGGTACTAGGGCAGTTTTAAGAGAATTTTATTTTTTTCCTTTTTAGGAGATGTGCACTGTTGAAGAACCCAACGAAGAGTTCACATCTAGACACAGCTTAGAATGGAAGTTCCTATTCTTGGATCACAGGTGCAGTTCCTTCTGTGTAGTAGCAATAGCAGCTGAATCACAGTGGTGGCTGTAATATTTGGAGTTCACTATTCTGCATTAACTATTCATAGTTTGTGTTGGGTTTATTTTTTAAATTTTTTTTTTTAGTACAGATTGTAAACAAGAAAGCTTATATAATTAATTCTGGTTTGTTTGAGATTCTTTCATGCGTGTGAAAATAAAATGACATTGATTTTTTTATTAATTAGGGCACCTCCGATAATAGGTTATCTTCCATTTGAAGTTTTGGGAACATCAGGCTATGATTATTATCATGTGGATGATCTAGATAATCTGGCAAAATGTCATGAGCATTGTGAGTACAACTAAGTCATTAAAATGAGCAAGTTTGTTAAATTGTACAACTGTTCTGGTGAAATTTTGTGATATTTTGCATGAAGTGTCTTTACTCCCATTCTTTAGACATTATTACACTGCATTCCATATATATTTTTTTTTTAATAAAGAACTACCTACCAAACAGATTTAAATTTATCTTATGAGGTTTCACTGTGGTAAATTGGAGTGCACAGCTCTATGACTAATACTTTTCCAGTTCTTCCTATAGCATTTAAAAGGCTTTGTGATGTTTAATAAGTGCATAAATCAATGGAAAATTTTCAAACCTCTTCTTAATCATTGTCTTAATACTGGATTTAGACATGGGTTTGGGCTATATGAACCTGGGAAATAATGTTCTTTTTATGTAATTGGAGTATTTACTACCTGGCAAGACAGTAATCTTTATTCTTCATCTTTATAGTAATGCAATATGGGAAAGGGAAGTCGTGTTACTACAGATTCCTTACAAAGGGACAACAATGGATTTGGCTGCAAACTCATTACTATATCACGTATCACCAGTGGAATTCTAGGCCAGAGTTTATTGTCTGTACGCACACTGTTGTAAGGTAGGTTACTTTTTAAAGTAATCCTACTGGTATGGGAGCTATCTTGGTGGTGTTTTGGAGGTAGAGAAATTACAGCAGTGTGAAGGATCACTGGAAAACTTCCTGGGGTACTTTATGAGCAAGGTGGGTTTGAGGAATTTGGTCTTTGAGGTGAATTTTTTGAAACATCCTGTGATACAGTAGCCATCCTTGGTTTGTTCTTCTAGTTATGCAGAAGTTAGAGCAGAAAGACGACGAGAACTTGGTATTGAGGAATCTCTTCCAGAGATAACAGCAGATAAAGTAAGTGTTCTATATAATTTTATTTTACATCTTCACATGCTAAAAATAATACGCAAGCAAATACGCAGCAGCAAAAGGTGTTTTGTCCCATTTGTCCCCAAATAAAGTAGTTATTTGATTTCTAAATAATATGACTATTGAAAATGATCAAAGAAAGAGTGTTTAATTATACTCTGCCTGTAACACCCGTCTCTTTTCAGGAATTAATGTGCATGTAGTTATAACATGGTATAATAAAAACCCATAAGTTTTTATTAAGATCTGATTAGTGAAGCTTTAGATTCCTAAATAAATGGTCTCCCTTACTGGAAGTACCCATAATCTGAAAAACCAAGGGCAACACACCAAGAAGGAATTCACATTAGGAAAGTAGGAGCTGTTTAATTGTGTGACTCTATCCTTCTTGTTAAAAGTATACAAAATTCATTCTGAATTAGTGGCCTTGGAAGCTCAATGAGTCTTATCAGCTTGTGGAGATGATCTGTCTTGTTTTAGTCTGACAGTTCAGAAATGTTTTCCTTTGGCAGTTTCACAAGTTTCATCTCTTGATGCTCCTAGTGGAACAAACTCATCCTTTCTCAAAAGAATTAGCAGTTCACTCATTACACTGTTGTTCAGAATGAATTGATCAGCTACAGAAGGTCATCAACTCAGTGGACAGTTTGTGGCCTAAGTCTGCATGCATTTTGGTTTCTAGGCTTATATAGCTTTGGTTTCCAAGGATAAAAGGCTCAAAAGGAAACAGAGCTTACAGCCATCAAACAGGCCACTACTTCTGCATGGTCTTCTGTGTAAGGGGGTTGATTAGAAACAAAAAGGTCTGTGATATTTTCTAACAGAAATATACATTATGTGCTGTATTAGATAAGTAATTGTTGTTTATGTGTATCTCTTCAGAGTCAGGACTCTGGGTCTGACAATCACATAAACACAGTGAGTCTCAAAGAAGCACTGGAAAGGTTTGATACGAGCCCCACACCTTCTGCTTCCTCCAGGAGTTCAAGAAAATCTTCACATACTGCAGTATCGGATCATTCATGTAAGCACCAACTGCTGGAAACAGAATTGCCTTCCTAATGAAAACTTTCTCTACTTAATTTAATTAAATGCAAAACTTAATATTAAATGCAGTTAATAATCATTTTATGAGAAGTGTGCAAGTGACAGTACCCTTTTTGATGGTTCAGAGATCTGCAGACTACTCTGAAAAAGACTTTTACTTCTTGGAGTACAGTATCTGACACTAGTACACCCTATTTCAATTCATCAGATTGCACTCTATTGGTGGATAGTCAGGGGGGAAAAAGAGTCCAAGCCTTAACAGGTTTTTTTATTCATTAAAAGCTTCCTGTAATTAGACTATTGCATTGCAGAATTGAGATAACAGTTAACATGTTTCTTTCTGTTCTAACTCTCAACATTGTCAGCAACACCAACTAAAATGACAGTGGACACTAGCACTCCTCCAAGGCAAAGCTTATCTGGTCATGAAAAGACTGCACAAAGAAGATCATCTCTGAGCAGTCAGGTAACTTCAGAGAAAAATGTTGTACTTAAATGGTGGAGTTCACCATTAAAATCTTTTATTAAATCCATATACGCTTTATTTATACTAAAAATACAATTTAAACTCTAAGAGGTTTTTTTTTGGGAATACGTCTCTTAGAATTGCATCATCAGTATGCAACTTTGGTATACTAGATTTTAAAGGAACACAATAATTAAGCATATACGTATTTAGATTTTGTCATTAGGATTTGCAAGAATGTGAATGAATGTCTGCTTTCACTCACACAGAACTGCTTTCTGTGATTCTGGATTTTTAATACACACACACACACACACACACACGTTTATGTAAAATTGCCAATGTAATGCTGTGTCTGTCCCTATGGAAAACTCATACAAATTTGTAAATAAGAATATTAGTGAATACTTGCATATCCTTTCTTAAATCTTGGTAGGTAATATGAGAAATTATCATGCTTCATGTACTTGGTGCTGATTTTCCTGTTGAACTAATACATTCACTTCATAAACAGAATACTTATTAAAATACACATTTCTAAAAATGATTAGTTTAAGAATTAATCAAAGGTGTCAACTTCCAAACTTATTGAAAAAGTCTTTCCCTTAATGCAATTAAGACTTCTAAAATACTTGTGGTTGTAAGTTGTTTTATACCTACTGCTTATATATATTTTTAGCAGTGGAAAAAATCATGTATATATTATGTAAATAATCAACTGCGCTTGTTTTCTTACTTCTCTAATAATTATGGCTAAATATTTCAGGAAACAATTTACTAGTTTCTGTTATATGTTCTGTTTTGGATTTGACACTTTAAAGAAATACTTCATGTCAAGTATGAAGTTCATTCTCTTATGATTATGGAACAATTTTTTTTAATCCTAGTCTTTAAGCTCACAGTCTCTTGGACAACCAGTAACACAGCCAGCAATATCTCAGCCTGCAACTTTACAGCTCCAGTCTGGAATGACTCAGGTATGGATTAACTCTATTTATTACTTTTTAAACAGTCTTGTTCTAGAGAACACTACTCTCCTGGAGTAATGGGCTGCTTGTGGCTTGTGTGGATGCACTGTACACTGAGTGAAGAACAGTTTGGATGGCCAGGCCCAGAAGTGGTGGTGAATGGAGTTACATCCTGCTAGTGTTCCACAGGGCTCAGTACTGAGGCCAGTCCTGTTTAATATATTTATTGATGATATGATCAAAGGAATTGAGGTCACCATCAGTGAGTTTGCAGAGGACACCCAGTTGAGTGAGAGTGTTGATCTGCTGGAGGGCAGGAAGGCTCTGCTGAGGGATCTGGACAGGCTGGATTGACAGGCTGAGGTTCAGCAAGGCCAAGTGCTGGATCCTACACTTGGGTCACACCAACCCCAGGCAGTGCTACAGGCTGGGGGAAGAATGGCTGGAAAACTGCTCAGCAGAAAAGGGCCTGGGGATGCTTCTTGACAGCAGCTTGAACAGGAGCCAGCCGTGCCCAGGTGGCCAAGAAGGCCAATGGCACCCTGGCCTGGATCAGCAATGGTGTGGCCAGCAGGAGCAGGGCAGGGATTGTCCCGCTGTACTCAGCATGGGGGAGGCCACATCTTGAGTGCTGTGTTCAAGTTTTAAGCCCCTCACTGCAGTAAAGACACTGAGGTACTGGAGCAGGTCCAGAGAAGGGCAATGGAGCTGCTGATGGGTCTGGAACACAAATCAGACAAGAAGTGGCTGAGGGAGCTGGGGCCGTTTGGCCTGGAGAAAAGGCTCAGGGGAGACCTGAAAGGAGGCTGTGGTGAGTGTTGGTCTCTTCTCTTGGGTAACAGGGACAGAGTGAGAGGAAATGGTCCTGAGTTGGAAAGGATTATTAGGAAATTATTAGGAAAAAATTTCTTTACAGAAAGACTTGCCAATCATTGGAAGAGGCTTCAGGTCATGGGCACAGGCTGACCAGGAAATTGGTGGAGTCACCATGCCTGAGGGTATTTAAAAGCCATGTAGATGTGGCATTTAGGGACATGGTTTAGTGTTGGACTTTGCTGTGCTAGGTTAGTGGTTATCCTTGATGATTTTAAAGGTCTTTTCCATCTTAAATAATTCTCTGCTTCTATATTCTGAATATAATGTTAATTTCTCTTTTAGAAATTGAGTCCTTTGGTGCCAGGTTATTCTCTTGAAATGAGCAAATTCAATAGTTTGACACTTCTGCTTTTTTTTTTCTTCCTGTTGTTTGTGTGGATGTAGTTTTCAGCCTTGTACATTACCAACATAGATATAAAACCAGTTAAAGCTAAAGTATTTCAGGGCATGAATTTAAAAATCCATCAATTCTGCTGGCAGGTTTCTGGCATATGCTTATAACACATATGCTTGGTCTGTGAAATGCTTCTGTGTAATAAGAACAGGATATAAGTATCAAAGGGTCACACTGACTCCCAAGTAGCAGATGTCTGAGGAGGAGCAGAAGTGGCAAATAGTTGCTCTGTGGGCTCAGCCTTCAGCTTTTTGTGACTGAGGGTGTTCCCAGGTTAATTGTATATTTTAGCTCTGGGTGAATCCTTTTTCCCAAACTGGCACATTTCTAATTTTTAACATGAGAGAGCTTTAACATCCATGATACCATATAAATTACTAAGGCTACACACACAGACACAAATATGTGTGTGGACACCAGTCAATTTCTTGTGCTGTGATGTTGTGACACTGTGGATGTTTTTAGTTCATCTTTATGATGCATCAATTCTCATGCATCAATTAATGTTGATTCTGTGATGTTTTCATACTCATGAATTAGTCCTCAGATTATGGTTTATTAGTAATTTTAAAGAGCAATGCTTGATTTCTTTGTTTCTGTGGAGGACTGTACTTACCTCTTATAAATAAAATGTCATTTTTTGCTCAGCTTTTAATTTATTCATTGCACTACAGCCTGTGTTTCAGTTTTCAGCTCAATTAGGAGCTATGCAACATCTAAAGGACCAGCTAGAGCAAAGAACACGCATGATAGAGGCAAATATTCATCGGCAGCAGGAAGAGTTGCGTAAGATTCAAGAGCAGCTTCAAATTGTTCACGGTCAAGGACTCCAGGTGAGTTAGTGTATCACTTAGAGGTTTCATTTGTGGAGAATTCAGGCATCTGAAATGTGTCTTGGGCACCTAATTTGTCAACATGGTCCTCCATATTCCCTGTCAGCTGCCATCTGGGTCTAATATGTCTAAAATCCGTAGTATCTGAGGCTGCTGACCCAGAGGTACCTGATATTTTGCTTCTGAATGTGTCTGGAAATGCCCCAGTGTTGAGCAGGTCAGGCTTAGCTTATGACTTAACCTAATCAAATGTAAAAGGACAGAGTGGTTGTGAATTCTTGCAAAGTTTTGCAGCCATTAGAATATTAATCCAAAATCTGCAAGATGAGCATCTGTATTTCTCTCTTAGCTCTGAGAATGTTAAATCCATGTTTCTTTGTTTCTTAAACTGTCCTATCAGACTGAATGGCTCTACTTTGCACGGTAAACTTTAGGAGTTACTGGATTGTCTGGATTGTGACTAAAGAGTAGAAGAAATACTTCCTGGAAGTATTGAGTATGGTGCTTAAATTCTGTTGGAAGAGTAGGAGTTTCTGGCGTGTGCCATTTTCAGTGTTGTGTGATGTTTCTAGCGTAAACATGCCAGCAGTTATCCATGTCTCAAAAGGAGAGATTCTCACAGCACTCCTTCCCCTGCAGTGTGGAGAGACCTTGTTCAGAAATATGAAAACTTGAGAAAATACTTCAGTGCTGCACACCCTGCCTTATTTTTTAGGCTTGGGCCTAACTTCTTGTAAAGAACCTAATACTTTTGAGCTGAATTGTGTTTATTATGTTGGAAAGTTCAGCATAATCATTATACTTTCCTGATTGCCAGGGAAGACTACATTCTTGGTGCTATGCCTGGATCTGCTAATTCAGAGATTTTCTTCACCTGATGTAGTGTTAACATGCAGAAGGCCCTACAAATAGAAGTGTCATCTCAAATGTGTTTTGTCTTTAGACAGTTGTAGACTGTGTTACTGGTTAGTCTCTAAATTGTGCTTTTTCTTTAAGAACAAATATTGAGTGTTAATGTTTAGAACTCTAGAAATCAGAATTCTGATTCTTACCAGTTAGAGTTGAGCCTCGTGAATACTGACCCTATAACTTATGGAATTTTTTAAGATGTTCTTGCAGCAGTCATCTTCTGGACTCAACTTTGGTTCTGTGCAGCTTCCCTCTGGAAATTCTTCAACCGTTCAGCAGCTTACGCCAATAAACATGCAAGGTCAAGTTGTTCAGACTAATCAGACTCAAAGTGGGATGAACACAGGCCATATAAGTACTCCACACATGATACAGCAGCAGCCTTTGCAGAGTACTGCAACACAGGTAAAATTCTATTACTGATTTTGCTGGATAGAATATTTGCTCAGAACCACAGATGAAACACAACATTCCCCTGTTATGAACGAGTGTTTGAGATTGCTTGAAAAATCATCAGCCAGGGTATCAGCAAAAGCCTGATTTAATTAAGTGGCAGCACAACAAAGTTTGCTGGCAAGATTCACTCTACTACTTACAGGACAGTTAAGGCACAACAAGATAAAAACAAGCAGCACTTAAATCCAGGCAATCAAAACAGAAGTGAACTGAGAACTACCTAGGGGGGTGTGTGTGTGGGTGTGTGTGTGTGTGTGTGTGTGCACATGTGTGTGTTTTCATGTGACAAAAGGACAGTGGGGCAAAGATATAAAGGAACATGGCCTAAAAGCTTAACAGCACTCAACTTATACATTAAATGTAATAATGTAACAAAGAAACAGCTCTTAACTTATTCCATAAACTTAACCACTTCTAATGGGTTTAACCATTATGTGTATGGAGACTCCATATACATCTGATCTCTGTGGTCACCTTTTCCACATTCCATACTTTCTTTTTGAGATTTGTGAAGAGGCAGACTAGTGATGTATTTTACCATCTCAGCAGTAGACTAGTTCCAAACTTTCAAGTAAGAAATTCTTTTAATTATGTGCACATTTAAATCAGAGTTAGGCATAGAGATGCTAAAGGAGTAAAAAGATAAATCTGAAAAAACAGTATGCGAGTAGCTGAAAAATTCTGGGAAAAAAATTAACCTGAACAGGAAAGGAAGTTAATGTAAGGGACTCAGATGTCCAAGGTCCAGTCCCACATCTAAATCCTCAGTCAGTAGAAATACCTGTGTACTTTGAATTAAGAATTCATTTGAATAGAAAAAAAACAAAGCACTAGTAGTTTTGAAGTGTTGGCAGTGACAGTGAGGAGAACAGCTTTAGTACCTGGCTATTTTCAACTTACCATCTCAAATTTTTTTTCAGCATAATCAACAAAATGTACTTGGTGGACACAATCAACAATCTTCTCTTGCCAGTCAGTCACAGAACACAGTCTCAGCACCTTTGTACAACACTATGGTGATTTCTCAGCCAGCAGCAGGAAATGTGGTGCAGGTTCCCTCTAGCTTACCACAGAACAACAACCAGAATGCTGCTGCAGTAACCACTTTTACACAGGACAGACAAATCAGGTAAATCCTCAAGAGCTATATTTAAGATGACTTGTTATAATGGTATGCTTATGCATCTGCACCATATCCAAAAAGAACTAGAGTAGCATTAAAAAGATGGTGTGATTTGTGTTTAACTGTATGGATACAACCCTTGAAACTGAACTGCCCAAAGTAACATGTTGGCAGGCTTATCAAAACCTGTGCTGTTACAGCAAAATATGACTTTGAGAAATCTGCCTTTCTCCGCTGTATGTGATGATTTGTATTTTTTTTTCCTGAAGTTACTCCAAATGTCTTTTTCTATTAACAGATTTTCTCAAGGTCAGCAGCTTGTAACAAAACTCGTGACGGCCCCGGTAGCGTGTGGAGCGGTAATGGTACCAAGTACTATGTTCATGGGACAGGTGGTGACAGCTTATCCCACTTTTGCTGCCCAGCAGCAGCAGACACAGACACTGTCAATAACACAGCAGCAGCAGCAGCAGCAACAGCAAAGTCAGCAGGACCATCAGCAGCAGCTCACCACAGTGCAGCAACCAGCTCAGTCACAGCTCACCCAGCACCCCCAGCAGTTCCTACAGGTAATGAATGTAGAGCTGTCTACAATTTTTTCAAATCCTGGCACTTCCAGCATTGCTAGGTTATCCGGGGGTGCTTTAACTGAAAACAAAGCACTTAAAATAGTAACCTGTGAATAAACCTGATGCATGAGGTAAGTTTATTTTGTAGTTGTTCTCTAAAATCCTATTACTTAAAGGAGACCTGGTCTTTCCTGCAGTGTTACTCCATGCATTGTCCTATCTTACATCTTCCCTTTGAATTGCTGCTCTTAATTGACTGTGGGATAAAAATACAGATGTTTCCTTTGAAACTGTTTACATTTTCTTTCATTAACTTTACATATTAATCCAGTAAGGTATGAGAGATGATGGTTGGTCTGGAAAGTAGCACACATCCCAATAACATGAGGCATGAAATTCTGTCTAAGCTACAGGGGGAGGCTGAGCAGCAAGTAACTCTGTAAGCAGAGTAGGGAAGAACCTTGTTTTAGTGGAGAAAGAAGAAAGATTGAGTCAAAAGAGAAGGAAGACAAAACCCAAGGAGTTTAGAAATTGGAATTGTCTAAAAGAAACAGAAGGTGGAAGGAGTTGATGGGGAAATCTGTTACCATTTGTTGATTCCAATTAATTACTGGCACATGGGTTGCTCAGCATCTGGAGTTGATGAAGGACGTAGTGGTGGCTAGAATACTAGAGAGGCTGGTTGGTAGCTCTGTGTTTCTGTTGCTATATATAAAAGTTTATACAACTTCGACTTAATTCTAGTGAAACAGATACCTGAGATATGAAGATCTCAAAAGATCTGTTCCTACTCTAGAATTTTATTCTAGGCAAAAGTCTAGTGTTTTTAATGCAAACTATTAAAGTGCTAGAATTTGAATTGAAGCAAATACTCTTTAAAATGGACCTAAGTGGCTTTTCTGCTTCTGTTCAGTGGGGCATCATACAGGCTGATTCTGTAGGTGGAGCAGCTGATGTTCTTTACTTTCTGTTGCAGAACATTTCATGACTGAGACATCCTAGTGCTGTTGTACCCATCCTTCATTGTTTTTCTTCAGTAATCTTTTATTTTTGTTCTAAGAAGAATTCTGTTAAAACTAAGTACCATTTCCATTAATAACAAATCTTCTTCAAAGGGGATATTGGGGTCTGCAAATGCACCATTTTCTTTGACTGCATTTTGTCTGTGGGGAATAAATGTGATCTCTGCCAAATCATGCACTATTTTTTCATTTGACTGCAATGACAGCTACCTACACTTACTCAAATAGAATCCTTACACCCTGCTATGCTTTTGTAGTTTGAAATGAAGACAGATTGCCATGTGTTCCTAGCTATCACCACAGAAATTACAAAGACCAATTACAGCTGCTTTATTAATTGGTCAGACACACTGCTTAAATGTATTAGTATGAACAAATCTTGGCATTGTTTGCTCAGTTGAACTGGCCAAATCTGAAATTTCTTTTGATTGTACCCTTATGAAAAGCTAAAAAGAAGCTAGGCCCGTGTTTCTCAGTGCAGCAGGAAAAAATAATTTTTTTCTACTTTGGTGTTGTAGACATCCAGGTTACTTCATGGAAATCAGTCGGCTCAGCTTATTCTCTCTGCTGCTTTCCCACTACAACAAAGCACTTTCACTCAGTCCCACCACCAGCAGCATCAGTCTCAGCAGCAGCAGCTGTCACGACACAGGACTGACAAGATGACTGATCCTTCCAAAGTTCAGCCACAGTAGTGTGGGCACTGCCTCTTTTTGAAGCAAACTGCCAGGAGGGGCTGCCCACCAACAGTTGCACTGAAGCTACAGAGGTAACAGCACGAAGGTTTTCTAGCACCGTGGTGTTGAGATCCACTTCTAACTTCTGGAATCTGTTAAGCCACAAGATGATGATGGGGACATGGCCAACTTTGAGAGTTGCCCCAGTTTTCTGTGTTCTAAAGGATTTGCTGCCATGTTGTAATTTGTCCAGGTGAAATCTCCAAATGTGACTGAAATGAGAGTGATGCTGAAAATATTGGTATTTTTATCAATCCTGTACATTTTTAAAGTATTAAAATGGACATGGAGCAATTGTTTTGAATTAGCAGGAAAAAATGCCAGAAATATAGTCCAAAAACCATCTAATTTTTTTTCAGATGATTACAGGACAGTAAATATTTTGAAAATGTTGTGTGAAATCCAGTTCTCTGTTGTACAGATGCTGTAAAATATTGTGTATATGTCTGCATAAAAGGAGAAAGAGCAAAATATTTTATATGATGCATGAAAATGTAATCTGTTATTTGTAGGTTTGAATATGTTTCCCTAAATTCTCACGCCATACTCAGACTAATGTTTTCCTCTGTTCTACCCTTTTGTTTACAACATGATGCATCATTATTTTCACCCTTAATGTGGGCACAAGTCTCTTGTTTGTGCTTTGTCCGTGATGTCAGGGTTTGTTCGGTGAGGTATAGTGTGTTGGTTAGTTGACTGCTTGAAGTTAAATTATTGATGAAGCTGTTTGAACTGGTGATCATGCATCAGGGTTCAGGACATTCAGATTCATAAATATCATCCATCATTTCATAATGAATTCATCATTTTATTTGAAAAATAGGAATTTGCACTGCTTTCTTGCGGATGGTTTGGAATTTTATTCCCCAAAGCTATCTTTTGATATAGTTCATAGTTGGAAATATTTATGTAAAAGGTTTAAAAAAAAATGACAGTAATTTTCAAGAATGTTTCAGTTATAGGAGTAATTTGCACAAAAATATATTTACATTTAATAACCTTTTGGGCACTTTTTAACCACTTTCTCTGTGGTGAGAATTGTAACTTGTTAAACCATGTTGGAATCTTTTTATTCTCCTTCAAAAATTAGTCAGAACTAATTCAGGGTCATTTTAACAACAACAACAAAACCCATAGTGCCTTGATTTTAATTCAGGTGATAATGTTGAACATCTTGAATTACAATGTCTTGAATCTGTAACCGTTTTCAATTTTGAAGTCTTAGCATTATTGTCAACCAAACTTGTGTATCTACTTCATAGATATTTCTGTATTGTGTTAATTTTAACAGTGGTCTGAGTTGAGACCATGAATATTTTGACTGGTACTCCCCCTCAGACAGTAGCCAGAAATATAGGAGTCTCAAAAATCTCAGATCTTCAAGGTAAGACTNTTTTTTTTTTTTTTTATCATTTTTGGAAGCATTTAAAGTATGTTTTGGGGGAGACCATGATTGCATTTAACACTACCAGGTATTGATTTAAGAGCTATCACTGAACTAAGACTTCAGAAGGCAACTTCACTTTATAAAGAAAATAAAAAGTTCCAACAGATACGTGCTATTTAAGTAAATGTTGGTAGATTTTTATGGTACTAGTTTGTGGAAACGAGAACCTCTGAGGAAAATTAATAAATGCTGATAGATCTGATAATTAATTAAAACAAAAAAAACAGTAAAAGCAGTTAAAACTAGTGCTAGGGAGAGAAAGCTGGATTAATCTTGAATACTAAAGAGGAGTTGAATGAATGTAACCAAATGGTGATGGTCTATTTTGTACTGTGGAACAGTTTGATTGTATTACTGGATGAACCAAACCCGCAGGAGGAATACCAGTTTAGCCAAGCCTTGGATGCTGTTGGTTACATTTTGGGGCAAGCCTTTGCCTCTGCACATGTCCCAGCATTAGACCTTTGTTGTTCCCCAGTCATAAAGCAAATGCTTGGCACCAAAAAGCCAAGCAGTGAACAAGGAAGGAGAGTGTGAGAAACACAGTACCAAAGAGAATCAGATTGCTCTCTGCTCCAAGAGGCCTCTTGCCATCTGGAGCAAGGAACAGATGCCAATACCAAACATAGCAAGAAACACTTTCCCTTCTTTAGAGGGATTTCTGGCATTCTTCAGACTGGGATAATTGTCAGAGATCTGTTTCTGTTAAGTTCTATGTAAAGAAATCCTGCCTTGCTCTGGTATCCCTACCACTCCATTCCACCTGTTTCTATATGAAGCTGCATTGACTAGAGGTCTGTGCTATCACTTCTTTGCCTAATGGAAAATAGGTTAGATACAAATTTCTTTAACCAATTACAATAAAAATATAGCACTAAAAAAGGAAACTCTGAAAGCTTTAATAGTGCTGTTAGAACTACTGAATAGTGGTAAAATAGGTGTGTTAAGCTGTTATACTGCGAATTACAGAAATTAGAGATACCAGCCAGACAGTTAATGATGCAGCTTTTATATAAAGCTTCATTTCAGCTTCTCTTCCCATTCTCCTCTCCCCAAATACTCCGGTGTGCTGCTATAGGTCTGTCAGTAAAAAGGCTAAACTAGGAGAAAAATTAGATGATGGGGTAGTGTGGCTGCTGAATGAGAATATAGAAACGTATGCTTTGATCAAGAAGCTTTTTGTAGCCTCAGAGAGAGGTCATTCAGTTACAGAACTACCAGCCAGTAGCAAAAGGATAGAAGATGGGGAAATTCTAAGGAACTGGAAAAATACAGCACACTTTTGAAGAATTCCTGACATGAATCAGGCAAATTTTACAAAGGCAAGCGTGTAGAACGTGGTCCAGATTGTGTGCAAGTATGGAGATGCTTTGTTCACAAGTAGTGACTAAAAAGTGCATATTTAACAGGTCTGCAGCTTCCCCTGTTGCTGAATCAGTTGCTGAACTGTCCTTGAGTTTTAGTGAGAAGAGGACCAGGCTGTTGCCTCTTTCTTAATCAGCCTTTTGCTTCTGCCCAACTCATTTACTACAGACTTAACTTGCAACATCCTGATAAATAGCACGACAGTGAATGCTGTGATGCTGCAGGTTCTGGAGCAGAAATGTTGCAGAATGACTCTGACAGAAGGGAAGGAGTCTGTTAAGGGGAGGATTGTATTTGTGAAGAAATGTAATGGAGTGAAAAGGGTGGCATTTGCACGGAGTTTAGGAGACACACATTGTCTGCAATGGGTGAGGCTTGGAAGAAATGTGTCTGGGATAACTTCAGAGAGAAAAAAGAATATAGCTATTTTTATATTATATTTAATATATATTATATTTGTATATAAATATGAAAGGATTCTAGTAGGAGCTCTCCATATGCCTTCCACTTCATCTAGAAGGTTTACCTTCTGCACTACGGTTCCAGTGTGTCACCACCTTCTGTGGGCATCTTGCCCACTGCCAAACACCAAAATTAGTAACCCAGCATCCTTACAAGAAATATGTTTCATTTCAGCTTTATGTAAAAATGAATAAAGTAAAGATATATCAGGCAGTTTTTCACAGGAAAAAGAAATTATCTTAAGACTTAAATAGCACTTTCTCTTTTTTGTTTTTTTTTTGAGTAATAACAAGCACTTTACTGAAAAGACTATTTGAAAAACAGTTTATTTCTTTAGTCAGTGAAACTGTTAAAAAGGGGGCGCATCGAGGAATAACACATAAAACTGTCAAGAGAGACATTTCTGGAAAATGTTTCTTTATTATGGTGATCCTTTGACGTTTAAAGTGCAGGATTAAAAAGGCTTCTAAAACCAGTTGCCTTTGTGTTTCATATGGCCAGGGGAAGGGATTAGTGATGATGGCTTTCTTGGAAGGAGACTTTTTAAGTTGCACAGTTGCCTATGAGAGAGAATCATCTGGAGGTTCATTTGCCTGCTCAATAATTCACAGTGTCCCTTAGGATTATAAATTGTGTGAAAATGTTCTGAAGGTTTAAAGATGTGGCCTTTTTCAAATGTTAAAGTCGATTCAAGAATCATTTATATTTTCAGAGATTTAACCCAGGTATTGTTATGAGTGTTTGAAATGTCACGGCATCAGGAGATGTCAAACGTGTCAGATTCATAAGCTTCTCTATTTGAAATAATTATTAAAATTAGATGTACAGTCAGAGGGCTGGAAAATGGTTATTTTGATTAAAAGGGAAAAGAGACTAGTTTTAATAATTAACCTTTTATTTTTTTACTTATCCCTGGTGGAAAAAAATTGAAGAGAAGGAAATGAATTTGGATTAAAAAAAGACATATTTAAACAAATCATAGTAGATGAGACAACTGTGAGAGAACATTTGAAATTGTCTTGGTTGTCCATGAGACTGGGTAGTTGCTTTTTCACTATCATGATTTTTAACACTACATTCCTTGTCTTTTTCTTTTTTTTGTCTTTTTTAAACAGGTGATTTTAAACTCTGCGATACTTCATGCTATGCCATCTGCATGAATTTTGCCAGCATGATATGCTATATTCAAAAGAAAGTATACCTAACTAAAAAGGAAAGGGGGGGGGAAACAAAACACTGTGTCTGACAAAATAACTTTATGGCCTAATAACAGAGACCCCAGCTATGACTGAGAGATGCTGCATTAATAGACAATCAATCAATGGGTAATTATTTATGAAACACTTCTGGGAATGGTCTTAAAGATGTAACTGCTTTGAAAGCAGTTGGCGAGTTGTCTTTTTCTAACAAGAAAGGTAAAAAATATTTATTTTCAAATATATCAAATTGAATTTTGAGTTTTTAAGCAGTGTTGATTTCACAGTGTCTTGGGTTTCAGTTTTGTTTTGTATTTTTTTAACTGGCATTAGATTTATATACGTAAGAGAAAACAAACAGAAAAACCCTAGTGCCGTTCATATTGACGTCAGGAAATGTAGATACAGTTCCCTGGTGTTCATGTGACCATTACTAACTGTCAATTTTTTAACTGAATAAATGTAACTCATTTAAAATTTTGTTTTCTGTAGCTTCTAAGGTTCTAGAAGTTTTTTCTGAGTTGCTTGATGTCAGTTTTATCCAAGTTTCACAGTGAAGCGCTCTTACCCTTCCCACGACTGTACCAAAGGCACTCTCTTTTCCCCACCCACAGAACTGATTTGTGAGAAGTTGCTTGATGTCACTTTTATCTTCTCTCCCCTACCCAGACAAATGACTTGTGAGATTTCAGTAAAAATGCATACTGTATTTTTTCTTGTCTTCTCTCTGTATCTCTTTATAAACTGATGCCCCACTCTAAAGGCTAGAGACCTCTGATTTGTGTTACGTTACTGCCTTGGAATTTACTCACACAGCACTCGACTGGGTGTGCACAAGGTAAAGCTGCTTTCATACCTTCATGTCTGCAGTCCCCGTTCTTGCCAAAGGATGCCCCAGCACTGCAGCAGGTTTGGGTGGGCAGAACCCTTCCCTCACTTTCTGTCATGGGCAAAACACCCCTCAATCTAAATTGGTGCCACTCCCCTCCCTGAGTATTCTCTGCTGGTGAAATGTCAAAGAACAGTATTTTTAAAGGAGCAGAGGTGGTCTGAAGTGTTGGCTGTGCCACTGGGCAAGGAAGCAGAGACTTGCATTTAGCTGCAAGTACAACTTGTTGAGAGCATGTAGCTCCTGCCTGGAAGAGCTGTGTGAAAGTATGTAACCTGTCAGGGTGGTCTGACCCTCTTTTCACTGATCAAAGTGTAAAGATTAATAATTCCAAATGAATTTAATGTTCAGGGAAAGGAGGGTGGGAAGAAAACTATGTAATTGAAACGAATCCCTGGAGAAAATTATAAATACACTTAGCCATTTTTACAGTCTGCAGTACCTTTCTTTCTCTGAAAAATCACACTCCATGTCCAGAGGAAGATACTGATCTTTTTACCTTTGAGAATTAAATAATATTTGTGCAAGTTTTGTATTACTTCTATATGCCACGAAGTCCCTGTGCCCCAGGGAGTGAAACAAAACCAGCTGTAGAAGTGCTGTAGCTGTAGTTAATAACTGTCACCACCCATCAGTGATAAGACTGAGAGCATGTAGCAAGCAAGATTGTCAGTTTTCTTAAAATTGAACTTTGGAAATAGCAGTATATTTTTCCATAAACTTATCACGAAGAAGAGTGGTAATTACAGCTGCTGCCACACCTGAAACAATTCTGTTCAATGGCATTTTGCTGTCATGCAAGCTTGAAAACAAACCCCATGTTTATATGAGAATGAAGCTGCTAAGTACTTGTAAAGATTAGCAATCCAAAGGTTAGTTGCACTTCTGACTCTCAGGCATTAGTGATATAAATTCCAGATTTCAGCTGTTCAAGGGCAGCATGTAAGAGCAAGGGCCTTACTATCATTCTTTGTAACACTGAATGTCTATCACTGTCAGACCCTTGGGCAAATACATTCTCCCTTGGGAAGTAAATGGAAGTAATCCCAAAGAAAAGCACAGTTGTAGCACATGCCCCCATCACTGGGAAATGCTATGGAAATGTACCCTGCATCTCCATTAGCAGAAGCCTGTAGCTGTCACTTGCCAAAGGTGCTGACTTCAGTACAAGGTCATCTCTGCAAAAATGCCACATCAGAACAGCAAGTGCCATTACATCATTATTTCCATGGCTCTGAAAATGAAGGATAACTCAGATTATATTAGAATGAAACAGTCTGACCCTCTTGATTCAAGATTGATTTTGGTTTTTAAATACAGAGTATTGGGACATACATGGAAGTGCACTGAACTACCAACCTCTTTCTAGAAATGTGTTGTAAAACTGCTCACGTGAATCTGGTGGCAGCGTTCCAGAGCCAGCCTGAGCTGGAGGGGCAGCTGAGGTGAGGGACAGCCTGCCTGGCAGCAGGCTGCCTCTTGCAGTGCTCAGGGAACACAGCCCCTCTCTCACTTCCAGGCTTCCCAACTTGGTGTCTGACTCACAGATCTCAAAACAGCAAACCCAGGCACCAGCCCAGCACACACTCTGATGGCATTACCCTAGGAAGAGCAGGCTTGCTGGTGACCTGGTCCTGTACTTTGGTTCAACAGGTTTCCTTTGAAAAACTTTGTCCTGGTTAGGATGGAAGATTAGTTAACCTTAGTCTTTGTTAATTGTACTTTCCCATATACAGAGTAATGAGACAGGCTTTACCTAAGGATTTGGAATAGGCACCTAGGAAAAAAACAATCACTAGATTTTCCCATTATAAACATTTCGGTTCATGTGAGAATTTTCCATCCCAGTAGAACTGACCATCATCTCCACTTTACTGCTATTGCCTGGAAGTGAGGAATTGCTGGCAGTGTGCTCTTGAGAACCTCTGCTGTGTGCAATGTGCAGTCAGAGCTCTGTGTCCATTCCTGCTTCAGATGCTGCTTTCGAGGTTCCTTTGGCAGCAGCTGAAATCAGCTGCCTGAGCCCAGCAGGGAGAGCTGCAGGACAGATGGAAACCATGGTGGACAGATGCCCATTTCCCATGCTGTAGATACAATGGTTTGCAAAGCCTCCCCTTCAGCACTTGTGCTCTCACTCGCCGCACTTCATTCTCCAGCTACAAAAGAACAAGAAAGCACACAGGATTGTGGCAGTCAAGGCTTCAGCTGGTTACTTTATATATAAATGCCCATACACTCTATATGGCCTATATCTCAAGTATCCAGGTATTTTGAGACACAACAGCTGCACGACAAGAAGTCTGAATAAGAACTACTAAAATCCCAGCCCTGAAACCAGCCAACAGGTGAGAGCTGGCCAGGGTGCAAGTCCTGAGACACTGTGGAGAGACAAGGCCAAGTCTGTGCTGCAATCTGCCCAGCAGACACAGCACTGCTAAGGACGTGTCACTGGATCCCTCCATCACCTTCAACAATCCTTCCTTACGTCCCAACTCAGTTCTTTAAACTGAAAAATTCCAACAGGCACTTGACAACATTAAATCACTAACTAGTAGCAACCTCTCAAATTATTAAAATTTCATGAGCTATCTAATTTCATACTAGACTTCCCACAAGTTAACTTTTATGCTTAAAACAAAAAAATCAAAAAATAGAAAAGCTACTCTAGCAGCACTATTCAAATTAGCCTGTGTAGCTGGTCCTTGAGAGCAGCCAAATACATTGCTATGACTGGGCAAAAGCAGTACTTGGCATCTGTGTAAGTTTGTAATAGTAAAATAATAGATGTGGAAGTTGCAGAGATTTGTTCTGCAACTTAACACTCACCTCTACAAACAACCTCTTGAAGAGCTTTATTCTTCTGTTAATCCTAACTTTTCATATCAAAAATAGCACTAAGCAGCACGCACAAGCTTTGGGAAGCTTCTACAGTTAGAGCATGGCAAACTGGGTTGGCTTTTTGGATTTTGAGAAAAAAAAAAAATCTGTGTCTTTTCCTAATTACATTTCTAGTCCTAAAAAGAAAAATCAGGTAGCACCACAGTTACCCTGCCTGGGATGGATCTGTATGAGTGCACCACTGCTGATTAACACAAGCAGTTGTCCCACAAACAGTTAGAAGTTTAGGCTCTTGCCTGCAGATCCCTATTCCTGCCCTGTTTCAACATGACCTCTGCTACAAATGCACTCACTACAGAATTGAGACTCACCATGGACAGTTTGGGTGCTCAGACTGTGGGAAAGAAGAGGCTACAGTTTTGGCTACAAAGTTTGATTCAAAAGGAAACAAAAGAACCCAAACAAAACCCCTTAAAACAACCCAAATAAATCCCAAATCACACAGTTCCTTTGGGACAAGACATGAACATGTAGACCTGGAACCCGAAATAGGAGCCTGTTTTCATACCACTGTGCGTGCCTGGCATTGCACTCCTGTGGTCTTGAGATTTTGAAAAACGTGGCATCAAGGGGTTTTCTGGGAAGAGAAACCTAAGAGAAGCATTAGGGGCTGCTCTGTTTCTGATCTGCAAATGGAATAGTCAAATCTGTAATGCTCCATTGTACTTCAGCTTCAAAAAAAGGCAGATTCATAATATCAGAAGCCATGTCTTCTATCTTCTGAGACTGCTGCAAGGTAGAGCAGGGTGGGTTACACAGGCTCAGAATCCAAATCACCATTGGAGAGCAGAGATAAGGATGTATTTCTGCAACCCATGTGTCTCCAGTGCTCAGCATTTTCACGGGCTTTATAACACTGGCATTTATCAGTAACCAAAATAAATTCAGTAAACACTCCTGACCTAAAGTACATAATCCCTAGGTAAACCTTTGTGGCAGGAATTATGGCAGCCATCAAAAACAAACTGAAAATAACACAAATGGAGACACGATGTGTTTTATTAATACTCTCCCAGATTACATTTCTATTTCTAAAAAGAAAAATCGGGAATACATCTAAACCTAAGAATTCTACTACTGTTCAATCCTGGGAACAGAACATGGTTAAGATGGACCACTTCATTACTTTCTGTATACCTTAATATTAAAAAAAAAAAAAAAAAGGTCAAATAATACTAGCTCCAGCCAGATTGCATATTGAACACAGTAGGTTGTTAATCACCCCACATCAATTTCCTGATAAAAATCCCTGATTAAGAAGTTGTCCCTCTAAATTAAGTTTATAGCATTCTCTCAGCCACTGGATGGCACAGGAACTGCTCCCAGGTTTCTTGTAGCTTAGATTATCCAGCCTCAGGTGCACCATGGAACCACCATCTTTGGAGGTGGGACCCAGCAGTTTTCTCCTTAACAGTCTGCTTCAAGAGGCCTGAGGAATCAGCTCTTGAAAAAACAGGAAAGGTGGTTGTGTGTATCGGAGGAAGAGAAGAGCAACTCTCAACACTTCAGAGTAGATCCTTGAACTCAGCTGAGTCAGGTCCAGCAGGTGAGAAAACCCCAAATCCCACCATGGGAGCAGCCACCACAGCACAAACCAACCAGACAATAAGCAGAGCTCCCCTGCAGAAGTTGTCCAGAAATGCATCAGTCCCATGAATCATCTGCTATAAAAAAGTTCAGTGTGTCATCTTCAGCACTTGTTTAACTAGAATTCTGTACATTATATACAAAAATGCTCAAGGATAACTGCTTGATGCTTCCAATCCTTGTTCTTTTACAGCAATGAAAAACTTTAAAAACCAGAGTCTGGACTTATAAATAGTGCAGAAAATGCAAATGCTAAGAAGACAATTCCTCCTATGATTGTCACTGGAAAGAAAACACAAAACAAGAAGAAATTAGATATCAAAAAGTAATTATCTTCCATGACACAATACAGATGTTATTTTTTTTAAAATGTCTGATTCCCTTACTTAAAAATTCATGCTACAAGCAGTGGAGGTTGTTTCTAGCTCACTATTGGGATGCCCATGTGCCAATCCACTGTTTAACTGCATCTCCAAGAATATATTCAGGCCCACAGAAGGAAGCTTTGTTTTACTCATTGCTTCAGCCAGTATGAAACTAGGTTAACACCTGCTGTTGAGTATTTGGCTGTAAGGCAGAAAATAGGATACAATATTCTCATGCCAGAGCAAGCCATCAGCTGGGACTGATATATAGTTAGCATTTTTTTCACATTTTAGGTAACCATGTTGAAAGAAAAAGTATCAAAAGCATTAAAGCCACAATCTGCTAGAGGCTGAGACAGAATTCTGGGAAAGCACCACTGTATATGCTCCCTGACTCTTTAAACAAACTAACGTGCTAGAAGGATCTTTGGTTTAATCTAAGGCTATTCCCGTGGCTCAAGATCCACACTGTGCTTGGAGCATATGAAACCATTGTTAGATTAGCATTTTGTCACCAATTTCCTCAGCAAACAAACACAAGAGTGCACGCTTCACTCTTAGCAGTGAAGTTGGTTTTTTACCACCTCTGCAACTACAGAACAAATATTCTGAATGAACATATATAGGAAACAGCTTCACAGGATTATTCTTGGGAGCAGGAAATCTCACCACATCATAGGACTGACAGTGGAAGCAAGCTGCAACCTAAGTTAAGGAAAAACAAACAACCCAATGTAACCTTACTGGTCCTGCCTATTGCAGTTAGCAGGTATGATAAAAAAAATTCATGCCACACAGAGTAGCTTTTACAGCTTTTAAATGGCTGGTGTAAGTCATTAGGATGCAGTTCTCTTGCACACCTGACAGCCTAGACTCAGAATTGCAAAAGAATTTCTATTATCCACTGTCAAATAATAAATACTGACCTTTTGAAACAGTGTATTTCCTTCCTCTGGTCTCCTAAAAGGAGTAGCTAATAGTGAAGTAAAACGAGGTGGGATGTAAGACAAACTCAAAAAAATTCCCAAATAATCCAAAACAAACCACCAGTTTTTATGGGTTTTCCAAAAGTTTTGAGAAACACTGTACCCAAGCATGTAGATCTTTACACCAGCATTACATTTTTCTGGTTGCAGTGAATTTTCACTTACCAGTCCTAACAGAAATTTTTTGTGCTATCATTCTCCCTCCAATAACTGCTAAACCAGTGCATAGGCAATGTCCCACTGTTCCTCCTACTGCCACTCCATAGGGGTCCTAAGGGGAAAAAAAAGCACAAAGGGATAAACTGGCACTGTTGAAAATCCACTACAAAACCTCGGAGCAGTGCTTTGATTCCCTGGTTGCAGGAGCATGGAGGATACTGCCTGGTGATTCCTCTGCTGTTCAGCATTGTCTTAAAGACTAGCAATAGTGAACATCAGCTGGTGAGACACACTTAAATCCAGCCTAAGATTGGAGCATATAGCATATTTCAGCCAAGCAGCATCTTTAAGTTGTTAATTACAAATCCAGAAATAGCTCTGCTGTAGTTAAGCCAATAAGCAGCCTCTAGAGGAAAGGTGGCAGCTGTTGAGAAACACAATATGCAACAGCTGGAAGAACACCAACCTATCTAGAAAGGAAGAAAGACAGAAGCTCTCAAACCACAAATGAAAGCTTTCAGCAGCTACAACATTCCAAGTTCTTTGCCCTGCTTCACCCACTTTGTGCTGTACACTCTGTCCCACTCCATCATCCAAAGAGGGAAGCATGAAAGATCTGAAGTCCAGAGGATAATAAATGATTTTATAACT
Source organism: Thryothorus ludovicianus (assembly GCA_013397245.1). Taxonomy (NCBI): domain Eukaryota; kingdom Metazoa; phylum Chordata; class Aves; order Passeriformes; family Certhiidae; genus Thryothorus; species Thryothorus ludovicianus. The sequence continues at coordinate 419,155 of VZTB01000052.1, read as the reverse complement.
TACTGTCAACAACAGCTTTTCACATCACTGAATAACAAGCAGCTCCTCAGTGTGTGAACAACTGCACTGCATAAAGAGGTTTCTCAGATCTCCTTAGAAATGACACAGTTAAGGACAGCATATGTCCCCAGCTCATCTCTGTGACACTTTTAGTCCCAAGAGAAAAAAAAAAAGCTCCTGCCATCACCTGAGGAATGCATGAAATCTCAAAGAGGTGAACAGCAAAACTGTCTAAGAAATTCTTGTTGTCATTTGAAGACAACAGTCACTGGCCCAAAAGAACCAAAACCACAAGCCAATGAGACAAGGTGGTGAGCACCAAGCAGTCAGGTTGGAAAGCACAAAAGTGCAGGAAGAAGCAGGGCTGGGCCAGCAGAACTAACAGGTGACCAGGATCAGGACCCAGAATCCCTGGATATCCCTACAGCCAGCAATTACCTATACAGCCCTCACTGGCAGAAGGTGGATCTCATGCCATTATCAAGATGCCTTCAATTCATTTTTTGTTTGGTAGCACTGTTACAAACATTTCATATTCTACAGGTACAGCCCACAGGCTTTAACTACAATGCTACTACAACCCAGATTAAAGAGACTGACAGAAACTTCCTAAGGGGACACTTAGGAAATGCAAACCAGAAGTCAACAATCCCCTCCAAAAAGATGGGCTTAAGCAACTTGTCTAGCAAATTGGGCAGAGGCTGTAGTGCTTTCTTTTTTTCCGAGAACAATGAGAACATCCTCTCCTGCTGTTAGCTCTAAACATCTTCCCTACACTGTAACAGAGACAAGAGGTTCCTGCAGGTTACAGCCTCCTTCATTACACAGCCCTGATTCATCCCTAGAGAAAATCTGAAAGAGCGCCTGAAAGAAGCATGAGTCCTAGGGAAAAAATGTAAATTACCTCAATGCATGAAAGAGCACAGGCAAGCTACTTATGTTTATTAAAAGCTTGAGTACAAGCCTTCATCTTCCTTTAAGTATAATACAGTTATATACACTCTAACCTCCCAATGAATATAATTTAATTTACAGCATTACTTAGTGCTCAGCAGTTTAGAGTTTATTGTCCTTCTATACACTGTCCCATATTAACTCATGTTTTAACAAGAGGTATCTGAGGAGGTATCTTTCTAATGATGGAATAGAAGTATCTTTTAAAGTTACCCAGTTAAAACTGAATGACCACAAAGAGCAAAGAAACATCTCTTCTGTAACATCTCTCAACACTGTAACAAAACCCAATTGATTTCAGCTGAATGACATAAAGCAGCTGTTTCCAGAAATGCCAGTGCAGTCCCAATCGTGTAACAGTAGTTTTAATACCACACAGAGCCTCAGTGCATTTACTGTCAGGCCTTGACACAAACTACATAAGGCACATCAAGGCAGCAGGTGTGAATTTGATACCTCCTGCAAGGGTATTTTGTCCCTTACCTCCCTATGGGCAACTCAAAGAAGGCAAAAGGACAGCAGGGATTCTGCAACACTCACCTCTCTGGCAGCCAAGACTATGGTTGTTAATTGGGAACGATCGCCCCATTCTGCTAAAAATGTTAAAGTAAAAGCTTGAACAAAGATTGGGGAAATAAAGTGTAGCCACTTCTTCTGAGGTATAGTGGTGCCTGGCCCAGCTTCCACATCTCCTGGCCCATTTAACAGTTTAGTTCTCTGAAGCTGTGGAGGTCAAAGGAAGAAAAAACCCAATAAATAACCATGAAATTAAAAATATCATCTAAACAACCCAAATGAAACACTTAACAATAAAGCTAGACATTTAGTTTCTAGAATATTATTAGCCACTGCTGCAGCATTACCAACATATTTATACAGCCATCACTACAAAAAACAGCTAAGTATATCTATGTGTCTGGAAATATACACACATATATACAGTTGTAATCAGCTCTAAACTCTGATTATTGTCCATCTTGTACTGCTTACAAATAAAGTGTCTGACTATAAAAAGAAATAAAAGTAGAGCCAAGAATAAACTCTTGGTGTGCTCTCTGCTAGCAATGCATTAAAAACACATCAAAACCACCCACACTAAGCTAAGCAGAAGGTCCCTCCTCTCCTAAAAAGCCAGGCTTGCCACAGGACTGGAATCACCTGCTGAAGGAGCCTCCAGGGGCCACTTCCACCCCATCTACCACACATTTTCTGTGTCAGTTTATCAGTCACAGACACAGCTGAACACCCCAAACATGACAGTGCTGCTCTGCAGCTTCACAGCTGTAATTCTTCAGCCAGCTGTAAGTAACAGCAATTTTATGACTTACTTCCTCATCTTTCTTTTTAATTTCTGCTTGAACTTCCTCCAGCTCTTCCTGACCCTCATCTGGACTCATTTTCAAGCCTTCCCGGAGCATTCTGATGCCAAAGATTGCAAACAGTGCTGTTGATACATAGTATGTGTACACACGAGGAATAACCGTGGTGGCATAGCCAAACAAAACTGAAAAGGAAACAAATGTGTCATTTAAAAAAATAAGCATGAGGATCATAATTGTTTTTCCCGCATCTAAGAAATGCTTGCTAGCAAAGTCTGCAATCCAAATATCCACTGATAAATAAATATTGCATCTTTTGTTAGTTTTGTGTAATATTCTAAGTTTTTGGAAGATAACAAGCTAGAAACTCCAATCATTACTGGTCAAGCCAGAGATTGAAGTTCACTATGACACAGACAATGCACTCCAGCCAAAGATGAGGTGCTGCTGTTCCTGAGAGCCAGTCCAAATAACATTATCTTTCCATCAAGGTCTATGCAAGTCCTCTCTTTCTCCATGCACACCATGAAACTGCCATCTGTAATCGTGTTAATCATAGTGTACCTCAGTTAATTCCATTTACATGTTGGATAGCATCTCTTTCCAATAATTTCACTTATCAGATAAAGTTAGAATAAGATTTTCAACGAGGTAAATCTACCAGGCATATCTACAAATTATCCAGCTGGGTGAATCTTCCTTTTCCAAGTACACATTACTATTTCCTTGTCCCCCATATTCCCCACACACACAATGTGACCAACTTTGATCCTTCTTTATTTCAAAGGCACATGCCACTTACAGACAGAAAAGCAACTTCACAGTGTATCTTTGAGATTGAGGGTGATCAAACTAAGCCAAAACTAGTTCTTAAATAAGAAATATATATCCAGGACAAAGTACTTGGTTTTCACAAAGTAAGACCACTTAGCATTTTTTTGTCAGTAAAAGTTCTATATAAATGGGAAGAAATAAAAAGTTCACCCTTTATTTTCAAGGTTGCTTGGACTATGCACTCACAAGTATTTTTGCTACTTTATTCCACATGCAATTAGCTAAAAGGAAGTATATTACCAATTTTTTTGTACACACTTTTTTAGTGGAAAAACGCACTCAGAAGTTACTACATGATCTAGAAATAATTCTGCACTGCCACTACCAGAAGTAAGAATGAGACCAGAATTAATCAGCCTTATTACTCATAAACACAGCATATACATACACAAATAGCAGTACTATTCACTAAGCTAAATAAAGCAGGAGTTAAACTAAGCTTCTTTAAAAAGACTGAAAATACTGCAGTAAAACAATGCAAGAAAGCTAGACAAAAAGCTATCTTTTTCTTAGCATTTCTTACTTCTATAAGCACAGACACAGTGAAATAATTAGAACTGTAAGTCAGCTTATTTTGTCAAGCACAGCTTGAAAAAACATCCCAAGTAGATTACTTAGAACCAATGAGTTTAAGTGAGCATGTCTTCACGAAATCAAGGTGGGCAACCTCCCCTCCCAGGAATTTCCAAACTCAGCTTGTATAAAACAAAGGCAAGAGATAGCAGAAGTAAAGGGTGTGAGGGAGGAAGAACCCAACAACAAAACAAGTTCCTTTCTGAAAAGGGAAGAAATAATTGTGAACCTCTAAACTGAGGGATAAAAGCAGAAAAGGAAGCTTTTATGAGAAAGCATTAAGAAAGATTTGAAGAAAACATTTGTATAGAAAAAAGAGAGCCATAATGGGCCAGAGAAATTACACACAATGTAAGTGGAAACTGCTCCAACTTAAACTGCAATAATAGCAGCAGTGTACACAGCAACAGCTACACACCCAAAAACCATTCACAGAAACACTTGCCAAGCAGCCTGCGCCAGTGAACTGGCTGTCTGCAGCGTGTATAAACCAACCACCACTATTTCAACTATTTCTGAAATGGGCATGGTTAGAAATGAGCACACAGAAAAACTCCATGCGGCACCTGATGTACCTGAAGGCTGCTCCATTTTACAGTCACAGCTCATGGCTCTTCAAGTGCCACCTGATACACCTGATTCCCTGCTCCCTCCATCTTCCACTTACACAGTTCCCAGCACAAACCCAAACAGCTATGAGTGCAAGTCTGATGAGGAAAATGTGTCATCATATAAAGAATCTTTTGCCTTAGGAGGAAAATTAGAAGCCACTCCCACATTCCCTTTAGGCACACTAATTTAACAGGAGCAAGAAAAAAGTGCTTAGACTCTCCATCTCATTCCCCTACTTTAAACTCCAGTTGAAACCTAGGGAACACAAAGACTTCATTAGAGGAAAGAGCCTCAAAACTCAGATTTGAGATTCTATGCTCCGCAGAAAGAGCTTCACACTCTCCTCAAAACAGAAAACTACATATACATACTACTTGCGTTCCAGTTAAGGTTTTTTGATAAATACATACCCATCACTTCTCAAGAGACAAACCACAAGGGAAAAGAGCAGGGTGCTAACCTGATAAACACGTCATGAGCCCCAGGGCAAGCATGGCCCCGGCCAGCACAGTCAGGCGGTTGTAGCGCATGGCCATGATGGCCGCGATGAAGAAGGTCTTGTCGCCCAGCTCCGAGACGATGATGACCGATATGGCAGCCACAAAGGCATGAATAAAGCCCAAGTTAGTCTTGTCAGCTGACTCTTCACTGACAACGTGCACTGGAGCAACTAGTGAGGAGCCCTTCTGTAAGAGAGGGGGAGAGAGAAAAAAGCAAATCGTCAACACTTGTCAATTAGGCTTGAATGCTTAGTACACAGAAATACAAAGCCTTGTATTGCTCCTGTCATACCATCCTGTTCAGTGACATTTTAAGCAGATATACCTCTTGTGCTCATTAATTACTGTTAACTAGTTCCTGGCTGCCACCCACCTCAAATTGCTAGTTAGGCACTTCACAAGAGGATCAGATCTTGGTGATTATTAAAACATTATGCACACTATTACCAGAACATGAGAACCACCATTACAATAAAACATGGTCAGCTCAAGTCTAATATTGCTGTTTTTAAAATCTCTACCTATTTTATGACCTTAACTGTGAGGATTCACTGATCTCCGACACTTAACCTTGAACAGTTTTCTGATATAAATATTAGTAAGTGCTTCAAAATAAAACCAAGATACTAGGATACCTTAGGAAACAAAGAAGCCTATTCAAAAATGGTAAGGATCATTTTCTTCCTTTGCAAAATCTTTGCACGTCAGATGCATTCAAATTTTATAGATTTATAGAATGAATTGGGTTGAACAGCAATTATCTTAGCTATCATCTAGTTTTAAGATGCAGTGGGCATCTTAAATATTCCTGCACTGGGCAGGAATATTTTTCACTAGACCAGATTGCTCAGAGCTCCAACCAAACTGACCTTGAACACTTCCAGGGACAGGGCACACACAATTTCTCTGGGCAACCAGTACCAATGCCTAACCCCTCTCACATGAAAATATTTCTTCCTAATATCTAGCCTACATTTATCCTCTTTCCATTGGAGCCCAAGCCAAGTTTTGTGCCAGTTTTCATCAGCTTCGTCTGCACTTGCTCTGTGTTTGTTGAAAAGCAACTTTAAGACTCTCCCGTGGTGAAACCAGACTAGCACACTCCAGCTCCCACTCACTCTCCAGAGTGTTTATTTCTACACAGAGTGAGGTATCTGTGATCAAAAGCAAGGCCCAAGACCTCTATACTGATGTTCACATCCCTGACCAGGGATGGCTGAGAAAGCTTGTTCCAGCACATCCACCAGCAGAGACAGCCCACAGCGTGTTTTGACATGACAGCTTCCCAGCATTCCCCTTCCAGCAGTGCTCCAAGTTTTCTGGTGTTGATATTTAGCAGCCACGCTCTGTGTGACACACTGACTTGCCAGCGCTGCTTCACCGCTTGCAGCACTCTCTGTTTTCTGGTTTGGCTATGTGACACCCGTGCTACACCTCGCCACATGTCAGTAATTTTTCCATCCCTCTGTGTGATCAGTGGAACTAGAATCCCCTCACCGAGAACACTGTTTAATAAGTTTTAACGCAAAGGAATTGAAATTAATTGTTGAGAGGAAAAAAAACCTGACAGCTTTGGAGCAGCAACAAAGCTTGCTTTCAGTTGTTTCTGCGGGGGAAAGAGAGCATTAACCCCTTTCCCATGTCGGACACAGGCATCCCTCTTCTAGCAGAAAAAGGGGAGGATGCGGCGGCCCTGCAGCGCTCCTTTTTTCTGCTAAAAGTGGGGAATTCCGCAGCCCGATGGCCTGCGGAAGGCGCAGCTCGGCGCCGGCCGAGCGCTGCCGCGGGGGG
>VZTB01000052.1:203720-412496 GCA_013397245.1 Thryothorus ludovicianus | reverse complement strand
AGGGCGCCGCGTCACCGCCCGCGCCGCGGCCCCGCCCCGCCCCGCCTGTGGCCGCTTCCTGCCGCGCGCGGAGCCCCGCCCCGCTGTGCCGGGGAGGGCGGCGGTGTTTGCTAGGGGGATGGGCTGCTGTCTGCCGGGGGGGGTCCCGCAGCTCTCGGGGCGAGACCCCGGCCAGAACTGCCAGCCCGTTCTCCCGGCGTCCCGAGGGGACTGGCGAAGGTGGCTGTGCGGCGTTGCCAGGGAGCGGGCGAGCCCGAGCGCGTCCCTTCCCCGTTCGGAGTTGCCTGCGGGCAGGGAAAGGGCGCAGCGGCAGGGACGGGGAGCGGCTGCGTAAAGGCGGCAAAAACCCGCACAGGAAGGGCCCGGACACGTCTCGGTTTCGTTGATAGCCAAGTGCCAGCAGCGCTCGGTGTATGAGCCCAGCAGGGCCGGGGGGCCCGAGCACCGGGTCACAGAACGGGTCGGGCTGGGAACGAGCACAGCGCTCATCCCGCCCAACCTCCCTGCTCAAGCAGGGCCATCCCAGAGCACAGGGAGCATTGTGTCCGGCAGTTCCTGAATGTCTCCACTGAGGGAGACTCCACGGCCTCTCTGGACAATCTGTTCCACTGCTCAGTCACCTGCACAGTAAAGAAGTTCCTCCTCATATTCAGGTGGAACTTTCTGTGCATCGGTGTCTGCCCATTGCCTCTTGTCCCGTTGGTTGGCACTGCAAATAACAGCCTGAATCCATCCTCTTGGATGGATCCTCCCTTTGGATACTTGTAGACATTGAAGAGTTCCTCTCTCAGCAGCTTCCTCCACCTTTCCTTGTGTAAGAGGGATGCCCCAATCCCATAATCACCTCTGTTGCCCTTGCTGGGCCTGCTCCAGGAGCTCCATGTCCCTCCTGTATTGAGGAGCCCAGAATTGGACGCAGCACTCCAGATGATGCTCTCCCTGGGGATCCCAGGATACCCGTGTGCCCCAGTGCTCTCCCCAGAGCAAGGACAGGAATGTGCTTCTTGAGGAGCAGTTTAGGAGACTGGACAAGAACACAATTTAAACAGAATACGTTTGGACACAGGCTCAAGGAGCCTCTCGAGAACCACTTTAAAAAGTTATACACATAGATGCAGTTCCAAGACATGGCTGCTGGTGTTCTGTGGTGAACTGAAACTACAGGAGTGTTGATGGAGAGAGGGATTTGACAGCCAAGAGAGGCACAACATTTTGTGTAAAGTGATTGCTCATGTTTTTCAAATACGTAAGCTCAATTTTGAAAAACCATACAAAATGGAAACAGAGTATAATAAGCTTTTAATTAGGCAGTTCATAAGATATACTTCAGTGTATAAAAATACTTCTTATATACAAAATAATGTGTGCATGTAAGTAGGCAACATGCTGAAACACCAGCACCCATATAACTTCATCACATAAACTGATCATTCACACCAGTATCATGAAAAGGACCAAAATATTCAAGAGTTAAGTGCAAAAAAAGTCCCTGTGCTGAGTGACATCATGTCCCCAGTAAAGAATTTCTTTGCAAAGCTTGTCAGGTATTGTTTTTGTGTGTGCTCTGCCTTGGCAGTTCATTATATCTTTTTAAAAAACAGTGTAGTTGTGCTTATGGTCATCCTGCACAGCTGTCCCCTCTAAGGGGACATGAGGGACACCAATAACCCACTATAAAGACAACAGGACCACAACAAAGAACATTGATTTTCTGCAAATTTTCTTTTGTCTTTTTAGTCAGAGAACATCCCACTATTTTCCCAGGATAGGGATAAAGCAGTCTTCATCAATGAACAAAACCACTTTGGTGCAGAAGAGATAATGCAGCACATGTGTCTGTTTATCTCCACTGCCGACCATGAGTCACTCCCCCACTGCAGCGTTCTCCATCGCTTTTTGTGCTCACAGCTGGAAAGCAGTGGCTGGTTTTCATTGTCACCAGGGCAAGCACAGAAAGATACACAATGTGCCTCCCTCTGAATGTGCCTCACAGAAAAGTGACTTGGAAAGAAATATGCTTAAATATTAGTGAAAACATGAAACACAGTAGTTCAGATAATTCCCTCCTTTCAATAGTTTTCACATAAGTGAATTTGGACTTGCTGCACAACAGCAAGTGTTTTATGCATAAGATATAATTATAAAAGAGAAAAGACACAATTAGCATCTCTCCACTTTGAGTTATGGTCTTCAGTAAACCTTTTTTAGCTTGCATGATATGCAGAGAACTTAAATTTCCTCACAAATTGGTATATGGACGAGATTATCATTAAAATTATGAGCTTTTGAGGTAGAATTAGAGAAAGTATGTGATTTTGCTTAGGTTTTAATAAACCATTAATGTCTTACATTTCTAGTTTGCATGAAGATACTTTAGAAAAAAGTCTCTAAAAAACAAGTGGTATAAATGCTTTTCGATGCTTTGGGTAGGAGCTGAAGTTTTTCTGATAAAAGTCATGACACAAAACAGCAGCCAGTGCCTGGTTAAAAAGAACATACATCACTACACACCACCACGTCACATTGTGAATTCCAAGTGTGATGCCCATAGAAACATATATGAGTAGCTCTGCAAAGTAATGAGGGCAAGAAATGCTCTCAAACCAGTCTCCAAAAGGGACACTGTGGCTCAGACTTACAACCTTTCCTGCAAGAAAACACAAAGAAATTAATTGGGAAGATGCATTAAACAAACACTTCTTATTACAATTACAGAACAATATGCTAATTAATCATCATCTTGCACCTCCATCTGATCTGGCAGCTTTGCACTTAATGAAATAAGTTGCCACCTCTGGCTGTGCAAATACAGAGTATGGAAACCATGTCTATCCTTAAAGACATTAGAAGATAGAACTTCTTCTTAAGTTTTACAGAATTATATATCCAGACATACCACACCCTCTCCCCTCAATTCAGCCATCCAAACAGCTTCATTTAATCTACACACTACAGGAACTGAGAAACACTCATGTTTAAGGTATTAGAAACTATTGGAGCCTATCAAAACAACCAGCAAAAAATATCTAAGTAAACAGCTGACAGAAATGAAACATCTTACCTGATCTGCTTTTTCTAAGATTAGCTAGAATTGCAAGGCATCTGTGTTGGTGAAGAGAGGCCCAAATGTACATCATAACTCCTATAAAGTGATACCAGCAGATCTGCACAGAAAGCTTTTTTCCTGAATGAAACAAGTTTTATTAATATATGGCCAGGAAGTAACTTCCCAAGTATCATCCCAAACCACTATATACACTTTTCCAAATGTTACCGCCTCACAAAATTCTAGTAGTGAGCCTCTAATTCCTTGAAAGATGCTTTTAAATCCTGTATCATTTAAGTGCCTAGTTAGTAGCTAATTTCCCTTGACTTCTCTATACTAAAATACATAGTTATTAATCCAGTGGCTTGAAATACATTGTGATGTACAAACAATACATAATTGGTAGTCTAAGACCTCAATATCCAACATTTCAATATCCAATGCTGTTTCTAACTATTACTACCCTAATTAAAAATGTCATGGCTCAGGTCAACATGCAAGCACACCGTTGTCTTCCTCACAGCGATACACATACATACACACACCTACCTACCACACCCTGCCCAACGTGGTCCAAAATGCTGACAAATATCTGAAAACTTGGTAATGATTGCCTCACAAAAATTAATCACAGGAGGAGTGCTAGAGCCAGCTGATGGCTTGTCTGTGCAGGGGATTTAGCAGCTCAGTTGTGAGAGCCAATGGAATGTGTCGGCAGAAACGAGTCATAATAATGCAAATTTCTCAGGTATTAATGGACACATTACAGTACCAAGGGAAAGAAGACACTGCCTGAGTCAAGGCAGAGCAGTGGCAAGTTCTCCATGGAAGAAAAAGGAGGTGGCCAAGACAGCCTTGCAGACTCAGCTTGCAGGAAAGCTTGCAACAAATGAACTCCTCTTCAGCTTGAGAACTGAAGTTGTGTAGTGGCATTTGAGAACGGGTACCTATTACTGTCCTTCACAAAGCATATGCTCTATACCTTTCTGCAAATAACTGTGATGGTTAACATGAAAGTGTGTCCCTGTCTGTGTTGGCATATAATGCTGCCTGATTGAATGATATACTGAAAAGTAATTACTTTGAACTTTTACTAGGAAGTACTTTTATGTCTCATCAGTTAACAGACCTCTCAAACAAGCAGCCCTCCATGAAGCCATTTGCCACAATGGAAACAAATGAGAGCAAAACTGCATCTTTGATGATAACTAAGCAGGCACTTACCATTCCTGACATTAGTAGGCACTTGACATAGCACAGTTGAGCCAACAGCAATGTAGTAACCAAGTCCAAAGCAATACTGCACTATATGAATGACACCACTGGAAAACACACTGGTCCAGAGGCATTCTGCAAGTCTTCGACAGCTGTGCAGCCAAAGGAGCAAGAGAACCAGGAGCGCAGAGAAGTGCTCATTATCTGCTTAGAGATAAAAACCAGCAACTTTGAAACAGACAGGAAAAATTTAACCCTGACAAGTGCTTCAAAAAGACTCTTGTTCCCTCTTCCCGCAGCAGAATTTTAGCCTCATTTTAAATTAACTGTGAAAAATATTTGTACAGGTGAGGCACCTGTACAATCTTGTTGACCCAAGCAAGATTTCTTCCAGAAGGTGCTAATGGCCCTTTCTGTTAAAAGAACTGCTGAAAGCCATATCAGTAAATTAAAAATATTTCTATCTTCAATAATGACAAAGGTACTTGGTGTACCAGGAAAGAAATCTGGAGCACGGCTGAAAAGCACCCAGTGAAATAGCACTTAGATACAAATTCAGCACAGCGTTGGTAATACAACTTTTTAATATTTATATGGCTACATTATAATATCTGTAATACTTGCCCACGTCCTTGCTCTGAGAATCTCTGCCAAGAGCATGGTGCATGTCCTGAATCCATGATGGGAGTGACTCTCCAAGGAACTCAGCTCGGAAAAGACAGATCAGCAGAAAACCATTCCAGAGCACAGAAACCACATAAAAGTGAGTAAACCACCTGCGGGAACAAAAAAGGGTTTTCATTAATGTTCTCATCATTCCTTGGAAATGTGGCTCCAGGACATGTTTGTCTGATGGTGAGTACATTCCATTTTGGTGCCCACATCAAATGTCCAAGTAGAGAACTCAGGACTTCAGTGGTACCAAGCAGGAATAACCTTAAAACACTATACCCCAGTAAAATGCTGCCCGGAATAACCTCTAACTTAGCTTACCTTACTAACCATAGCTTCATTAAAGAGGAGACAGTGTAATCCACATATTGCAGAAGTATTCCTCAAGGCTTACATCTAATTGTGATGTGCATAACATTTTCTTTATAATTTATACCACTCAAAGCAAATCCAGATTAGTTTTCTGCTTATTTCCAAGCAGCTGCACCTCACAGCACCCTCACGTTTCTCAGTTTCAGTGCATGCATTACATGACATGTTAAAGTTCATCAAAGGATCCCAGAAGTAATTACCCTGCTCTACAGTAAAATAATTTCTCCTTCTGCAAATTCAAGGTTTGCAACAATCCTATAAAATAAAAGCAGTGACCATCAACACTGCTGGGTGATTACAAGGCAAGATCACACGTTTGTGTTTTTTAAGAAAACAAAGAACCTCCAAACCCCTTAATGGGCTTATAAAAGTACACTATGCATCATTACCAAAATGCAAGACATGACAGTCAAGGCAGGTAAGTGAGCTGTTTTAAACAGCCTACAGCTGTTTACGATATCCAGCAATATCCAGCTGTTTGCAATACCCAGCTCAAACTAGGTGATCCAGTATTGCCTTTGCTTTTAAAATTAAAAGTCCTTCTGGCATTGAAGAAACATCAGGACTTCTGGAAACATCTGCAAAGAGATAAAATATGTCCCATGGGAAGATGCTGATGACCTTGACTTGTAACTATAAGTGCAAAATGTAACTATAAGTGCAAAACTAGGACACAATGTGTAGTCAAGGGAAGACCATATTTCTGTTGGAACATGCAAACACTTCTCTTGGGGCAGTGAAGGGGTACAACACCTTTGCTTAGTGAAATCACTGAAAGTGACCCCTCCCAGAGCAGCTCAGGTATCTCTCAAGAGCACAAAAGAGATCAAGTCAGAATTGCAGCAGCAGGGCAGCGAGCATCCCTTTGTGCTCCACAGCATCTTGCCCATCAGCAGCTGGCTTTCCCTATGGAATATGAGTTCTCCTCAGTTCCTTCTCCTACCAAGCAGAAACTGCAACATTCCGTCTGCTGATTCACAACAGCAGAATTCCTCTCGTTCCTCTCCTTCACTTTCTAAGACGAATGGAATTTGTTTATTGATAAAAACTTACCATCACCTCCATGTTCCAAGCTCCTTGCCTGCAATCCTGTTACTCAGTTGACTCACATCTTGTCACTTGCCAGGGAACTTTCTCCACACAGATTTTTGCTACCAGCGCACAAACAAGCCCTAGCAACTTAAAAGAGACACACCCTTGGAGCTTTCAGCTATCCCAATTGCACTAGGCATATATCTGACCTACAGATCAAACCAGCACTGCAGCTGCACAAGTACACATGCCATCCCTCCTCAACGAGAGGAATTTTCACTCCTTGCCAAACCAACCTGAAATGCAACACATTTTACAAGACAGAATGGCAAAGTTAAAAACAAGCTCAGGCTAGTGAAAACACAATGCTGGTCTGGAAACAAGGCATAGATGAAAAGAATAGGAAATGCCTCGGTGGCTACCTTCAAGATCTTCTCTATTCCTTCAGGTAGAAGTATTATGGATTCAGTTATTAAGTAACAGAATTGTTTTGTAGATGTTGAGGCCTTGAGACCAATTCCCTGAAAGAGCACATTCTTTAGACACCAATCTCCCTAAGAAGGGGTGTTGGGAAACTTCTGTTGGGTAGAAGTCATCTCAGACAAGAAGTTGCAGTACATAGTGACTAAGTCAAAGCCTTCATGAATCCCTATTTTCACTCAGGGTACTGTACATTTTAAACACATCCTTGGGTATTTTCTGTGTCACGATACCTGATAACCAAGATACTACATTGCAACCTTTGCAAGAATAACACGCCGTGTCACAAAACTTTTTTTAGCATTTGGTTTAAAAGCTTTGTATGCAAAATGTGTCAGAGATTGCTACAATAGGGGAGATCAGATCTTCAGGCTAAGTAGCGTCCAAGTCCTGCCCTGCCCACCTTACAAGATCCTGTCTGGCCTACGTTCCAAGTCAAAGACTAGTTCTAGTCATGAATCTCAGCTGATTAAAATAATAAGTAATCCCATAATATATAAACTCGGAGACATATCAAAAGCTGGTAACTAGGGTGGGGATGGGGGCTCCCTCCTTTCATGATTTCACTAAACATCTATTTAATTTCATTATTTAATGTCATTAAACATCCAAACATATACATATCCTTAATTTTGTTTCATCAAACATCTGTTAAGATGGATTTGGACAACACAGTGCTTCTTTAGCCTTATCAGAGACTGTTCATGCAAGGTCTAGATTCTGTGTTCCCATGCAGTTATTGGCCACATTTCAAAAAGAAACCTTGAAGGGAGAAGACAATGACTGAGAATTGTGTAAGACAGTCAACCTGCAGTGTATTTGCACAGTCACAGTTACTGAGGATTCCAGATTCCAGGTGCCTGACCTGAGCCTTGCAGGGGAGTTTGTTTTGGAGACCTCGCATGCGACCGGGATTCAAGGGATTAGGCTTTGGTTCCGATTTGAAATACACGGATTCTGTATGATCGCTCGCAGTCTCTAGGCTCCTCGGTTCCCATCTGAGAACCAGAGTAACACTCTGCAACAAAGCGGAACCCATCTCCATAAACCCCGCCGTGCTCTCTGCGTGCGCTGCCGCGACCGCCGGCTGCGCTACCCGGGGCACGCACGGCCACGGCGGCGGCACCCGCCCCTCACCTCTTGGGCACCTGCAGGAGCCGCAGCCAGCCCGGGAGCTGCCCGCACCCGCGCTTCGTCTTCCCGTAGCGAATGAGGTCCTGGAAGAGGCCGGAGATCACCGGGCCGACGCCACCNGGCCCCAGTGCCAGCCCCGCTCCGCCCCGGCCCCGCTCCGCCCCGGTGAGGCCGCCGTCCCTTCCGCTTCCCGTTCTCGGGAGCAGCGGGGCCCGTGAGGGCCGAGGGGCGCTGCGGGAGCCGCGGGCGCTGCGCGCTGTCCCTGCGGCTGTGCCCGGCCATGTCGGCTGTCCGGGCTTCAGCAAAGCCTTTGACACTGTTCCCCGTGGTAGTCTCCCGGAAAAGCTGTCAGCCCGCAGCTTGGACAGGTGTACCCTTCGCTGGGTTAAGAACTAGCTGGATGACCGGGCCTAGAGAGTGGTGATGCTGCATCCAGCTGGTCTCCAGTGGTGTTCCCCAAGGCTCAGTGTTGAGCACAGTCCTGTTTAATATCATTATTGTTGATCTGTATGAGGGAGTCGAGTGTATCCTCAGTAAGTTCACGGATAAGGCCAAGTAGGTGACAGAGTTGATCTGCTGGAGGGTAGGAAGGCTCTGCACAGGCATCTGCCCAGGCTGGATGAATGGGCTAAGACCAGTGCTGTGAGGTCCAACAGGGCCAGGTGTCAGGTCCTGCACTTTGGTCATATCCCCCTGCAGTACTACAGGCTGGGGGAACAATGGCTGGAAAGCTTCTCAGCAGAAAAAGGCCTGGAGGTGCTGGTGACAGCGACTGAACATGAGCCAGCCGTGCCCAGGTGGCCAAGAAGGCCGATGGCATCCTGGCCTGGGTCAGCAATGGTGTGGCCAGCAGGAGCAGGGCAGGGATTGTCCCCCTGTGCTCAGCACTGGGGAGGTCACACCTTGAGTGTTGCGTTCAGTTCTGGGCCCTTCACTACAACAAAGACATTGAGGTGCAAATTTTATATTTTACCAATGAACTTTACTAAGCAGAGATATAAACCCTGCCTAGATTATTTTGAGATATGACTGCATTAATCAATCCTATCAGCTAATCCTTCAAAGCAGCATATGAACTGCTGAAGCACTCATGACGTCAGTAACATTACTTTGGGAAAAAAAATCATTGAAGTTCACATTTCCTGCTAAAATGTGTTAGTAGCTCTGTGGTTCTATCTGCATGACAGGTTATAATAAATACGTTTAATTCAAAATCATTTATGTCAATGCTTGGCACTCAATCTAATTCTCTTGTCAATTCTGTATAACTGAAACCTAAATCCAGTTCAAGGATTTCATGGCCAAATGGTTTTGGTAATTAGTAGGAGATGAATATATCAGGCAGGTGGGCGTAAATCTTAGGGGAGTGAGAGGAAGGAGCTGACTATGTGTGGGTAGTCCTCCAGCTGGTGAGAGCAGGGGGAAGGAGAGCATGTCCAGGCTGTGCTGGGCAGGAGGTAGGAGTGTCACCATCCCTGCCTCCCAGCCCTGCAGCCGGGGAGCTCAGTCAGCCGCTGCCTTGCTGTGCTTATCTCTGCATTCCACATGGCCACGTTTCCAAAGCGCTGCTGTGGTGAGTGGCTCTGGCAGAGCAGGGCATGTGTAAGCAGGGAGCAGCCATACCTGCTTTGCAGGCAGTGGTGGCACAGGAGCTGTGACAGCCTGCAATCACAGCTGCAATGTGCTTCTGCAGGTCCTGACTTGAGGCACCCTGTCATCTTGCGCTGCACATTCCCCTCAGCTGGACGTGGTCTGCTCTTGCAGTGTGTCTCTCTGAAACACAGCAGATGTACCTCTTTTCAGCCTCACCTCCTTTCTGAACAAAAAGCAGACATGTTGCAGCCTTGTCCCTACAGTCTGCTCCTTTTATGGCTCCCACAAGACAGATAAGACAAAGGGCAGCAATGGTCTGATCTATAAAGCAAGTCCTTCCTTTGTCTGAGCAGCAACTTCCTAAAACTTGAAATAGCTTTGCTCAGCAGTTTTGGTGACCAGTGCATTTGTCATTTTCATGAAAACATGGTCTAAAGACTCCTGGCTGGGTGTATGGCATGGCTCTGCAACAGTCTGAATGGATCCTTGGCTTCTGTGTCACTCAAGTTACATTTTTCTGAGGAGTTTGGGCTTTGGGGATGTTTGTAAAGTAAAGGAAGAGGAACGTGGGTGTTATTGTGCCCATGAAACAGTGAAAGTCAGACTGATACAGGCGTGCTGTGGGGGAATAGATCTGGTGTATGACAGCAGGACTATAGCCAGACAGTCCCACATACCCAAAGACATGCAGTGCATCTTGCCATGTTCCCATTTAGGGTGACAGGTACTCAACTTTTTGGCACTTCAATAATCTTCCAAGTTTATGTAACCCAGTGCCCTGGAGGTACAGCTCTCATGGAGATCAATGAAGTACCAAATATTTAATATCAAGTTGATATTTCATGAACTAAGCTTTAAGGAGTGAAGACCAGGAATCTTCTACGTGTGGGTACAAGTGTACAAGTGACTAATTCTACATGGCAAGTTGTGTTGCCAGCTGTGCAGTGTTGACTGCAGTGTTACTAGCAGTAATCCCAGGCAAAGAGGGATTTAGTAGGCATGGCTCAACACTTGTTCTGCACTCTACCAGGACACAAAGCTGGAAAGGGAGAGAATTAGTGTTTGAGAGAGCTGCAGCTGTGACAGGTAGAACAGATCTCTTTTAATATCTTAACAATCAGCTTCAGCACAGCTGCCATGAGATATTTCCTATGGGGCAGATGAGAGCCACAGCATGAATGCCGTGCCCTGGGACCTGCCCATGTGCAGAAGCTTAAAGGAAAGTGCTGTGGTGCACAATGTTTTGGTCAACACCTACTCAGAAATTAGTTTAACCTATTATGAAAGGGTTGCAGATCCACCTGTCAGCAACACTTCCCCAGGCTCCATAGTGTCCCTGCAGTTACTGTCACTGCTGTAATCATGGTAAAATCTACAGGTTATAGGTGGCAGATTTAATGATCAAAGAACTACAATGATTTATGTTTATGCTTGAATCCTTCCTTTGCTTGTGGATGCTGGCCCTTTTCCTGCTATAATGCAGAGCAGATATAAGTTGCACAGAAAGATGCTAGACTCCAGATGGATCATTTGGAAAAGCTGGTGATCTCCAGAAGGCTGTGGAGTTGCATCCCCGAGGCTTTACTGGCCACATAGTCAGGGCTTCCTGGACACCCAAGCCACCCTCCACACCAGCTGGCTCCAGCCATGGCTGTTGCTACAGGAAAGTGGGATTCAGCCTCCAGTATGGTCAGCCTGTTGGCTATTTCCTCAGAGTTCAGATAATTGGAGGAAGAAGGAAAGGAGTACAGCGGTGTGGCTGGGAAATTGTTTGAAGGGAAGAGGAATCAGTAGTTAGAGGTCTTAAATATACTTAAATATAGTCTGCACTATAATTTAAGCGAAACTGAGATGAAAATGTAAGTTTTACGCTGCTACTGCTCATATTGTGCAAATAGTTTGCACATCAGTAAGAGAACGCTCTTCTTTCTAAGACTTTTTTCCCCAGTGCAGTACAATTGTGGCAAATTGTGTGACACCATGTGCGGCGACGATTTCCCCACTTTTTAGGCGAGTAATTCCCCCTAGGTGGCACCAGCACTCTTCGGTTTTTCTGAACCCCGCCCGCCCTGCGCGGGGCTCCGGCTCCTGCTGCCCGGGAGCGCCCCGAGCATTCCTCCAGTATCCTCCAGCATCCTCCAGTATCCTCCGGCATCCTCCGGCATCCTCCCGGCTGCAGCGCCGCGGGGCTCCCACCTCGCAGCCTCTCCTCGTGGTCTGGAACAGCTGATTTTTGCATTTGTAGGCTTTAAACTTCGACAGTTGCAGACTTTTGTGGTTGCTTGTTGGCTTTCTGTGGCAAATACTTGTTCTCAGCTCCGTGACACTTATTCCATCTTGAGGGGTGGAGTTCAACTTAGCTAACTTTATCCATCTGAAAATTAGGGAAATAGCTGAAACTATTTTTGTGGGTTCTTGATATAACTGATGGAGAAGGTATCTCCAGAGTGCCGATTTTTTTTATTCCTGAGTATGGGTGTCTCAGCAGTTGAGCTGCATTGTCCTCCCCGCTGAAGATATGCTTGAGGGAAAGAGAATCTTAGAGGATCCAGAATAAAAGTGGATATGAATTATTTATGGTCCTGGATCTAGAGTTGGTTTGATGGGTCTCATGCAAAAAAGTTTTCACTAAGTTAAAAAAAAAACAAACCACATTTTCGCAAAAGCCCGAGTCATGCAAGAGAATTATCTGTAAATGTAACTGCTTTGTGTTTCCTGCCTGTTGAAGGAGACCTACCCAGACAGTTTATAGGCTTCTGTGAGACATCACTTATAACAAAACTTATTAGGTTTTAGTATATGGAGAATGGAGAGAGAGCCTGGAAAGATGGTGTGCAAAAGCAGAGGAGGATAAAGGCTTGGCTGAACCATCTAGGAAAAACTGGAGAGGTCAGACAAGAGCTCAAATTTCTGTCACAAAGCTGGATTTGTGTGGGCCACTGTGGACCATAATGTCTGATAGAGCTTCATTAAATGATTGTAGGGTGTGGAACAGGAAAGCTCTGCTTTGGTATTTTCAACTCAGGCATCATATTATTCAAAGGAATTTGTCTTCATGAGGTACAAAAATCAGCATCATTTGCTGGCCAGCCCACAGCAGATTTCACTGAAGCTCCAGACTTGATAGACTTACCCATGTATATTATGTAGTGATTTTGGTAGTGCTTTTTTATGGTTTTTTTTTTTTTTTGGGTTTTTTTTTTTCATTTAAAAGGGAGAATAGGCAAATGATTCAGTTACTCAGATACTTTTTGCTGGTTGCTTTGTTCAGACTTTTCTTTCCAAAAAATATTTTTGTTTGCTAATGAAGCCCAAAACACTTTGTGAGGAAAATAGCTACAGTTAGGTTTCTTGGTAATCTCTGAGACAGGATTCAATGTGAATTTAGCACAGAGACAGTGTGAAAGTACAATTAGAGGACACAGTCTTTTGGACTTGTATCAAAATGCTTAAAGCCAGGACGGGTGAGGATTTTAAAATCTAGACATTTGTTTATAGGATGTAATGATCTATGTTTAGTTGATTGGTACTAGTGGGTCTAGAAACCTTAGTTGACAAAATATTCTTTGATTCAACTAATGGGGTAAAGTCATACATTTCTGTAATTTGTGGGCAAATATACCAAGAAAGCCATCAGACTGATGCATTTTGAAGTTTAAAATGCTAGCCTGTGCTCTACTGGTTTTGATCACTAGCAGAATATACTGAGATGCTGTGGCAAAGAAAATATAAATTGCAGAATGCAAAGTACACTTAGAGATCTGAGAAACTTACACTGAAACACACTTCCCAGCATTCAAGGGGTGACTGTGTGCCCTTGGCTTTCAGATTATAAAATGTGAATGTTTCCACTAGCTGATAGAAAGCAGGAATCATTCTCTGATAAGATGAGAGCTCCTGTTCAGGATTGGTGCCATGCCCCTGGGATAAACACTGTTATATGTGCATAGATCTTTGTTCATAATTCATGCACAGGAATCCATAGACTTCAGGGTGTGACTTCTACATGTCTTAGAGCCATGATACATGATTTATTCACCATTCAGTTATATTTTTTGCTGAGTTTTCACCAAACACAGCTAGCCAGTATCCTGCCAACACAGTCAACTTGGAATCTGAGACAGTTTGGAGTTTCATCCTGGGAATAAAAGCAGCTTTATTCAGCTTGTATGATATGGTATTGATCTCAGATTGGTAATAAGCTGTGAAGGCTCAGGTTGGGCAAGTTGTTGTTTGCTATATGAACTGGCATTTGGATTTTTGAGAAACTATCATTATCTAAGGAAGTTTTTAAGGGAGAAAACTACCTAAAGCTTGTAATTATCACTTGAATTATTTTGATTTTAAATATAGCTTAATGAAAAGTAAATTCACCTTTACTTAAGATTATAAGCAAGTTATGGTTAAAACGAGAGCAGGGAAGATAACTTAAAAATTCTCAGGAATGAGTCATTAATTGTTTCTTTGTCAAATTGGTCCATTGGTCCATGCTACATTCACAGGGCTTGACAGGGGCAGAATTCAGGCTCTAAGACTAGTGAATGATTGCCTGACTGTACAAAAATCCTCAAAGGACATACCTGTCTCTGTCTTCTGCATATATTTTTTTATTTAGAAATCTGCCAGAACACATTTACTTGCAAAATGATCAGTATTTTCCTGGAATAGAGAGATTGCATTCAGGCATGGGTTCAAAAGTAAAAGTTTCTCTCTGAGATTCCTTTTGAAACTTTCAGACTCAAATACAATATTTAAGAGTTCAGGGGCAGTATCTGCTTACCAAAGGAGAAAGAACAAGGCTGATAAAAGAAATGGAGGGCAGTTAGCTTTCTCAGGGATTTCAGCTGAAGAAGGAAAGCCCTAAATAAACTTGACAGGCAATGAGAAAGGTAATAGCAACATTTATAGCTCACAATTTGGAAGAATCAAAATTCACTCAAGGAAACACAGACCATTTCTATAATGCACTTCATGGAAATGGATGACATTAGTGGGCTTTTCCTACACTATCTGGGCCTGTGAATGAAAAGTATTTTAATGCTGGTACTTGTTTAATAAAATTAATCTCAGAAACAGAAGGAATTTTAGGACATAGATCATGTTCTCTGTGGTGGGAGATGTTCCAGTCTAGACATGAAATCATAAAGAGGAGCAGGATCACATTTGTCATGGACTATGAGAATGATATTGCTGAGTAGCAGAAGCACCCTATCAACTGGGCATTATCTGAAGCAGGTACCTCTCCCTTTGCTAAAGAAAGTGCCTGTGTCCCAGGGATACCACCTGCTGTAAAAAGGCAAACATTAGGTTTGAAAATGTCAGGTTACTGCCCTGTTCCAGAATGCAGATGTATAATTTTTCCCTATGTTATCAGTGCTCTACCATAACATGAAGTCATAGGCTAAATTCATGCATCTGCTCATACTTACTGGTGAGCCTGCCTTGGGAAAGATGCAGAGACTCAATGAACCTTTACTATCTGTGACCTGTGGCTAGAAAGAAATTCAAGTTTTCAACTACTAAGTACAGTTAACAGCTGTAAAAACAGCTGTAGAAAATAATTTGTGTTGCTAAAGGTAAACATGTCACAAGGGAAATGAAAGCTGTTGATGAATATTCAATTTTTTTTTCCATTTATCCTAATCGTATAAACATAATCTGGGCAAATTAACTCTCCCTGATTAACTAATTTAATGTAATATTGGAAAGACAATTTAACATCTTTGCTTTCTTATTAATGCCACATTGCTACAAAGGGCAAAAAAGATGCAAGGTCTATGCTAACAGTATATGGTTTGTACTTCAAACTGCTAAGTTACCTTAGCAGGACTTGATACTAAACACATCTGAGCTCAGCCTTTCACTCTGATGTGGTAAATGAGACAAACTAATGCTGGCTTTGCTGTATTTTCAAGTGAAGAAGCAAGAGAATGGGATTTTATTCAAAGGAAATCAATTTTATCTGTAGCTTTTGTTACAAATCCTAGTCTAGTTCTGAATGAAATCTGGAATGAGAAGGGAATCAGTTCCATCTTTAGCTCACATATTTTCTTTTATTCTCTCAAACCCTTTGCTGTGTGCTTCTTCCCTTGCTGGCACATGCTTAAGTTTTGTACTCCTTTTTGACAGCTGTTTGATTAATTTTTATCTTGTCTTGCTTTTCTTTTTCACTTTTTTCAGTAATAGGTTTTTAAAGGATTTTTTTTTTCCTTGGCGTGCTTACTGACTGAAAATCTCTAGTAAATATTCATCAAGAGTTATGTTAGTAATTTTCTCAATAAATATTTATTAGCGACTTAACACTACAAATGAATTGAATATCACAGTAGAATTGTGATAAATACTGGCTTCAGCTGAGAGAGAAACAGTCCTTGAAGAGCACTGCATGCTGCAAGCATGTTCAGATGCAGCCAATCAGTGACAAATATCTGGTGATTTTTAGGCAGGAGAGCTGAGATTTCCTTATCTATCAAGTCTATCATACACAGGATGGCACAGGATTAGCTTCTGAGCTGGGGGCACAGAATTAAGAAGCAAATTGTTTAAAATGGCAGCAGCAAACCAGAGGAGCTGAGGGCTGGCATTGGTTTTAAAGAACACTTGAAAATATGCTGCATCTTCTCCTAGTGGAAACAGTCTTCTGGATTTGATAGATATGTGAGAAGCTAGAGGGGCTTCTTGTGATGCAGCTAGACAAGCATGTTGGTGTCCACTTCATTGGCATCTGTGTGTATGGCTGGAAAAAAAAAATAAATTAAAAGAACCCTGGAAGTGTTAAAGCAAATTAAAGGTCATCCACAAGTTAATTACTTGTAGTGCCTTACCTGTGTATTTGCACTGACACATGCTGCTCTGCTGCTCTCTGAACTAAGGGCTGGAAAAATAAACAGTTATGAGGGGGTAGGTATGACTCAGGCATGGGGGTCTCTGGTGATGCATAATCCCAGCCCCTGTGTTCAGATGCTGCAAGCAGCTTTGGCTAACATCACGACTTGCTTGCGAGATTCACTGTGTGATTCAGCAGTTAATAAACATTCTTATTGTCTGCACTCAAAACAAAGCTGAGGTCACACGGGGCTGGCACTGTAACCTAGGAGGAGATGCAGGCTGTGCTCTCCACACTGCTGTTTTCTTGGCTGTTTTAATGAAATCTTATCCTGAAGGTTTCAAACCCCTTGGACTGAGAGCAACAAGATGACTGTCAGAGCAACAGGGATATATTATTTGCATGTGCTTCTGGTCTTTGTGCCAGGAACACAGCAACATGCCAGGAACTCAGAGCAATGTGCTTTACCCTTAGCACTGCTGAGCTTTGCATACAGAATACTATTCCTGCTGAAATCACTCCTGAAGCAGCTAGAGAAGGAAGAGAGATAGAGAGAGGTGAAAACCACAGCAATTTGTACCACTATGTAAACAATTTAGGTTTTCCTTTCCAACTGTGCGACCTGTGAGTGTGAGGAGAAATACAGTCAGATCATTAAACATTCTAGGCTAGCTTGTCTGAGCCAGTGCTCAGTGTAGACAGGGCACAGGACACCTCTCCTTAATCACCTCTCATTTACACTGTGCCAGGGGTGTAAGGGGCTCTGTCTCCACTGCCATTGGCAGGGATGTAGGGACGTAAGCACTGGGCATCCTGCATGGTGGATCTGGGTTTGATGGGCTGGCCTGAGAAGATGTGCAAATGCTGCTGGCCAAGAGAGACTATCCCTGATTTCTTTAAATTCAGTCATCTTGCAGCTGACTTAGGCCTTATTTCAGGAGTCCCTCCCTATTCAGCAAGGGATTAAACAAAAGCTTCAGTGGCTTTGCTGAACAGAGATAGAGTTGAGCTCAGGACCTTCCTGATATTTATTAGCACAATAGTCAGAGGTCTGACTGTCATGAGCAGTGTATGTAAGAACTGTGAATGCCCAATGAATGGCCATCCTGCTATCTGTCACTCTGTCACTCCTGCATTTTGTTGGGACCACCAGTGCAACAGTCATGCAGAGTGCCTCTGCTTGCCCTCAGCCCCTGCCTGACCACGTGTCTGGGTATGGCAGCATTTGCTTCCTCCCCACCTCTGCAAAAATCAGTTTCAGCAGTATCTCATTTGCCTCCCAGTTCTTGGTGATCAGAGGGTTTGTTAGGAACTGTTGGACTCAGCACTTACTATCAAGGTTGCCTGTGGTTGAATTAAACTCCTAATCTGCTCATAAGCTCCCTGAAAATTCATCCTGGCTGAGGAAACATAGTTTTTCATTTCACCCCAATACAGAGACTTTTAGCCTGCTAAATTCTCTAGTTCACCACCAAATTGAATCAACAGCTTCCAACTGGCTTGAGGACTTAAGAAAAAGCATAGATTAATGCCCAATGACCCATGCTGGAGTGATGTACTGGAGAGGCAGTTTCAGTGTTTGCCACACCTAAAAATGCAATGACAGTAGATGGTTTTTCTCTGCTCAGTTCCTTTTACATGCAGCATTTGTTTCCACTTAGATCTAAAGAGACTTGGAAAGTGATCTGATGAATTAGAAGACAGTACTTAGAAGGAAATGAAAATAAATCCGTGCAACTCTCTGTTGCTTCCTCAAGCCTTTCTGTGACTAGTACTAAGCTGTTATTTTACAGGATTTTTGAGATGCCAGGGAAGGGAAAACAAAGGGATTTCTCTGCAGCACGGGGTTTTCCACCCTGGGGGTTTGGATTGCTGTTTGTGGGGCTGACATGGAGCTGTCCTGCTGCTGTCCACCAGCAGCTTGGAGCCCTTGCCATGGAGGGGGCTGGCTCTCACCTTGTAGGAGCCCCAGTCCAGCCTGCCCCAAAGCTCTGGTGAGCTCCCAGGAAAACGAAAGAGGATCCTTTCTTCACTTTGCAATGGAAATGAAGACCAGGCATACATCTCAGGAAGTAAGAGCACTGCTTCTTACCTTCATTCTCTGCTTTGGAAATCAAATGTGGTTGGTGAGTCGTGCAGCCAGGCCGGCCTGCATGGGAGCACACTGCGCTAGTCGGAACATCCCGTGCTACTGCTGAGGCTCTAATAAAGTCTGCTACCATAGCTTTTTATGTGTGTCCTTCCAGAAAGCTCCCTCTATCTTTCTCTCTCCCTGTCTCTTTTTTTTTCTTTTTTTCTTTTTTTTTTTTTTTTTTTTTTTGTTTGGTTTTTTTTTTTCCTCCCAACTATTCAGGAAATGTTTTGGAAGGGAGAGTCAAGAGACTTAAGTCTGGAATTTTTAGGTACACCAGAAACTTAAATGTGTGGTTCAAGCTGATAAACTCACCACACCTCTTTCTGTTTTCATTATAGACTTATTACAAATATCTGGCTTGGAACCTTGATTTATGGTCTGAAAAAAAGGAATACAGACAGCAGAGACATGAAAAGATAAATCTCTGGAGGAGACATACAAGAGTTTGTTTGACTTTTAGAAGTCTTTTAGAACTCTTAATGAAACACAATAACAGAAAAAATCAGAACACTAATTTTTAAACTATTTGTTTTTAAGGAAGCTGTTGAACATTAGTGATGCCACATATAAAATATCACCTCTATTTTATGCCTGAGTTGAAACTGCCTATAGAGTGCAGCCCTGAGTTTCTCATAGCATCACAGTTTGTATTGCTCTCAACTGGAGGTTTTTACAGAAAAAGCACCAGCAGGCACAGAGAGCTCATGGGGTATTTTTAAACAAGAGCTAGCCTAAATTTCCTAATAGTGCATTTAGGAGCACTTTTTTGATTCATTTGCGATGCAATGTTTTGTGAAAATGTGTACATTGCCACAATATTTAATTGAGAAAAGAATAAATCAATAATTTCTGTGTATCTTTTATTTTTCCTGTATATGGCATTTTAAGTAATTCTAATCAGAATGACTCTTTGTGACTTCAGTTTTGACAGTGCCATAAACTCCAAAGCCTCTGTGAACACACAGGATACCTTCCTCCCCAGCAAAGACTTCCATGAAAGTTTGACCTAGAACACCTTTTAGGGGAAAAAAAGAAGACATTTATTCTTGACTTATAAATTTTAAATGGTGGAGAATTCCCACAAATTTTAGTAAGTTTTTCCAGTGATTAGTTATTCTTACAGAAAGAGTTTGCGCTTTTATTTCTAAACTGAATTTGTGTGGCTTCAACTTCTCACTCTTTGGACTTATTATACCCTGGTCTCCTACAGATTAAAATATCCAGCTTGTAGGCTCAACACAATGCATGCACTTATGATCAAATCATCTGCACTCTGATTTGTTAATTTAAATAAAAACTACCACTGGTATCTGTCCATGAAAGACATATGTCCTTTATGACTGTTCTTTGAATCCCTTCCAATTGAGCAGAGTTGCTCCTTGAGTGTGAGCATGAGAATGAATCCTCCTGCTCTGGCAGCAATTTAATCCATGACACATAAAGAAGAAATCTAACATTCCTACTAAGTATATATTATATGACCAAGAATTGCACAGGGCATCCTATTGCAAGAGTTCAATCAGTACTTCACAAGTACCTGCATACAGTGTGTTCATTTGTTCTACCCAGCTGTGTGGTTTGAAACCTCAAAGATTTTGCATGTCAAGTCACATGGCACTGAAAATGCATGAGGATGATTTTGTGAAGTCAGCAGGTTTCTACTGTGTTCACATATGAACCATATGATGTTCTAGGTCCACTTTGAGGGTTGTTTTGCCTACAGTGGAGCTCTTTGCCTTTAGAAAAGGGGATTTTAGGCAGTAGGGATTTATATAATACACAGACTCAAGCTTACATTGTGAAAAAATGTGTGCTCTAAGTTTATATATTTCAGTATCTAATTGCCAAATAAACAAATTAAGGTTTAGTTTCCACTGTGAAGCTAGAGATTCTGGGATGAGGAACTTGCTTGTAGGTTTAGTCTGTCCTCATGTCACTGGTGAGAGTTACTGGCCTTTGATGGTTACTGGGTGTCCCATGTGAAAGGAGCTATTGAGCCTTATAACTACAAGTAGCCACACCGTAGTACTGCCACCGTGGCTGTCCTTAGCAGGCCCTTTCCCAGGGACTAAATAAGAGTTCCAGAGCCAGAATGACTGTAGAGACAGAGCTATCATCCATCCCCGTCAGGATGTCTATCAGAAAAAGAAATGAGGCACCTCGTCAGGAACAGGTGGGGAATTTATGCTGCTCCTAGCTGAGCTGTCATTCCCCTGTGGCTAAGTAAGATATTTGCTCCCAGCTCTTTCAAGAACACTAAATTAACTTTGAAAGAAAATCAAGTCTGTATCCAAATGTAAACAGATTATCTCTAGGCCCTAACAAATGAGATTGCAGCAAAGAATTATGTAATTCTCAAATTTGACCTCCAGTCAATGCAAACCTTCAAGAGCAGCCTCGTCTTTATGGGGATCTACTCCAAACTTTAAAGCATCCATGGCTCTGGTTTTGTCATGAGCACATAGTAAATGTGTCTAAACATAGCTACTGTGAATGTCTGGAAGTTACCAGCAGAGGCAGAAGCAGCTAATTGAATACAGCACCAACAGGCATAATGAATGTGCAGGCAAAACGAATGATTTTAATGTTATGTGGAAGATTTACTATTCAAGTGACTACATTACTATTAATTGCATTGCTTATTCTGAAAGTAAGTAAAGAATTACTAAAAAAAAGTAAAAGATTACTGAAATTACTCTGTTAATTCAACTTAAATGAAGGGATTAAAGGTAGAGGGAAAAATGAAAACAAAGCATTATCAAATCTTTTTACTCACATTTTTTTGGTAAACAAGATCTTTCTGTTCAACTAAAAAGAAATATTGATAATTATAATGTATTATGCGCCAAGCGAGTATTTTCCATTGGAACAATTATTTTCACTTAGCACGTTCATGTTGACAGAGAAAGACCAAAGGCACCCTTGTGACTTTACCAGCATGTCATAACAAAATGAAGGCTTAACCTGTTTCTGAAGGATTGACTTTCAAGCAGGAAACTGGGCTATTTTGGAAACTTAGCTAATGACACTGTTATTTTTTCTCCTGAGTGATAAGGTTGATGGATACATACCATTTGTATTTTGCTTAATCCTTTTTCTCCCATGCTCAGGACTATCACTTACACCACAGTGTTGATCAATCAATGTATATTAGTATCTAGCTCTATGGACAAATGCTCTTGTTCTGTCATTTGCAGCTGTAAATTTATTTTGACAGAATTATCTGACATGCGGTATCCTTCTTCTCCTTTGGAGAACTGTAAATAATAAAATTTTCAGAGAGACCTAATATAATTTGGTTTCCAACTCATAGAGAAATCCTAGGGGTACTAAGTGCCTGTGTGCCCCAATAGTCCTGGACAATGTAGCCAAAGGCATGCAGGATCTTCCTTATGCTCCAGAATAATGTCACAGTACAACTAATGGGATAGATGAAGAAGTTTCTATCAAATGTAGAGAGGTAAAAAGCAATTAATATACAAATTCATGAGATTTAGAGATGCTAATAGCAGTGGTTACTGCAGGTGTTCAAACATTCCAATTTTATTTTCCTAAGGTGAACATTTTTAAGCCAGCTCACCGAAATAAACTCTTTCAGTGAGCACACCATAAAGGTTATATTTGGATTACAGAGCTCTGCGGTATCAGTGCTTGGCTTCCTTATAGAATTTAAAATACATTTTAACTGATGGTGAAGAATTTCCAGTTGAAGAGAAGAGATGCTCAATAAAAACATGATTTTACCATCACCCGACACTTCTGCAAGGTCACGAGGGCAGATAAACAACTTCCTGCAGCTGTGGCTACATCTGGCACACGACTGAGGCCGAGAGCGTGCTTCACAAAGATAAACATATCAGGTTGTATCTCCATAGTCTCCTACACTTCTGGATAAAGCTTGGGGAACTGAACTTGGCCCTGCAGTGCCAACAGTAATTAATATATGAAACTGCTTTGCCAGTAATTAAGCAAAACAGCCCTGCAGTGAGTTTAACCCCCCACTCCAATAATGTGTGGTGATTGGGGCCATTGTGCTGCCCCTAAAACCCCACGGGTTTTTCTTACCATAGTAAGTGTAGCTTCAGAGGCAGAGAGCTGAAAGAGAAGAAATGATCTGTGGATCTGTGAGTGGTCTGTGGGTGGACGGTGTGTGAGAGCCAGGTAGCTGATCTGCTCCCAAAGTTGTCACATAAGCAATTCTTGGGCTGGGGAATGAGTACCCCAGGTTTGGAGATGCTGCTGTGTTCCCAAGACATATTTTATTACCTATTTTTAGAAGATAGTATCTCTATGGATGGCTTAAATTCAGCAGGCTTTGTTGAAGAGAATTTCTAACATACTGTGACTCAGATGGTTACTTTTTCCTTAGAGGCTGTCTTGGTACTTTCGGGTGTAGTGTAGGATAATTTTTATTTGCTGCCTGAGCAAACTGAAATCAATGAATGATTGTCAGCTGATCCCAGGTTGAAACTTTTTGGCATGTTCATGAGTTAGCTTTAACCTGAATAGTAGTAGATAAAAGGAATTAATTAAATTTTGCATGTTTTTTTTTTTTATTTGGATAGTGTAATAGTATTGCACAGCTGGAGTGGATTTCCCTTGTGGCACCTTAGGCAAAGTCTGTGTGGGTGCCTCTGCATGTTTTTGGAAGGAAATCCAGTCCTGAAAAGGGACCTTCCTCCCTCCCTGGACTATCCCAGGAACCCAATTGTCCACAGAGAACAATCCAGACCCTCCTCTGAAGTAGGAGAGGAGTAGACCATTGTCCTCTCTGCTGAGATTGAGCACCTTGTGGAATAGGGAAAGGCATCTGGAAGGGGAGGGTAGGCAGTACCCAGCATTTTTATTACCACATATATTATATTATATTTTGATTATTGGTTAGATGGGGTTACATTGGCATGTTGAGGTGGTCACTTTGCCTATGACTAGAAGCTGTAACCCTACGAGCTTGAAGAAATACCCCACAAGCTCTGTAGGAGAAGTCCTCAGAAAACCTGCATCCCAGCTAGTGCCTGAACAAGTCTGTCCATAACAAACCACAGAGGTGGCCTTGGTGGATGTAACACAATGGAGACACAGTGTTCTTGAGCAGCCTCTTGCCCCCCTCTGATTCGAGCACCACTCAGCCAGCAGCTGGCAATGGAAGGATCACATATATGTTGTACCAGCCAGATCCCTCAAAGAGGAATAGCAGAATTCCTCCTCTGCCCTTAGCATGGCAGCACCAAGGAACGGTGGTTTGGTGGCATAGCTGCCTTCTTACTTATGTGTTAGGAGATACTACTACATTGTTTACTTGTGTGTTAGGAGATTGCTGGCCTTGTTGCCTGTAGATTTTCATGATATATTCCATGAGAAAACTAAAGTTGCTAGGACCTTGGCCCCAAGCTTATTCTGAAACTGTGTAGTTTTTTGTTTGAATTTAATTCAGTTTAGCAAATAAAGAAACAAAAAAGCACAAGTTCTGTAACAAGCCAAGTCAGGTAAGTATTTGTCCACAATTCAACACATCCAAGGACGAACTGCAGGAGCTGGCAATATACAAACCATTTGATGTGTTTCTACCCTGTTTCCTGGCAGACACCTCTCAGAGATGACAAGAGAGTATCATTTTTACATGACGGTGTTTCTACCAAACTGCTGATAGAGCCCTTCACAAGATCACAGAAGGGTCCATATCATCTGATTAGCATTTAGAGAAGCTGGTCATCTGGGAGGGAACCGCAGGAGACCACAGACTGCACCCTCAAGGGCTGAGAGAGGAAAGACTCAATCAGTGGTTGATAAGGCTTAGCAATGATAAATCACAAACAAAACTCCAGGCTTAGGAATTCACAGCACAATCTGTCATGAATTTCCTTCCCTTTCCTCCCTCCCTCCCCAATATCTGATGAGAATTTGACTTTTAAAATGATCTCTGGCAGTACAAGAAACCAATTCAGTGAGAATTGCTGAGATATTCCTGGCTTAGGTTACTTTTCTTAGCGCTCTATTTTGTTTTACATTTTAATGTATCTGTTTCTTTGTGTGTATGTATGTCTCTGGGTACATTTATGCAATATTGTGATGTCAAAATGCAAAAAGCGCATGTGAAAAGTACTTGGTAGCAGATTATAATCACTTTAAAAGAGGGACATTTAAAATCTGTCTGGAGTCCTAGTTCCCCACTGAAGCAGACTGCAAAACCCTTCAAAAATCACTTCAGAATTGACTTCAAACATAAAGGCCTTTTTTCCAGGAGGTAGTTCTGCTCTCTGAAGAGTGTTCTCTGCATCAGGTTTTCCATCAGTCCTGAGAGGCTGTCACAAATGCAGTGTGCAGGAGGCAGAGGCAGGGCTGGGTCCATCCTGCACGAGGAGCACCCCAGGGCCTGAGTCAGGGGCACCACCTGTAACTGAGCCCTCCTGGGAATGGCAGCACTGCTCCAGGCCTGCCCAGGCCACTTCTGCTTCAGCATCCCTTCCCCTTGTTAGCCATTTCATTGATGGAAAAGAAAGATGCAAAGATCTTCAGGTTTCCCTTTGCCTAAGAAATGGTCTAATTAGGACTTAACTGAGGACTCCTTCCTCATTATAGCACTGCACATGTACAGCCTCTCACTTTCAGGTTACAGTGAGCAGGGTAGAAGCAGGCCCTTGTTTTGTCTCTGTCTCTGGGCACAGGAGCCTCTCTGTGGACTGTGAATTCCCTCCCTGTCACCTTTTCCATGCTGCACCTCACATGAAGGTTGGAGGCGAATGAGTGCTGTTAGGTGTCCTGCAAGTTTCCTCCCTCTCTTCAGGGAGATGCTGGATGAGCAAAGCCCACACGAACAACGTCCCTCCCAGCTGCACATCTGCTGCCCCTCACTGCTCTGACAGGGCCACATCAGGGTGCAGAGGCAGGGTCAAATAATCATGTCTATCCAGTTAACCTAAAATCACGGAAGAAAAACACTGTTAGAAGGGATTGTGGAGGGGAAAAAAATGGTTTTGAGGGGGAATGGTAGCAAAGAGCAGAGAAGAAGAAAACAATTCTCTTGGAGAAAAATCATTGGAAATTGCATGTTCACCGCTGCCTAGCTTGAGGGAGGGATGATAAGAACTGCATTGAGCTTCTCACAGAACTGCCCTTTAAAAAACATTAAAATATTGGTCAGTGGACTTGTGATGAAATCTGTGGGTTTTAACCCAAACCTGTGATCCTGGGTTGCTTTGGGGCACTGTTACACTGCTTTACTATGGTAGCTGATAGGATGAACTGAAAAAAAGCAGAAATGTCCTTTCCAAACTGATGTGAGAAAGAAAACAATTTCCCCAGAGGGGAACACCGAGGATCTATTTCAATTTTTTACCTTACCAGAAATCATTGCATTACTACCATGGTCTGATTTTTACATCTGTAACAATTTCTGCTCCTTAAGAGCAGTAGGATTCCTCCAAGGGATGCCCAAGTAGGCAGAGATGCTGACATGAGCCTGATGCTGGTGCTAACAGTGTTCACTGCTTGCTCTTATTAGACAATAACATGTACCCCGGGGTGTCTTCAGGCTCTTGATTAAGCTCCCTGGGATTCCAGCTTTGTAGATGGGCCATTGTAAATGCAGAGGCAGAAGAAAGATGTGATCCCCTCTGCTCCAAGGGTGGTACAACCACCTCGCCCAGCAGGAAGTGTTCAGATGCCCTTGATGGCAATGGGCAAACAGACATTGTTTTTGTTTATTTTCTCATAAAGTGCTGATGAACAAATGAGGCAGGGGCATTAAGAAATTCATGCTGTGAGAAGAGATTTCAGTTTATCAGCTGCTTCTTGGAAGGCTAAATTTTACATGGAATGAGAGTATAAAGCAATCTCTTCCTGAGGTGTGAGACTGGAGTTTTATATCATAAATAAGAGGGGAGTGGTGCCTTCCTGAGAGATTTGCTCTTTTCTGAAGTCAGATTTGAATAACATCATTTATTTTCTCTGATTTTCTTTAGTGTAACACAATCATGAGACACATTAGAACTAGCTAGTCTATAGCTGACAGGTAGTAGAGAATGAGAGACAGCACCTATAGATAAAGCATAGCCTGGAAATACTGAGGAAGATCTCTAACTAACAGGCTAAACTTTTCTATTAAGCTTCATTCATGTAACAGTCTAAGCTTTCTGTTGAAAGGTTGTGTTCAAAACTCAGGCTGGTATCTGCTCTCCCTGAAGGCATCAGAAATGGATCAAAATATAGAATCAGAGAGTATTCTAAATTGAAAGGGATCACAAGGGTCATGGAGTCCAATTCTTAAATGAATGGCCCATAGGGG
Organism: Thryothorus ludovicianus; assembly: GCA_013397245.1. Classification (NCBI taxonomy): domain Eukaryota; kingdom Metazoa; phylum Chordata; class Aves; order Passeriformes; family Certhiidae; genus Thryothorus; species Thryothorus ludovicianus. Next base: position 385,708 of record VZTB01000052.1, on the reverse strand, counting down.
GATCATACAGAATCATGCCTAACAAAAATAGGCAATAGTGACCCTGAGTGATCACATAATTCACAGGCAGATGTCCAACCTGCCATGTAGTGAGGGTTAAAGAAAACAAACCTCATAGGTAGCACACACAAGTCTCATTTTTCCTGGTACCATTATCCAGGATATCTTTATATATTTCAGCAGAGAACATCATAGTACATGGAAGATTTGGAAAACATTCTGGAAATCGTTGTGTGAACAAAATGGGATCTTCCCTCCAAAGCATCTATCCGTGGCAATGCCCTCATGATCTCTTGTAAAAAGGTGATGCCATATGGCAGGAAGCCATTTATCTGGCTTCATTGCTGTAGGGAGTGAAAATTGACAGGACAATGCTATCTGCAGAGCTCATGGAGCTGGGTCAAATCCTGCTTACCTTACTTATGTAAATAGTTCCCTGCATCTCAATAGCTCTGTGTTGTTACAAACTGTCCTGATTTGCACTTTGCAAACTGAGAGCAGAAATTGCTTCCAAACCTTCCAAATGGAGCTTTTCCCTCAAACAAATAAAAAAACTTTGTCCTGCCCAACCAAGTCATCCACATGACTGCAGAAACCCAGTAGTGTTTAACAGGGAGTTTTCTTTTGAAGTTGGTTATGTAAGGCAGGAGAAAAACCTTCCCTCCCAAGCATAATCCTTAGTGTAAAATCAGCTTTATATTTATTTATTTTGACATTCAAACCATTCTTTTTAATCCGTATGTATAAGGTCTTAAGGATTTAAGTCTTCATCTCTTGGTGATTTGCCTAGTATTTGTCACAGTCCCATACATAAGGGAAGTATTTTTAAGAAATTCCACAGTTTAGGCTTTGCTATTCCTTTATAATGGTTGGGAAGAGAAGGCTAGTGTGGGCAACAGATGTTTAAACAAAATGTTCAGGAGTGGTTTTATAGACTACGTAATCCAGAACTCAAATCTCTTGAATTGTTGCCAAGTCTTCTTCCCATATTCACCTGAAATATTTCAGAGCTGGTGCAGGTCAGGTCTGAACTTCAGCAAGAGTTGTCCTGTGTTAGCCCATGGGAGACCCTGCCATACTGCACCTGCCTTGGCAAATAGAGCATCTGTGTGGAGAAGAAGCTCTGAAAACAATTAAGGAGGGTACAATGGTTAGGAAATTATCCTTGAGCACAGGCTCTGCATGTGCAATAAACTTTCCTGCTGCAGTCCTGCTGTGCCAAGCCCCTGGGACTGCAGTTGGACAGGGTGTGCTATGACTCGATGGGATCACTAGCCCCAGCACTCAGGAGTGTGGTGCTCAGCACCCCAGCTTTCACCACTGCACTTCCACCAGTTCCCACAGCTGGAAACTGCCTTCCACAGCTGGAGGTGTCTGGATGAATCCCAGTCCTGGCAGTGCCATGATGCCTATGTCTCACCCACAAGGGGCCTGCAATCGCTCTTTTTCATTGCCTGACACTGCTGGAGCCCAATCCCTTCGTTCTCCCTTGCACCAGGCAACACTGACTGGGAAGAGTGAGAAGGCTCATGCATGTCAGACTCAGGAACAGAGACATGAGCTAAAAGTTGATTTTTGAAATGTTTTGCTAAGTTGTTTAGGTATGCAAGCATTTCTTCTGAGTAAAATGCAAAATATTATCATAAGATGGAGAAATTCAGATGTGCTCATCTGGAATTAAATGCAATCTTAGTTTGTTAATTTTGGCATGTGTAAGCCTGTGTGAAGCTGGAAGAAGAGCGATTCCTGAAGATCTGTGTATTGGCCTGGCAGAAGACTAAAGAAATTGAAATAACATAAAACCTGGGATAGGAATTAGTCTGCATAAACCCCTCACTGATCCTACTTTCTTGGATTGGCTAATCTCTCTACTGATGCCAGAAATTATAAGCATAGTGTTAGCAACCCACATCCACACTTTTAGGCAATAATCAAATGGCTAGAGATCCCCTCCAAAACAGAGTCCCTGTCTGCCCCCAGCTGAAGGAGCCCCTCTACATGCACCCAGCTGGGATGAGCATCCATCCATCCATGTGCTGAGCAGCCCTGGGGAATGCAGCCTGCAGCAGCCCTTCAAGGCTGGATGTCCTTCCTCCAGGCAGGAGGAATCACCCCTCCCCTGAATCATTCTTCCCCTCCCAGGGGCACCCAGAAGAGGCAGGAACAGCAAACCTGGCCTGGGCAGGTCACCCTTTGGGCAGATAGGCTCTCCCTGTGCAGGTTTACTGGATGGAATCTGCTCCTGAGGGTTGTCAGAGACAGCTTCCTCCTGCCAGGGCCTTTGTAGAATTTAAGAGCTTACTTTCAGAGGACTGGCTCATCCCTGTCTTCTTCTTATGTACAATTGGAATAACTATCCACTTTTTGAGAACTTAACTCTACCAGTATGTAGATAAATGAGGCACCTAAATTGGGCAGTCAGCTAGAACATGAAATTACTCCATCTTTACCACCAGGTGAAGATGTTCCACGCAGAGTCCCGTGATCTTCGTAGGTGACCCTTTCTCCTGGATTTCCATTCTCATCCCTGACAGCATGGCTTTGAGGGAACACTAGAAACAGGCTCAGCAACCTCACTTCTCCAACTCCTATGTACCTACATGAAGAAAGGTAGCTCAATTTTGTTCAACACCTTGATGCAGCTGCATGGAGGCTCAGGATTTCTTTTTTTGGTGGTAAATTTTTTATTGATGTACATTTCATTGTATCCATAAATCCAAATCTATCTAAATGCAATAGATATGCTCAGCTGAGTCAAGCTTGCAACATATTAAGCTGTGTCCCCTCTGCTGTGGTTTTAATGGGTTGCTGTAAATATTTGGAAACCTTCGGCTCCTGAGTTCCCCAGCTCTCTAACTGCTTTTTTTATAAAAAGCATTCTGAAATAGAAATACAGGATGGTAATAATTGAGGGAAGCCCACTCCTGCCGCTAATATTCTGGCTTAATTAAGTTACTCAGCAGAAAGATTTATCATGGCTTGTTTTTCTAAAAAAATGCTCTGAATAATGAAGGAAAAACGTATTCAAAGGGATGAAATTTATAAATTATAATTTATGTCATTTTCATTGCGCTTTGTAAAGCTTTGAAAAAAGTTCCATTGTTTGGTGTTATCAGGAATTTCAGTGGGAACTCCCTAGAGAAAGGTGCAGTTGGCTCACTAAAAGGCTTTTCATTTAAAACATTACTGTAGATGGGCCCGTACATGAGATAAGAAGGAGGGGGTTGTAAAGAGGAAACAATAAAATATGCCAAAATGTTCTGAAATTATGGTGCTGAGTTGATATTATTTTTTTCATTTCCCTTTTTTTTTCCTCCTGCATTGTCATATGAAGAACATGACTTCATATTTTCACCAAATGGACAATACAAATTCAACGCTCTGGGAGGAAAGGGAAATCTTTCTTCCAAACGTTTCAAAACCTGTGATCTGTCAGTAAAAGCAAATATGTTTATAATAGAGTAATTAGTTGAAATTTTATTCACTGCAGAGACATGGACTTTGATAATTCTTTCTTTCAAGTCCATATCCTGCAGAGCAAGAAGAGCTTTGGATTGGCAGAGGAGGTTCATCGTTTCAGGGAAAAACATGATATATAATTAATGATACCTCTCCTGACTATGTTGTGTTTTCAATCTGCCCCTCCTTTTTATCACTTTTTAAAAATTACCATTTAACCATAAACAGCTCATCTCTACTGTCCCAAATAAAACAGAATAAAAACATTTCAGCATTTTCTGCTCCCTTTTCAGCTCTCGGTCTGACCCTGTAACCATACAGCTCAGGTCCAATCCTTACAAGTAATTCTTATTTTAAGAGCTGATTTCTAATTTTAATCCATCCTGTTTCTTCAAGAGCTAAATGTTTTATACATTTACTCTGTACAAAGGAGAGAGTATCTTAAGCTGCCCATCTTCAGTTTGATTTTACCCGAAGTCTCAGAGTATCTGTGTGTTACAGAGCTGAAGGAATAAAAAGTGCTTGTGTTATAATTCCCTATTTAATGTGTTCTTCAATGTATTCCTATTTTGCACTGAATTTTTTCTGTTCTTGCTTTTTGTTCAAGAAACTCCCACTCTTCCCTCTTGCTGCCTGAAAATTGAAGCTTATATGAATTGATATTGAGGTCAATGTTACTTATGCTGATAACTCAAAGAAAAAAAAGTCCTGTGGATTTTTCAGATTAATGACAGGCTTTGCATAGTTTTGCAGAATAAAAAGATGCAAGAAAACTACTAGGTTTTGTATTTCTATGGTGAAAGAAGCATTTCCGGATTCTCCACCCTACTTGCTCCCAGACTTCCAAAAGTAAGAAAAATACAGTTTTATTTAATTGGTAGTAGTGTCTGTTAATAATGTTACATGTTATTAATCTATTTTTGGTTTTTTTTTAATTCCAAATATTTTGAAAAGCAGCCATCATCTGAACATTTGATCTAGGTGTTATTGCCAAGATTTCAGAAGAGTCAGCACACGTGTTACCTGACAGCAGCCAGCCAGGGCAGATTGCACGAGTATATTGACTGTCAGATCCCAAGCTTCAGAGAGTAAGACAGCAGCCAGAAGAAGTGGAAAACCTCATTAATGCCCAGATTATTTCCCCTTGTCCATGGACTCCATCTTTCAGAATAAGAAATGGAATTCAACACTGACTTGATATCTCGCTACTCACATAGACTGAATAGTGCTTAGGGGTGTCACCAGATCAGACAGCAGGAATTAACATTTGTTCATCCCAAGATCCTCTGGTAGAAAAGAGAATTTCATTCCTCAGCTTTGCATTAAGATGAGTGATCAATGTACAGGTTATGCTATTTCTGATAAAGCAAGTCTTCCCTCCCCAGAGGTTACTGTTTTGGGGCTTTCCTTTTTCTTACTGGTAGCACTGCTTCCTTCTTGAACTGAAGAAGATAAATGCAAATGGGAAGGTCAAAGATCGTTGGAACATGAAAATTGAAAAAGCATGCTTTTCTTTCTGAAATTGCCACTTTTGATCTGTTTCTCAGGGTTTATTTTTCTCGGCTGTATTTTGAAACAGCCTTCTGGATCAGCGACAACTTCCTTGGTGTTGCTCCCAAGAAAAATCTAGGTACTTATTTTGCAATTTCTTTGAGTTGAAATCAGTGAGAGAAATAGAAAATAAATGTTGAATGGGAGGAAGAAAACTGTCATTCAACCAGCAGACAAGCTCCACTTTAATAATGGTCAAATAGTAAGGATAAGTCAGAAAAACAGGAAGAGAAACAAATTCACTTTCATTAGGAGATCTGCAGGATTTCACCTGTAATACTATCTTCTTTCCTCGTGTTTGTGTAACTAACAGGCTCCATGTGAGCAAACAGCCCAGCTGATACCTCTTGTCGGGTGTTCACAACAAGGCTCATTCCCCTAAGCACACATCTCACATGCTAATTGATTCCACCTTCCCACAAGGGCAGGATTTCACGACGCGAGCCCTCGGCGTGTGTCCACGGCACGCTGCGGGGCCCGCACACGGCAGCCAGGAATTTTTAGAGTGTATCTAATGGCCTTTGCTTGCCATTAGGCTGATAAGTGTAAAAATCACTCTCCAGACAACTTGTGACACTTAATGGTTTTCACACGGTACTTCTGTAACTTAATCGTCCCCACGTCACCTCCCTGCAGGCACAGCCTTGTGTGTCTGAGCTACAAGGCAGAGCCTCTGCTCGATGGACCTCAGTGGCTCTGAAAGGTGAACTGAAGGGGTTCGGGGTGCTAGAGGATAATGCTCTGCCCATATTTGTGTGGTTGCATACCAGGAGATATTTCGTAAAATGTTCAGCCATGACAGAAGAGTGAATGTGATGTAGGACTATAGGAATGAGCAAATATGCTGTTTAAGATAACTATGCACCTTGATTTCATGGGGCTTTACTTATATTATTTACCAGGATTAAGAGAGATCCCTCATGTCCTTTTTCTGATTGAACTTTAGTGTCAGTACCCCAGCTCACCTTTACTGGAATCTGCTTTATAACTTAATTGCAGTAATACTAAGACATCTGGCAGCAAATACCATCCTGAATATGGGGCATGGAGCTGGGTGTTCAATGGCCAGGACAGCTCTCTGTGGTGGGACTGCTGGGAATCCAAGCAACACAAGTCACATGGGTCCAAAGGAAAAGCTATTTTAGGGGTTGGCAGTACTGACTTTGGGATTTATCTGGTTGCCTCTTTAAAATGAGGAAGAGAAGAGTAGATGGAGCACAAGGTCTGGACTGGGGTAACAGGATGCCAGGGAAACAGAGCAAATGCATTGCCATTTACTTGAAATTTAATTCTCTAGCTTAATTTTAGCCTCTCTGCAGCTTTTCACTCAAGGCATGGCATCACCTAGGACACAGGTGAAGCAGTACTGGCCATAGTTGCAGTGACTTTTCTCTGGAGGATGCCCCAGTAGCTCTAGTTCAGGCAAAGGGACTTCTCAGCATGGTGCCATGTCCTGAGGAGAAGGGGGAGACCTGTGGGGCCTGGGGAGTCAGCAGGGTGAGAAGTGAGTGGGGATGAACAAGGAGAAAGCCCTCAGCATGCTGGGAGGGCTGGGTGCTACTGGACTGCCCTCTCCCTTTGCACAGCCAGGTGTCTCCTGAAAAGACTTCTGTTTTTTTCCTCCTCTTGTCACACCTTTCTGCAGTGATATCTAAGACTTTATTGGAAGAAAAAACTAATTATACTGTCTTTGTCTACTCACTAGAAACACTCTGTCTCCAGTCTTTTTTTGGATTCCATAAATGCCACAGTATGTGTCACTCCAAGATTATTCTTGCATTACATGTTCTCCCTGGACTATCAGTTGGGTCAGACAGTAAACTATGTGGTTTTTTGGGTCCTTTTTCGGTGATGGCTGTGTTCTAAATTATAAGATGTTGCTTTACATTTTGCTTGCCAGTGTTTCTCTCTCAAGTCCCAGCTTCCAGATTTCTCACAGAATCCATCTAATACCAAATACTGCTTCCCTGCTCATTAACTCAGAAAATGTGGCCAGGTCTCAGCTGCAAGTGATACTGCTATTGGCAATGCACTGCTTACGGTGGTCAACTCAGCTGGGGGATTCTCTTTCTGCTATTTGTTTATACAGTACCTAGCTGAAGGAGGATTTAATCCCTGCTTGGACCCTTTATGCACTATCACATACTGGAAGCAGTGGTTCAATTGCTTACTCAGCCTGAGTTTGTTCTTATTTGTGCAAATTGTCAGACATTGTTGAATGTTATTAACTACGGCCATTAAGTGTGTATTTGATTAGCATGTGGACTTCCTGACAAAACTGTGGCAATGCCAAGGTCAGTGTGCCTCGCTGGGCACAAAGCATGGGGCTGGGTGTTCACCACTGACATCACCTGTGTTTGCCAGTGTCCCCTACACCACGTACAGCTGCGTGCCCACCAGGTGTTTGCTTGAAAGCCTGAGCTTTAGAAAGGAGTCAAAGCTGCCTTTGTGTGAACAGTGCTACTGGTCCACCAAGAGCCTTCAACATGTCTCTACTATCTGAAGATTTTTCTTTCCTCAGCAATTAATGATCAGCTGGTTTTCAAGACACTTTTCCTTCAAAAGGCATTGTTTTTATATTTGCAACCTGGTAGACTAGGGATCTGCTCTGCTTACAGAAGAGCTTATTTTCTTTGCAGCTAGTAATGACTGTTTATTTTGTCATAACAATGGAGATAAGATTCTGTGATCCTGTTCAGCTGTACCATGATCCACATCTTCTCGGAAAGGAAACAGCTATTTTTTTTTCTAAAAGTCTCTAAAAATTGTCAGCAGCTTGAAGGTCAAATTTGTGCTATATGAAAACCAGAGTGTTATGCAAGTGCAAATAAAAATAACTCCAAAATAGTGATACAGCACTGATTCAATTATAAAATTGTATGAAAGATGATGTTTAACCTCTCAATGAAGTCACTTTGAAGTGGATACGACCTCACATTTTACATCAGCTCCACTGTAAGATTGTTTGAGTTTCTAAATAAGGCTACTTATGACCCATCTAAATACAGTGGGTGATTATATTTTTACCTCCAAATTTCACATTTTCACACCTCTTTTGACTATCTTTCTCTATGCTTGACAGATTTTGAACGGTTTGGAAAGTCTGTCAAAATATTCCATTTATTCTGCTATGTCATTTGTTGTGCAAGTAAATATAGTTTATATTGTTCAACACAACACTGATAAATATTGTACAACAAATACAAGGAAAATCCATCTAAAACCTAATACCACAAAAACAAGAATTAAAATCAGAAATTAATGCCAAAGTAATTTCAGTTTAGTAAAAAATTGGTTTTGGTTTGAGTATTTTTTTCTGGAATATCACATCCTAAAAATCTCTTCTGTTTAAGAGCGGGGGATGTTATAGAAGTTAATGTGTGTGCTTTTGGCCATTAAATTATTAATAAAATTACTAAAATGTTCCCACTGGAAACTGTAAATTTTGTTCTCTAGAAGTATTTGATTGAATCAAAAGAAAGATCAGTAAGTAGGACCAGAAACATAAATATGCGCTGAATTAACATTTTATTATTTATAAAAGTTATGGCTCCATGCTGCTGACAATGCTAGATTTCCCATTTGAGGCCTTTGGAATTGATACATTCTTGAGGAGTTAAGGCCTTGTCATATTCACACAGCACCAAATGGTTTATTTATATTTAAATCAATCCCTCTTTGTTAGATTTTGTTCAAGCAATTTTTCACTATGTGGATAACCAGGCACTTGAATAAGTTGTCCAGAAAGGCTGTGTAGTTTCTGTTCTCAAAGATATTAAAAACTGGACTAAACAAGGCCCTGAGAACTTGATCCAGTTTTTATGTTAAGTGCAATCCAGGAGCTGCTCTGAATGGGGAACAAGATGATCTCCAGAGATCCTTTCTAACTTAAATTATTCAATGATTTTGTGCTCTTATGGATGAATTTTAACACTTATGACAAATTATTGAAAATAATTCAACAACAGTGCTGTCAAACAAGGTAAATTTGTGTTCTGAGGAAGGAAGAGTCTTCTTCCTAAGTTTTGTGATCATTGCAGCTAATTGTTCTTTCTTGTCTTCCTTCTGCCTTTGCAATGACTTTCAGGGTGGAATATGTTTTGTATTTGTCCACAGCATGATGGACACTCAAGGGATCTGGAAATACACTCAGCTGTACACAAAAGGAAAATAATCTAAATATAGACCCTTCCATAATTAAGCTCTTCCTGCTGGACTTAAATTAATTTTGTTTTTAAAAGAGAAGGATCCTGTACACTTCCCATCACCAGATCCTGTACACTTCCCATCAGAAGATCTAAGCATAAGTGCAGTTTACATAAAATGCAAAAGAGCAGAAATCCCAAAGGAGATTGAAGCATTTTCTTGAGATGACATTGTCAGTTTTTAATTCAAATTGAGTATCACACAGATTAAGCTGCATTGTTAATCAGCACATGTCACTGAAGAGCAACCTTCCTGGTTGCCAATGCAGGCACTTGAGTAGAAAAAAATGGGCATTTCTCAATGTGGGTTTGACATTAACCTATATATTGCAAGGTGCAAAATGCTGGCAGGCACACACCTCTTCATAGAGCCTCATGAGGCAGCAGCCAGCATGTGGAGAGGAGGGAGGAAGATGGTGAGTTGCAGTTGCAGGTCCTAGGGGAAACAAGAGCTCTCCTTACTTTTCAACTCTCCTCATTTTTTGGGAGAGGTTGGGTTTGGGGTTTTGTTTGTTTGTTTATTTGTTTTGGTATTCATCACACAGCACTATCTGAAACTCAATGCTTCTAGTCCCCATGCTGAGGTGTGGAGTCTGGCACAGCCTCAGCTACTGGGGTGTGCTCAGTGGCCCTCGTGGGATACTCCCCCATCACTGGGCTCTGGCATCAAGTGGTCACAAAACGAAAAATATATTCTTTTGATCTTTACAGTAAGTATTGAACTAGTTAGTTATGTCTGTAGGTTGTTCCCCAATGAAAAATGGCATAAAGCCTTCATTTCAGAATGTAACTATCCACTACAACTTATCACAGTGAGTGCTGACCTTTTTCATGTGCCAAATATAAACTGACTTCTGTCCTATGGACTCTTCATTTTACCAAATCTATGATGAATGAATGTAATTAAACAAGGTTTCCTACTACTTCTGTCTTCTCCCACCCAATGCTATGCTATGACTTAAGTGCCTTAATCTGACGTAGAATTAAGACACAGACAGGCTCTGTGAATTGAGGGAACTCATTCTAGCTTTGCTGCCACCCCATTTCAGTTTAGGAGGAGCTAGGTAAGAAAAGTCTTATCATTGTCTTTTTGAAGTTGTCTTTTTGAAGTCCCTGATACTTTGCAGATGAAGGCATTTTTTCAAGTATGACTTGAAATAAATCACTCTCTTCTTCTCACTAGGCTGGGGAGGGATCTGATTCTGTATTATACAGCTGAAAAATTACACATTTAGCATACACACGTGTATTTTCTATGAGGAAGGGGGATCATTCAGGGATTCATCCCAAAGATCCGTAAATCCCTGATCCTTTACTGGCCATGTGCAGAACAAGGAATAAGGAACTTTATCATTGGGCAGGAACCAATTGAACAGGGTGTTTTACATTTTACACAGGGTGTAAAATGGTTTCTTAGGATCACATTCTGATGGCTTCAGACAAGCTTTTGTCCACATGCTTTTTTTCAGTCCTGTACTGTAACAAGTGCAGGATTTATGAGTGATAAAAGTTTTCGTCATTTTCTGAAAGTCTCCATCTCACTGTTAGTCAAATCACCAATAACTTCTTCAGTCCATTGGAAAAAAAGGAACAACAGATGCAATTTCAGTTCATACACTGAGTTTGAAAATAAAGTTATGTTTTAAAACTGATGTGTCTAATTTTTAACTTCTTTCCTGTTCTGTTTCATATGTGAGAGAGATAAAAAGAGTAATATTTTCCCTTTTGTATTAATTGGGATTCATGAGTCTTTTGTTTTCACCTTGTGATCCTCACAACATATTCCCTTCTCTACAGTTCCCTCTTTCCCTCTCCTCTGATAAAATTGGGCTTTTATTTTCTTCTGAGCTGACACCTTTTAAGTATTCTTTGGAGTGCTTTTTGTACCACCTTTCCTGTGCCAAGTGTATCATCCAGCTCTCATTTCAGCTGTGTTGAAAGGATCTTTGTGATTTTGCTCATCGGCCTCTGTACTTGCTGAGCAGTTTGTTTTGTTGTTTATTAAATCTCATCTCATGTTGAAGCAAGAAAACTTAAAATTATCAAATAGCTCACAGCAGTTCTGCTGTCATTCAAGTGTGTAGATCTGAAGGTCCTTTTACACAGAGCTGGGTGTGCACCATGGCCAGGGAATGTGAGGCAGTGATTGTGTGTTCAAGAAGGAATGGAGGTGAGATCCTGGGCTGCAGTCCCATGCTCTGCCTGCTAATGGTGTCCCATCCTGCTATAAACTAGCTTGCCCTGCTTTGGGGAAATGAAAAGGAGAAAACATTTGGACGTACTGTTCTCCTTGTACCTGCTCTCTCTGGTTTAAATGAGTGAGGGCAGGTTATCTCAGTGACAGCAGCATGCTGGCTGCTCTGCAGGAGCTGCTGATGCTCATGCTACACCTCTGCAGTGAGCAGGGCAACGTTTGGAGTTGACACAAGGAGAGAACACAATCCTCTTGTGATGTAGGTCAATACCCTGCCATGGCAAACTTTTAAATTTACTTTCTTTGTATTACACCCTGCTTGGGAGTGTGCAAATCCCCTCAGTGTGGTTCTGACAATAGCCTGATGCCTAGAGAATTTTCTGGATTGAGAAGATCTACTGGTGAAAATGATGTGCTTAAAAAAATACTTGTTCTTTGTGAAAAGTACTATTGGCAATTTAAGACAGGTGCCAAATGACTGAACATGAAGAGAATGCCCATTCCAGCTACCTGTCAGAGCTGCAATATCTGCAACAGTTCTTCCTGAAAACACTTGGAATAGTTGATCTAGGACATCTCTTCCTCACAACAGCTGATTGTATGATCTGTAATTCTTTTCTGGCTGTGTGAAGGGTTTGCATGCCTGACTAGCTCAAGTTCAATGGATGTTAAGGCTCCTTGAGAGGATGTGGGAGAAGGTTTGTGCTATTTTATCTTTCTCATTATCTTTCTACTCTTTTTTCATTTATCTCTGTTTTGCAAGGCAGTACCTCTCAACACCTCCCAAGGAGTTGAGAGATCAGGATCTGCACCCAAACTGTCTCCTCTATAATCCTGGTAGCCTATTGGATTTAGCTGGATAGTGGGAGTTATGTTAACTTACCTTCATCTGGGAAACCAAAGCAGTGAATTTTTGTGACAATCTCAGGACAGATGATACAGAAATATTTGAAATAAATCAAATTTGCACAATGCACAGAGTTAATGCACACATTACCATCACTGTGGTTTTCCAAGGTTATCCCATTTACCTGGAATAAATATTTGCATCTAAGCAAATAGAGTACATTATGTTGCTAATAATAAATAAATAAAAGGCAGCAGGGTTCTGGGCTATTTAAATTCTATTACAAAGGCTCATTTGAAGTGTATCTCCAAATCAAGACCAACGCACCTAACAAAATCACATCCGGGATCTAAAAGCTGATTATCTTTCTGGTTTCAATGAAGAGAAGCTCCTCCTGCTAACCCTGCACTGCAGCTGCCTCCACAGAACCAGAGCTGATTTGAGTGGGCTGTGCACTGGCTTATTCAAAGAGATGTGCTACAAGCTCCCAGTAAGCCTTCAAGTCACCTCTTCCATTACTGAGACATCTTCAGGAAGCTTTTTTTAGAATAATGCCACTTTCTTGCTTATTATTTATGTCAGTTCTTCTGTTACAATGCTTATGGAGTCCACACAGTTGTACACTCTGATAGCAAATACTGCTCCCCAGTCTTCAAATGTTCTTAGTCACTAAATCCAAAAGATCCTGATGACTTTCCAGCCTTGTCCTGCTTTACACAATTGTTTGGATGTGTAAGCAATTTATTGTCATATCACTACTTTGCTATACAAATTAGACAGTTAACAAGCAGTTGGTTCTTCCTGTTGTCACAAATACATTTATCTGGTTGTATCTATACAATTAGCCATTTTTCACAGGCATCTCTAACTGAATAATAACAAGATTATGCAAGGAAATCCTTTACAAATTTAACATGGCATAATTACTTTCCAAGAATATAAAATATTAAGAGCTAATAGTTTTTTTAGTGTAGCAGAAACTCTTTTCAACTGCATTGACTCTGGATCTTTTAAAATCTGAAGGCCATGACTCTACAGAACTCCAGGACTGCCCTACAAACTTGTCTGGCATTACTACCAACCTGCTCCAGGAGTGCCTTTTTCCAAAGCCAGATGGTTCACTCCTTCCTGATTTAGCATTGTTCTGGGTTCAGAGTCAGCAGTGACTCCTGGGGTTGATTTAAGCTATTTTGTGCTTGCATGCTTGTTTGTAAGTGCATGCCATATAATATCCATGAATTATCAGTTAAATATGTATTGACATCTTTACATATTGACAGAATAGGCAACAAAAACTAAGGCTGGATCTTAAATCTTATCCCTGAATTTCTCTTTGCCCTCCTGTGTTCTGGTCCCTGCAGGCAGTTTACTGCAGGAAGCTATACACTAATCAGCCTGTAAAATGCTGCTCTGAGGCAGACAGGCTTGGGCAGATAATAGACTTGCCTCACTTGACAAAAAGATAAAAGAGTGCATTTTGTTCCTCATTATTTCACTGGTCTGGGGAGGTGAGTTCTTTTCCTCTCTTGTTTAAACCACATAAACCATGCCAAGTGTCATGACAGGAGTGGGAGCCTGTCGAGGTAGCCCTATAATTACAAAATTTCCATGCATGAGGTTAAAAGGGTGTTTTCAAGCCACTTCCTGACTCACTCATCCATAGATCAAAAACCTGAATAAGATAAAGAAAAGAAGATGCCCAGGAAATATAACATGCTCCATATTGCTAATTCAGACAGTCTGTTTTTTTTGTTGTGGTCAGGGGCTGCCTCACATGGCACTTCTGCCTTGCCACCTCATTGTAACATCAGTATTATAAAGGTTAGCAAGACAAAAGTCTGCTGTCCTGTTGGGGCCAAGCATTTTGGTTTCCTTCCTTTGGTCTTCTTTCTTAACCAAAGCATCCTCACTAGATTATTCTGCCCAAACTAGTAACCAATGCTAATTACCAAGTAAGTCTGTCAAGTAACTCAATGAAATATTACTCTACTTTAACTTTTCTACTCATCTGCTTGCTGGCATAATCCTACCACAGAAACACCCTGCATTTTGTGAATGGCTCAGCTGTACTCCCTTATTTGTCTCTGTACAAACACAGAACATGTGAACACAAATCGCAGTTAGGAATATCAGTCTCTGAGTATTTCTTTTCTTGGTTAATAATTTTCAGTATTAAAGTCAAATTGATACCAAGCTGTTTCAAAGTCTCACTGCTTGGGGCTGGGGTACGGCAGACTGGCTCACCACAGGTGTTTACAGATGCCCAGGGAGGATAGGGCAGGAGGGTTTTACCAGCATCAGCATCTGATCTGGTCAGACTGATGATCCTGGTATCTTAATTCTCATGAAAAGCACCATGGGCTTTTCAGCAAGAATGTGAGGCCAAGACCTTGGTCCTGCAGCTCTGCCGAGCGTGTGTCCAAACTTCTCACAAGCGAGAGAGTTAAGATCATCTGTCAACAGTTCTGTCCCATAATGTGCTGAGAAGTCTGGCCCTGCTCCAGGGCTAATTTTAAGCATATGAGCAGCTTCCTTCAAGTCGGTGAGAGCAGCAGAGTGAGCTGCTGGCTCCATGAGAAGGATGCTTAGGTGCAGCTGGACCCCGAGGAGGCAGAGATAGTATCACCCCAAAGTATGAGCTCACGGGCTTGCAACCCAGCTTCAGCCACTGCCTTCCCTGCATACGAGCTCCCAAGGCACGTTAGGTAGTGCCAGGGTTGCTTCACTGCTCATATTGCATAGGATTTCCTGTACTGCCTGGCCAGTTCCCATGTACCATGACAAGCATACAGGATATGTCTTTTCCTGTATTTTTGCAGTCCTGCTGTTTCACGGGCTTGGGAGTGCAGGCTGGCAGCTGTCAGGAAAAATGTTCATTGCACACCTACAGAAGAATCACACTGCATGTACCAGCCTTACTGTGCTGTTCATCTGGGTCTGCACAGGGCTGCATAGATGCAATTGTGTCTGAGAGGAAAACACAGCCAGAATCACGACTTGAGTCTATAAAAGCCTTGACTCCTAACCTTTACTAATGCAAACACCCAAAGCAACGTCAAAATGTTTTACATTATTACTGCTTTTTCTCTTTTATTTTCCACTTTGCATGAGTGACATGAGTCTGTAATTTTATGCAGATGTCATGTAGATCACATTTTTAGCAGCCAAGGAGTTTAACAGCTTTCAGCTGTTGTTGCGCTTATCTACTGAAATGTTCCTGGACATGTACAATTGCTAGAATGCTAATTTAGTTTCAGTTTTCAGAATTTCCTAATGAAGATTACACCTTCAAAGTCAATACAGTATGTCCATCTTTTATCTAAATCACTCACTATCTCAGCGAAGGCCATGTCTATTACAGAGCAGCACTGACATGAAAAACTCTTACTATATAAGCACATTTAACTAAGTAAATTCCATGTCTCCCTACAATGTTAGCTAGATAAAGAAAGCTACTGCATATTCAGGACACAGCCTACAGAAAAAGCAATGTACCAGTATGGAACTCTGCTTTATTAAAAAAGTCTCATTCTTGCCCAACTTTTTCAGATTCCCATCTATCCTAGTGATTTTTTTAGATACATTGGAGTCTCCCTAGCTTTCTATTTTCTGTGATCTTCTTCTTAATTTCCAGAAGATGTAATTTCTTTCCCTTCCTAGCTGAACAGCAATACAAACATTATAAACCAGTCAAATGTACCAGATGGGTACTGGTAAATGACTGAATAATTTGTGTCCCTTATTATGTTGAACCAAGCATCTATTATTCTTATCAAATAAATTAAAATTATTTCTTTTTGCCCATGTTTCTTCCCTGTGATCTAACCTGATAAATATGTTGGCTACATTGAAAATATCCCTTGAGGAGCACCTTGCTTTCCCCTTCCAAACAGCAGTGCAGGGCTGAGCACCTTTCAAAACTCACAGATCCTCCAGGCAGTCACATAGGTTTGCTGGTTGCTATTGTTTTGGCATTTC
This sequence comes from Thryothorus ludovicianus, assembly GCA_013397245.1. Lineage (NCBI taxonomy): Eukaryota > Metazoa > Chordata > Aves > Passeriformes > Certhiidae > Thryothorus > Thryothorus ludovicianus. Next base: position 369,474 of record VZTB01000052.1, on the reverse strand, counting down.
AGTTCTTGTGAGCTGCACCATAATCTTGCCCAAAGAAGTTTGTTTAAATCCCCCTTGCTGCTTCAGAAGCTATGAATTAAAAAATCAAACCAATTCATGCAGATTATGGTCAGAAAATGTTGACAGCTACGGATCAGAAGCAATGTTTTCTTCAGAGGTGTTTTCTTTAACTTACAAGGAGAAATTCAGGAACTTGTGCTATCGACGAGGAAGCCCAGGAACAATGGCTCTTTCCTGTAAGTATCAGCAAAGTGATGACTAAACAGGCACTCAATAGGCAGACAGCAAGCAAGGCTATCTCCAGTGGGCCTGCACTGGAGTTAGGATGGCTGCTGAGAAAGATGGTGAAATTAGACCCTCTTCATTAACACTTCTTGCCATTTTCCAAGAAGGGAAAAGTGACTAATAGGCCAACACCAGACAGTAACTGCCAGTAAAGCCTGTCAAGGTTATTTGGTAATAAAGTGTACCCCCATATGGTCCAAGCCTCTCGTGCAGCTGCATCACACCTGCATTTCAAATTATGTTCAGGAAAAACAACTGTGGCCTTCTGCACAGGCTGTATGGACTGCTGGAGAAAAGGCTTTTCTGGCTCACCCAGCCCCTTCCTAGGCCATCAGTTCACCTCCTTGTGCCATCCTCTCAGCCACAACCTCATCCCAGGCTGCAGGGACCCAGTGATGGTCACCCTACCAGGGATGAGTTGCACCATGACTGCGAAAGCATCAGCTGCTTTCACCAGTAAAATGAGCACGAGTTTCTCTAGGACTACAAGCAGAGAATATAAACCTGTAAAATGCCTAATGGGCCCCAGCTGACTCTCGACCTTCAAGAGTCTCCTCCTCTCCAGGCAGGAGCAGATATGGGCTGTTACCCTGGGACAGACAGCAGCGTCCTTTCTGTAGGGCAAAAAGCAAGTCAGACGCCACAGGGGGCTCTCAGTGAGGATCCAGCTGGCACAAGAAGGAAAGGACCTATGGACTTCTGTGTGAGTGTTGTTTCTGAAGGGCAACCGGAGGTGTCTTTGGGCAAACCTGTGCTTGTGCACTGCTAAAGAGGATATTAGTAAAATATGCATTAGAGTAAGAGCCTAATTAGAATAAATACAGTTACATCAGTCAAGATCAATTAAATAAAATACATTTTGCTACCGCTAAGGATGGGTAGTTAAAATAAGAAAACCCAAATTTATTTCAGCCATCCAAGTCTTGCTTTCTTACTATGACTTTTCTCAGGTCTTGATGATTTTAATTTTGATTAAATCTTTCCACACATTCTGAGGATCTCCTTCTGGCCCAGCCCATGCTTCTGCTTATAGGCCTGTTTGCACACCTGGTTTGGGCTTTGTTCTGACATTCTCAGCATGACAGCAAGCACCTTTGTTTAGAAATACAGTTATATTAAATAATTTGAAAGACTTGTTGAACTTGGCCCATTATTTCCCAGAGAAATGACTAGTAAACATATTTATTTGCCATACATTTTTAGCTGTGTAATTTCTGCACACTAGTTTTGGCTGCAGACCGTTTGCAAATAGTTTGCAATTAATATTGGACATTTCAGATGATTTGCTTTAGACTATGTGAGAAATTTCTGCACTCTTAGCTAAATGAATATAACTCCTAGAATCGGGTTTCTTGTAGAAATTCTTGTGTGCATAAAAGGCATATTTACTTTCTGCAGATTCTTGAGTGTATAAAAGGATTCTGAAGATTCTTTGTAGTGTATGGTTGATCCTGCCAGAGACTTTTCATGCTGTGTCTGCTCCAGAATAAACATTTATTCCTGTGCTTAACTTTAAGGACAAGATTAGTTCCCCAGAAGCCAAGTCAAATTTAATTTGAGCATGTGTAAGAGAAAAAGCAATAAAAGTTGGTTTAAGATTATATGATAAAAAAAAAAAAAATGGTGTCCCTCCTTGGTCCTTAAAATGATGCCACAGTGCTGGTCTTGCTCCTGACCTGGCCCCATGCTTGTGACACCTCTACCCCTGCTCAGCCAAACCCTGCCCCCATTCCTGCTCAGCAGCAAAACCCCAGTGGCTCTGGGGGGCTGTGCTCCCCCAGCCCTGAGGTTCCTTCACCTTCTTCATCACTCCTAAGATACTGCACCCCAGTCAGAATGGGACAAGCACCCTCCTGGTTGGGTCTAAGCAGAACAATTCTGAGATGTTTGAAGCAGAACAATTCTGAGATGTTTGAGATACAAACATCCTCATACCAAGTTAAAGGAAAGGGCACACTGTGGTGATAAAAGCCCTCTATTTGTAAAAGTTTTTCCCAGGGATTTTTCTTCTCTTGGTGTAAAGTCATGCCACAGAGCAATTGTTTTTTCATAGAATGAAATACAACTTTCCTTTCTGGAGATGGTAGAAAAAATTAACAGAGCAACAACCTGTTCCGAAGGGAGTTGTGGTTTATCTTAAAGGCAATGGCATTATGAAAAGCCTAAGGTAAGAGGCACATAAAGGACCAGGGTTACCAATGCCAAATATTTACACAATTTCAGTGAGAGCTTCTGCAAGTCTAGAATGAACAAGCCATACCTTTCATAAATGTTTCTTGCTTTACAAAAGTCTTGTAGCATCACAAACACTGCCTTTGCTTCAGCTCTCTGCATTATAGCATAGCTAGGACCAAGGATAACACTTGTCAACCCTGTCACCTCATTATATGTTTCTCATTAATGTCTGAGAATTGTTGGGAGAATTGCATAAAGGCCATCCCATAAATAACTTTGTACTCTGCCTTCCACTGGCCAGTTCTTCTAACTGAGCTGCCCACTGGCTAAATTCTTCTCTCTTACCTCAAAGGCCAAATCACTTGGCATAAATGGAGATGGTTTCAATGACTTTGAATAAATACCACCAGTTTATTTCAGCTCCAGCTTTATCCCATGCCACTTCTCTTCCTCCATTATAAGTGAAAACTTATCCCTTTGTAAAACGGATTACTTCAGGAAGGCACTTGTCCTGATTTTTTTATGATAGACATAAGATCTTATAGGAGTATGCTGTTCTCTGGAGCCCAGCACAGAAATACCCAGGCTTGGCATTACCAGTCTGGGAATGAGAATGGCTTGAGCCCTGTAGAAGCCCTCTCCAGTGGCATTGCATACAGACCTGCTCATCTGGAGGTACTATGGAGTATTTTGCATCCTACTTCCATTGTACAGCCTCAGGATGCTGAGCTCTCCCTAACTGCCACTGTGGCTCCTAATTCCAGAGCTCTAGGCTAAACACTTGCACAATTTTCCAACAATTTAAATTTCTACTCCTGGGCAAAACTCATTGCTCCAGTGGTTCATTCTGTGTGAGAATGATGGTCACTCATGGTGATGCCATGTGTTCATGGATCTGTTTTCCATTAGAGCAGCATGGATGGCCACAAATCCTGCTATGGTTACTGGTGTAGTAAAGAGACCATGTTAGCCTATTTTGTCTAAGTCTGGGAGACCAGATGTCCTGTGTTGGTGTAGACAGTCCTGATGCACAGGAACTTTCCCAGCCCCTCAACAAAAGGCATTGCACTCCAATCTTGTGTTCATGATTCACAGGGATGCAGGATTTTCCTCGTCTCTGCCTTCTGAGCCGCAGCCTTGGGATGTCATCATTCATCATGCTGTCACAGGAGGTTGGGAATGGGGACTGCCCTGCTCCTGCCTGGTGCACTGAGGTGGAACAGCTCAGCAGGAGCACAGATTCGTGCAGGAGAGATCCCCATTTCCTGTTTGTTCCCTTTTCTAAAGAAACCTAATCCAATAGCAAATAAAAAACCTACTGCTAAAACCTTTAGGCTTAGGACTGACTTAAAACTGTAGCAAAACTTTATCTTTCCTTTCCAAATGTATTCACCTGCATGATGACTGAAAATGCTAGTCTTACAATGGAGACATACTACCTATGTTTTTCTCTGTAAGCAGAAGGCTTCAGACCTCAGACTTTAGGAATGCGAGCCTATCCCCTGCTACAAAAGCTATTTCTATTAATAAATATGAAAAATTAAGGGGTATTTTGGAGTCCCATCCTTCCAGCTCAGCACACAATAACAGTTGTCTGTAAGGCCCATGTGAGAAATAAGCCCTCACAGCTGCTATCCTGTTAACTTTAGCTATTTTGTTATTTTGGCTAAGTTGTCAAAACGTTCATTTCCTGATGTCTGGGAAACTGGCTGAGCAGCATATACAGCACTGGGCTCTGCTGCTTGCTCCTGAGATAGAGGGAGGCTGGGCATGAGACACTGGCCTTCAGCAAATGGTAATGCAAAGAAAGGAGTGCTCTTAGTTCCTGAGCAGCAATTTTATCTTATCTGCACACATTGCTCTTTCCAAATCAAGACCAGCCTTTTCATTACTATAAACACCAGAGAGTGGGAAAATATTCCCTGAGGCAAGAAGCAGCACTTGAAGTAAAGCACTGTGGTGGAAACTGCAGCATGCAGCAAAACTACTCGCTCTTTAAGACATATTCCTGCTTTCACTGCAAAAGTCACTTTTTTCCAAATGACACACAGCCTAAGGTCAGCTCCTCGAACAGCCTAAGGTCAGCTCCTCGACTCCAGTGAGACCATACTAAAGGACAACATGTTGAATCACAGCTTTAAATTGTGCAAGGCTTGATCTCACGGCGTGCTGCAGAGGAACATCCAAGCTGCAGTCCCATAGTTCGTGTCAGCATCAAAACATCTTCCTGTTTGTGAAAGCCATGGGAGATACATATATGCTTAAAACTGAGGACACAAGCTGAAACCTCTTCAGGAATAGCAAGGGCAGGACCTTGAAAGACTGAACTTAAACAGACCATAAGCAACTGGACCTTTGTGAGGTCAAATCACAAGCATTGTTACAGGTGAAGTCCAAATCAATCACCTTTAGCAAAGAAAGCTGTGCACTGAAAAATAGGGTTTTGGCAGTAAACCTTTTAAAATTTTATGATTTCTCCTACCTCTTCACCTGAGCCGTGATGCTGTTGCTTTTATTAATTGTGAACATCCTCATTGTTATTACTCCTCCTGTGGATCTGCTTGTTGCTCACTGCTATGTGTCTTGCAGTGCTGGTGTATCATTTCACCCCACAATTTCTTTAACAAAGTGGATGAGCCTGCCTGTGATTGGAAGATGGTGTTTGTGAGAGTGTGGTCAAAGTGCACCACGCAGCACAGGATGACAGCCTCAAAGTCAGCCCTGCAGCTGTTGTGCTTCTTTGAAAAAGGCCTCAGTCAGCTCTTAAAAATTTGCTGATGTTTTCTCATTTCCATCAAACAGGCCAGAGCCCCAGAGCTGTTTCTTTCCCCATCTGCTCTTGCCTTCCCTGCACACCTCGCTGAGAGCTTGCTGGGAAGGTTTCCTCTCTGTTTGAAAGCCTGCTGGCATTCTGAACAAGGTCACTGCAGCAAGGTGCTCACAAGCGGTCAAAACACAACATAGTCTTGAAATGTGATTGTATCAGATCAGGACTTTCCTTTTTAGGAGGTAAGAACTTTTTTATCCAACAGCTTCCAAAAGGGAGAAAGAAAAGCAGAATTTGTATGAAGTTACGGTTGGTGAAAACTCCTCCAGACTGTGTCCTCAGGAAGGAACAGGAGAATACCAAGAGGGAATCAAGAATGTGATTCAGTCTGCAAAGGCAAGTGACGCTGCTGCTTAGGCCAGTTCTGAAGATTTTTGTTTTTGGAAAACAGGAAGCTTTGTGGAGACCACTAGACTCAGTTGAGGCAGTAGCATTCTGGTGCAATTTCATGATTTACCAAATCGGACCTGACTGCTCACTTCCAGGAAGAAGTTGATCTGTGCTTCCCAGCTTTTATCATAAGTTCTCTGCACCCTAATAATTGCATGCTTATGGGTTGTGCTGGTCTGTTTATTTGAGCTGTTGGGAAACTGCTTCTTGGAACTGGGTCCATCTTCTGCCAGATGAACTCAATTGACTAACTCACTGTAACTGTATGAGTACGTCAATAAAGAGAAGTGACAGCTTATCCCTGGAGGATATGGGTAAGCATGGATTCCCTTCCAACCTGGATCAGGCTGGAAAAGGTGAAATATTCAGCTTCATTTTCAGATGCCATATCTGTGGCACCAGCTGGCAAGCAATATTCAGATTATCCCTAAAACCAGTACTCTGTTGAGGGTGGGAAGGATTTGTGTTTCCTCTAGGACTGTAGCACTAATGCTGGCCCCAAGAAAGCCACAGAGGTGTCTGGGGAAGAGGCTGGGACCATCCTTCTCAGAAGTAGTCTCAGCTCAGCCCACACGTGAAGCACAACATCAGGGCCTGAACCTGCTGTGTTTATGGGTGATGTAAGTTAAATTTTCTGTCTTTGATTGAGACGAATACTACTAGCAAAACACAAGTCCTGAACCAAAGTTTTTCACTAATACCAGTACATGTGTGTCATGGGGAATGATTCAAACTCAAGATTCTGAAAGCTGACCATCCAGGAGATTTGGCTATTGCCACAACTGTGTGGTCAAAAATATGTTTAGGCACCAGAAGAGACAACTTCCTACCTGTGCAGTTTCATTTACCATGGCAAGGAGCACAGTGGCACTCACCACATGAAAGGAAAATGAGGGATCAAGCCATGGCACCAACAGCACAGCTCTCAGTAAACACTGAGGTCTTGTGCCCATGTTGGCAGTGATGGGTTGCTGAGTAGTTTTTGTTGGCAAATAGTAGCCATAACTTGGTAAGAAAGTGGAAGGGAAAGCTCCAAAGCCACTTCTGTGTTCAGTAATGCTCCACCATCACCTTCCTTTAGAGATGTCTGGATGCAAGTATCATGGGACTGCCTAAGTATTACATGACCAGCTAAGTTCATGCTGTGGAAGACCTCAGAAGCAAGATACATAATTAGGCAGATGTGGTGGATTTTGATGTCCAGGTCCCTATCTCTTCAGTCTTCTTCTTTCCTAAAGGATTTTGCCCTTACCGAATCATTGCAGCTTATAATCTTTTCACAAAATTGGCACACATTCTGAGATTTTGCAGGATTGTAAACCCCATGGAATCACAGAGGCTAATGAGATGTCCTACAGCAAAAGCAACAGCTTCTGAAAAATGGGTGACAGAAATCGCCACAAGTTTTTCCAGCTCATAAGTCAGATCTTTTTCAAAGAAAAAACAAAATTTCTGTTTTCTTAAACATTTACATTTCTTTTAAAACAAGAAACTATTCATAAAATTGTAACTTCCCCCATGTAAAGTTACTGATTCTTGGTAAAAGGGAATTAAATGTTTAGACACACACAGCTTCCTCTACTGTTTTGTTGTTTGGAGTTTTTTTCTGAGAGTGAGTACTTGGGCAGTAAACAAAATGAAGGAATCAATACCTTCAAGATTTGTGTAAAAACACCAAAGATAACATGATTTCTGCCCAGACAGGGCATTGGGGATTTATCAGAACCATTGAAATGAAATGCCTTATGCCTTACTAATTAATTACTCTCTGATGACTAGAAACAGAATAGACTGGCAACTCTTACTCAAAACCAGCTGAGGGAAAACTACATGAGCCTTCTGGTATTTTTCCTTTTTTGCCTTTTTTAAACTTGGATTTGATAAGTACAGAAACTTCACCATGTATTATGTTTTCAATCTCCCCTTACTTAATCTTTAGTCTTAGAAGCACAGTGTGCTTTAGATGACAATGGAAAAATGTATAGTAAACTTCAGTGAGCTGAGATATAGAACAGCCCCTGCTTTAAAATGCACTTTAGGAAGTGGGATGGGCACACAAAATAAGTGCTCTGCTTCCTGACAGTTAATTTTCCATAGTTTTATTTTATCTAGGTCTGTGTGCTTGCCACTTTCACTGGAAATCCATATTTGTCTCTGAGTTAAAAGAAAAGATTCAAGGAGTAAAAATTAGACGGAAATATCCCCCGTAATGAAGGGGGCTATTAGAGCTTTTTGCCACAAGATTCCTTTAATGTGTGAAATATTTATTAGTCCTTGCCTGTTCATTATTTGAAGGGATATCTGAAGTTGTGCATCCTTAGGGAATTATGAGGGGAGCAGAGAGAATGTTTACAATGAAAATGGTGCTTAATCTCCATGAATGACAGGAAAAGATTAAGCAAACAACAGATAAACCACCTTATCATTCAGAAGTATACACGCTGAATGCGTTGTAAAATAAATACACTGCTGGTCTTTAAATCCTTTGTGCATCAAAGGACCAGGAGCACAGAAAGGACTTATTCACCTCAAACAGGATTTACATGGACTCTCCATCCAAGGTTTTTAAAGTACTTCCATTGATCAGCCACTCCAGTCTAGCATCTGAGCTGGTCTGGATGTCCCTCTTGGGCCCAGAATTTATATCTGCCTGCTGTGCTGCCTCCATAGCCAGAGTGATGCTGGCTGCAGCAGCTCCCTCTCCTCCACTGTGATTCTGAAACTAGGCAAAGTGGCCTCTGTTCCTATATATGACTATATATGGGGCTATAATATGACTACAGAGCCTGTATTTTAGGAAAGCCCACCATGGTAGTCCATTTCTTATACAACACAGCAGTCAACTTGCATAGCCAAGAATGGGTGGCTTGTGTTATAAGCCCTTTCTTGTTAATGTAACTCAAAATTGTAGTTGCTAACACTGGATTAAGACTCTCAGGCTCTAACAAACCCTAAGAAAAATATAAATATTTACAGACTGTGACCTCTGGATTGACAATTGTAATTTTGTGAAGTATTTCATAGCAAGAAAAATTTATTTGTCTGTAAGACCTTTATCAGTTGGGTGAGAGCTCTTGAGATACTTTTCTCACTTACATATTCAGAAGATTGTCTCTTCAGATACTGTGTTATCTTTCCACTATTACATCCTCTCTCACAACTAGAGCATTTTTCTACCACTTAAACATACCAAACCCAGACACTTCCAGCCTTCATAAAAATTCATTTTGCAGAGCCTTTCCTGGTATTTGACATCAAATGGAAGTTCTTCCTTATCCAGTCCATTACAAGTTCCCCAGGGTATAAAGGCTGCAATTCCAAAGAGCTATAAAGCTATTACTAAAGTTGATCCAAAGATAAGGGGCAGTTTCATTCAACTCTGGAAGAGGACAATGTACAAACCTTTCAGTGTGATGGATAAAGTGTGGAGAGCCTGATTTGTTGTTGTGTCATTTCCCAAAGTAAATCTCTTCCAGGTTAAGGCTGTCCCAAATTTCACTTCCAAAATTTGACACAAGCTTTTCCCTGTATTGGAGCTTCAATGTCTATCACTGTCTATCAATGTCACTGTGTTGACATTCACTTCGAAGAAAATCACATCTCTGTTCCTATTGCATAAAAAGCCCCACCACACTCACAGTAGAGAACTATATCTTCCTCTATTATAGTTTTAAAAGTAAAGACTTCAAGCAGATAATTGGTAAAATCCATCCATTAAGAATAAAATCTAACCTGTTCATGCTGAAAAAATCTAGATTAACTTTACTGGTGGAAATAGCCTTACCACGTATTTAAACCAACTGTAGCTGAATTCCAAAGGTGTTCCTGCTTCAAGTACATAACATTTGAAGTTGTGGGTTTTTTATAAAACCAACAGATTTCTATAGGTTGTGCAAACACTTCCTGCTGAATGAAAGTCGGTGTTCTTCTTTGTGTAGGTTCTTTCGCACATGGAACATTGACCATTGTTTTTAAGAAAATAGATCTGATATCAGCGCATGGGTAAAATTATTTTTTACTCGCTGGTGGGTGTTATAGACCTGTGCGAGGACTCTACACTGCAATCAGAAGATCACATTTCATTGGTATTTCATTTTCACCACATTCACCACATCACAGCCGAAGTCATTATCAACTTCAGAGAAATTAAAGGTTACTGAATTTGGGTTATTGTCAAAAGGATTATTATGTTGAATAATCTTATCAGAAACGTTGGGGATTTTTTTCTCTTTTGGCATTCTCAGGTCAAGTTAGTTTAAAGTGGTATTTTGGATACCTTACATTAACCAGTGAAGGATGTTCATGCAGAGTTTTCCAGTCTGCATCAGTGCATGGAAATCAGAACTGGACTTCCTCTGGAAACACTGTGATCTCCTTTTGGAAGGCACCGGCCTTTCATTTTTCTGTGACTTGCAATGAATAAATCCAAGGCACTTTGGCATTTAGTACCTGAAGTACATTTGAACATAGCAACACATTAACGCACTGGATTTTGTTGCACTCTTCCTTAGCATGTTCTGGGTTTCCATGGCTTTCCAAAGTCACCACACAGCCAGAGAGTGTCGTGCTACTCCTTGGCCTGTCTTGTCCTCTTGGGGAACACAGCACTGGGGATTCATGTGGGAATGAATCCACTGACCTGTTTCCACTGCTTAATCGCTGTCCTTCAATGATACAGCCTGATAACTGCAAGTGGGCAGTCATTTCATTTACTGTAGCACCAGAATAGCAGCCATCTGGGAAGGTAGATCAATAAAGGTAAGAAAAAGTCCATGCTGAACTCTAACTGGACTGAGGAGACTTTTTTTCTTCCATTCCTGAACATATGGAGACATGTTTCTCCTCCTGTCTCTGCCTTTTTAGGCTTATTTTTTTAACCATTAAATTATCTTCTTGATGATGTCTCCTGATCACCTTCCAGATGTGGCTATTCTCTTGTTTCCTCAGAAACAGCATCTCATATGGAGAGATTCTTAACCAGAGAAAATTACCAGAGAAAAAAATGAGGGGAGGGGATGAAATGAGATTGGAAATATAGGAGAAAATGCAAATTACTTTTTTTGCCTGACACTCATAGCAGTATTTCCCTTGGGAGAAGAGGACAGACAGAGAAACAGAGCTCAGTTTTTCCACACGTGCTGCAACCTCTGTATGCCATTTTGCAAAGGCCCAGGTCCCCAGCCCCAGGAGGCATTCATCACCCTACCCAAAGAGGCAACCAGCCTGATGCCACACGGTCTCCAGTTCCTTTTTCACTGCTCAGCTCTCCCTGCTGCACCCTGCAATGGAAACCCAGGTTTGTTTTCCTTCACAAGGGTAGCTTGAGCCTAAACACATTCCCGTCACAGATCCTACGGGCGGATGGGAACGATGAGCCCTGGCCACGGGAAGGTTCAGGATGTGGCTGTGCTCGCAGAGCCGGCGTGCAGGTGGCAAGCCCTCGCAGCAGAGGAGCCAAGGGTCAGGAAACATGTGGAGCTAAAGGGACGGAAGAGAAAGTAGGGAGCCTGGACTCAGTTTTCCTGATGACACTCATATCCAAGAGGAAGGCTGGAGGCTACGGAAAGTGACTTTCGCTGACTGCAGCGGGCGAGTGTGGTAGAGCTGCCTACTTGTGTGTGCTCTCCTGGCCAGCTGGGGCCATGCTTTGTAGGCCAAATGGATTAAGGAAGGGAAGCAGTATTCAAAGTAACGTAACAACTTTTAATCAGGATCTCTCTTTTTCTTTCTTTTCTTTCCTACTAGCTAGAGACCATATACCTATATTTTCCCACTTGCTTCCTTTAATAACTGGATAATGTTATTATATACTGGTAGGTGTGTTATTCTCCTAGCATGTTTTGACATCCATACCTTTGGATGAAATATTTGCCTGAAATATTTTTGCACCAGTTCAATCAAAATATTTTCACAGGTTCACACACACACACAAATCCAGTGACTGAAATGATAACAAGAGGATAGCAAATTCACAGTTAAGCTGTGTGAATACAGTAAATAACATTATAAATGAGGCGGAGGGAAAGGAATGAAGAGACAGAGGTTTATTCTACATAGTGACTATTCATGCATCTGTGGACATCAGGCAGATTTGCTCTTCGCTGCACCTGTTGCTATATTCTTTGGGTATTTAGAAATCATAATTTTATGCTTAGATTCTCACCCTTTATAAATCAAATATTCCTGTATTTCTAAATCTGAAATAAAATAAGTCTTCTTGGCAGATTTCAGTGACCCTGATCTCAATGTCTTCCTTCCTTGAATCGTTCAGTTACCTTTTTTTGGCACATGACAGTCTGCAGATGTCAAAGAGCTGTGTCATGTGTGGTGCCAACACTTCAGTGTTGGCATAGTATTTCCCACAATAAAGTTCTAATTTCAGGCTTATGGAGAATTCCTGCTGACTCACATCCTGTGGAATTTTATGGACAAAAGTCCAGAATCAGATAATCTGAGGTCCATGTCACTTTCAAAAGGTTTTTACCCTCTTCTACCCAAATGGTTGCTTTCACCACTCATTTCTAATGCTGATAGTTGTGGCTTCAGGAAAAAGTCCTTCCTACCAATTTAAGCCTGGAGATTTGGCATCCCTATCTACATCTGCACCTGTGTAGTTTGCACCAGGCTGCTCTTGGACTCACAATTCCCATCTCACCTCTTCTCCATTGCCTGGCATTTCGCTGCTGGTCTCAGCTGAAAATGCTGCCACTGAATTATCACCTCTGCAGAGAAAGCAATGCCCCAGAGGACAGCCTGGCAGCCTCCACCATGCAGTCTCCCATGGACCAGTATTCCCAGTCTGTGGTGTTCTGTATCCAGGGCTTGCCTGGAAAATGTGACTCTGACTGTGGAAAGGAACACAGCCTGTGTTCTCTCCCTGACTGCTCCCTCAGCTGCAGGATGGTTCTCTAGGAAACCCTCCAGCCCCTCCCAAAGTTCTGTGCTTTCCTTATTGTTTCCTTGGCACTGTTAGCCTTAATCATCCCCTTCTGAGTCTGGGCAGGAGGAAAATAGTGTCCTCATTGCTTGCTACTAGTGTTACAAGGAAGGGTCACCTTGGTGACTCCCACAGCTGAAAGGGTGGGAATGGTAATGTATTACAAGCACTGACTCAGCAATTCAGTGAAATGAAATAATTTCAAAATGCTTATCAGCTATGTTTACTGTGTAGTTAATAAATATTATACTAGTAAAATTCCAGAAATATTCCTGACCTCTCACAAAGTACAGATATATATGTGTATAAATATAAATGTATATATTATAGCCCTCATATGTATGATTATACAGTATGTCTTTTTATAATAATCTCAACACATTGCTAAGGTTGCTACTCTGTATGATCCTAAATCCTCCTGAATAATGTGCAGGCTCTGAGCCCTTCACCCATGTTTGACTCTAACTTCAGCCACAATCAAGCTTCTAGTAAGTATTCCTCTTCTCTTCTAGTAGAATTTGTACTTCAATAACGAAGCATTGCATCCCAGTGTGCTCCCTTTGTTGCCTGTGGTTTTCAAAGGTCAGACTACATGTCCTAATATTTCCTTTTGTCCTTAATGATTATTCTATGAATTTTGTGCATGGCTGGTTAGGGCGTCCCCCTCCAGAAAACAATGTGGAATGTATTTTTTAACCTTTGGTTGGTGACAACCTTTGATGAGACAAACCCTGTGAAGAATACAGTCAGTGCCTGGTCACTTCCTTTCCTTTCCTGTTGATGCTTTTCTTCTGGTTCCACATTGCCACACATCAGCTACTAAATGTTCAGAGAATTCAATTAGCTGTAGCCACAGCAGAAAACAGTGAGGAGGTGGTACAATATTTGCTATGATTTTTCTTCTTGGATGAGACATGTGAGGAAATAGTCAAATAATTAAAAGTAGTATAATCAACCAGTCAACTTGTTCACAGAGATAAATATATAGAAAACAGAGCTTTAGTTTAGGGTTTCTGGCCTTGGGGTAAAGAATTTAAATGTGAGAATTGAGGTAGTCTGCTTCCCTAGACTGTCGAAACATGATTTGTATCCCTGTAAAGAGAGTACTTTGATCAGCAAAGAAGCTGTGACATTCTCCCTGTTCCTTTTCAAACCTGGCTGATTTGTGTCCTGGAAGGGAAGACTGAACAGAAGCTGAATTTGTCCTTAATGGAACGGTTCTTTTCTTTGGAACAAATGATGGCCATTATCTCATGAAAATGGGTATGAAGTAAAACAAAGAAAAATACTAACATGAAAAGACACAATTAGTTGTGATGAAATTTTACACTTTGTAGAAAAAGGATTTTGAGACATAGGTGTTAAAAATCAACTACTGTATTACAACTTTAAAGGGTTTAATCACATTTAAGATATCTACTGTGTGAGTAAATTTTGACTATAAAAACAAGGGTTCCTCACTGTTGAGAGAAAAATAGTTCTTCAGAAGGACTGTGAGAGCCAGGTGTGCTAGTACCCGAAAAAGTCTTTAGAAGAATGGTAGAGTGATGGAGATCCCTCCTACATCAGTAGGAGCCCTTGCTGTGTCCTTCATAGATCACAAAGTTCTTTGTGTTCTAAAGTCCCTATATTATGTCCCATAATACAGTTACTATTTAGTTAACTTGGCTGTGAAAATATTTGGGAAGAAAAATAATTACCTGGAAGGAACCAATTTGGAAGTTTTCCCAAATGCAGTTTAAGTGAACTACCAAGCATTAGTTGGGAAGAGATGCCACATGCTCTGTGCCATTGGCTCTGATCTGGAAAAGCCATTTGATGTAATTTTGAACCATCACTATAAAACTCTGCTTGAACTTTGGCAGCTGTTGACACATTTCAGAAGTCTTTACCAATTTTTGCCCTCAGACACCTCCCAGGAGTTCCTAGCTGGAAGAAGGGTGATATGAATAATGGTTTGGAGGTTGGGTGGTTTGGGATTTTTTTCAGTTGTGCCGCCAAACACAGAAAAAAATAACAAGAAATCCAGTTACTTCAAGAAAAAGTGTAGAAGAGGTATCAACTCAAACTGATCACATTAGTTCTTCTAGCTGAAAAGGAATGCTGAAACGTTCTTGTAGGCTGGATGAAATAGTACACTTGATCCATTAAATAAGTATTTAATTTTTGCCTGTTTTATTAAAGAATGTGAAACCACAAATTGTATTCCTATTAATTATGAATACATATGACTTGAATAAACCTGAGAAGACTCTCTAATAGTGACTTCTATTATAAATTAGAATTAAATTTCATCCCTTACAAAGATCTGACAGACTTGATCTGAAATACCTCAATTGATGTCAGTCCCAGACTCTCCAGACAACCTTATTCAATGCTTAACTGCCCTGAAAATCAGAAAATGTACCTCATTATCTGAGATAAATCTCCTGCTCAGAAAAACTGGACTGATTATTTCCTCTTTTACCTTTTGTAACTATAAGGATAATTGATCAGGGACCTCCAGCCTGTTCCCACTGGAAGGTTGTTATCATGCCTGTCTGTCTGATCTCTTCTTCAAGATTGAACAACCTCAGATCTGTCAACCTTTCCAGGCTGAGTTTTCACAATCCCTGACAGCCTTTTGCTCTCCTTTGAGCTTCCTCCAGTTTCAACTCTTAATGCTGTCCTACAAAGTGCTAGCAGTTTTTTCCAGTTGTTGTGACCAGTAAATTTTAGGCTGGTTCCCTAGGGAAACAGGACTTACTAATCACATTTTATATCTGTCTGTTTACTTTTTCTATCTCCTTGACTCATATTTTTTTAATTCTTCTGCCAGTTTCAAGCAAACGTGACAGTGGTTAAATGTCCCTGAGATACTAGATCCATATTTATTTCATTTAAGAAGTGGTAAGGTGTAGGAGAGACATCTGATTCGAGTGTTCACCAGTGAAAGGCTGCAAGATGACAAAATCCTTAGCAGACACTGAGGAACCTCCATAGCAGAAAAGTGCTGCAAACAACACAAAACTCTTCAGATTTTTCCTTATGCAGTATGGGACACATAATCACCCTGGAAGTTGGGGTGCAGTGCTGCATCCCTAACACAATGATGACTTGTAAGAATATATTGGATTGGCTGGCTCCCTGTCAAATACATTCATAATTTTCTTTATTTCGTAAAAAAAACAGTAACATATATCTGTGGCAGAGTGTTTCCCAAAGCTGGGCTTCTACTGCCATGGAAATTCAGCTGTGGGAGGCCTGGCTTTGTGTCACTAGAAAGCCTCAGACACTGTGCCATAACAGGTGGCCATTTCAGGTTTCCTGATGGTGCTGTTCCACATCAAACAAACTCCTTCCATATTTCCAGGCACATAGTCCAGAATCCAGGTCTTTGTTCCAGGACCTTCTCTGTGAGTAGTGTGATACCTGCTCCCTTTGTTTTACTTCAGTGAATATTAAGAGAATTCACATAAAAAACGCAGCCATTTGGACAAAGTGCCTAAGGATGCTGCTTTCCATTCCTGCAGCATGGAGGTGAGGATATTGTTGTGAATGCAAATCTCTTCACAGGAGGAGATGCAGTAAAAACATGCTACACCAGGAAACAAATAGAAAAAAGGATTTTGTCGTTCTCCAGCAGTTTTTCCAACCTAGGCTTTGAAATTTTTTTCATACTTTCAACTTTGAGCCCCAAGAAGGAAAAAGAAAAGTACAGGGGAAAAAAATGAAAAAAGAACCAACAAGGAAAAAAATACTGCATGTCACTTCTGTATAAGAATCTGTAGCTTATCCCTGTCACCAGTTGCCCATCCATTAGCCAAACTGACCAGGGGCCCCAGATACCCTCTGCTTCCTGCTCAGAAAGTGATGCTTCAGAGCTGCTTCCTGCTTCAAGCAACAGAGAATCCATAGACTTCAGCCACATAAACAGCAAAGGCATTTGTCCCTTCTCCACAAAGCCCTTGCCCCGCAAAGAGTTTGGTGGGAAAAAACTACTAGATAGTGTAAAAAAGGAACAACTCCTTGGATTGAAGGGTGTGTAGGACCCTGTTGTCCTGGCAGAAGTAATTATGCAGAGTTTTAGGACACAACAGGAACAAGTAAATAAACAATTAAATAAAATTAATTTTTCAGAGTTGTGTCCCTAAAATTCCAGACACCTCGAACCATAGTTACATGCCTTGGAGTGGAGAGACATATCCAAGGCACTTTAGACTATTCTGAGCCTTGACAGCAATGAACCTGCTCCTCCAGTTTTGTTATCATCAGCATCCAGCCAAGCTAGAATACAGCTGCTTTGGGAAATGTCCATGCACACCAAACTGACACCTGTTTATAGATGGTCAAAGCCAAATACAAAGCGCATATCCCTAGATTCCAGCAAAGGTATCAATGTTTTTGGCATACTCTGAAAATAGAAGCACCCAAACCTCTATCTTTTGGTGACTCTGTCTGAAAATTAATGGGTTTATGCCATCTCATTCCTACTTCTACATCTGTTCTCACCTGAGACAATTATTATTTCATTTCTAGCTCAAAGGTTAGATTTTGTCCTTTGCAATGCCCTTGCAAGCCAACATCTTTTGTGGGGTCTACACACGAAGTATATGTTATGGTAAATGTATTTCTGATCTTGCATGCCATTTACATGAATACCATCTCATTCTCTTGAAGCAGCATCTTTCATGTACTTCCATGTCTGCCTCACCAAAGTTTACCCAGTGCAGACAGAGCTGAGGGGAGCATCCACTCCTGCATTAGCTGCTGAGGCTCTTGCAGCCGCGGCTGCGGCACAGAGGTGCGACAGCTGCTGGCTGCCGCATTCCAGATGTGTTCTGCATGGGATGCTGACCCCTTGCAAACTTGTTGAGCTACAGGAGCAGGAAAACACACAATCGGTGTTGCCAGGGCCGGGGCCCTTATCTTCCCCCCAGGCTGTTATTTGAATAATTAAGCAAACAAAGGGCCGCTTGGCTGCCGCAGCTCTGGCCTCTGGTCGGGCTCCTCGGCAGGGCTGCCCGGGAATCCCTGGCAGAGCCAGAGAGCCTGGCGGAGTCGTGACAGGTCGGGGACGAGACGGGAGGGGGCTTGCCCGGTTCTTCTGCTGCTTCTTTGTGTCTTGTTTTTAATGAGCTTTTGGCGGTCAGAGGAGCAGATGCACAAACAAAGGCTTGCCAGCCCTGTTTGGCCAAGGCAAGGCTCGGTGCCCCCTGCCATTGCTCAGACCATTCCCGCTCATGGACACGGAACTTCCCTGCGAGCCGGCTGCAGCAGAAAGAGGCTGCAGGAAGGAGGAAGATGAGCCCAGGGAGTGGGAACACACCGATTTCAGAATGGAAGCTGCCCTCCCAGGGGCTCTGGGAGATGCTGTGTGAATTGGGAGTCAATCTGATGAAGCACAGAGTGATGCACAGGGTTTGCATTCTGTCTGTCAGCCACCAGTTCTTCCACAACTGCCCAGGTCTGGTCTCATCTGAGCTGAGATCTGCTCAGTGTGGTAGGATGGCTGCAGTTTCATGGAGCTCCTTCGAGCCCCACGTTTCTTTGCTGTTACTATCTGGCCAAGGCAGAGGCACTTTTTTGAAGTAAGGCAGATTTAAAAAGTCATGATGAATTTTCCTGTTACTTGAGGCAGGTGGAGATGCTGAGACAGAGGGTGGAGTATCTTTAGAAGTCATTGCAGGCTGGATTTAGATCCCAGGAAGTTTTTCACATTCATACTGTCTCTGGAGAGGAAGGAAATCTCACCCCATACTCACTGAACTACATTAATGTGTTTGGCTTCTCTCACTAGATCCCTGAGGTTCAGCACTGATAGTCTCTAGTGTAATCTGGACTACACTAGATACTCCACAAGTCTGAAGGATGGCACAAAGGCTGTGCAGAGATCACAGTCTAAAAGGCTGGATGAGAAACTGCCATCCCTTAAACCACTGGGGTTTTGATTTTGTAACCAGACATGTGCCCCATAGCTATCACAGCAGCAATATATTTACATGGATCTTTCACGTGGATGTTAGGTGACTGTCTTTCTTCTGTGCTCTGGTTGATTTTTCACTCAGAGGTTCACCATGGCATCTTCCAGTTAAAATCCACTTGCAAAAGCCTCACTGAAGCTCAAAATAGAAAAATCAGTTTAGCAAAGTACATAAGACATCATACATCATGTAAAGTCACCTCACACCTTTTCCAATTCTCACTTTCCCCAAACATCCACCATTTTAAATGATACTTGGCTCTAGTTTTTATTTGATCTTCCTAGAGGATTAGTCTCATCAACACCATATAAGTAATTTGAATCAGGTGAAAAGTCCTGCATCTGTGAATGACTCTTCAGAATGAAGTTACTTCTGTACTTAAATGTTTAGAGTTAGGGCCCCACTCAGAGAAGTTGCCTTCTTATTTTCATTAGTACCACAGATGTTCCTGGTAGTACCAGGATGGCAATTCATGCACTGAAGCAGAAGTTCCTGCAGAATTACTCTAGAATTACTATTATACTGACAGCCAGGCAAAATGCTGAAGGATTTTGTCCCACTTAAGAAGCACAGTGTAAAAACTGAGATCTCACTGGGATCACTCAGGGAGATAAAAACAATTTGTGCTTTTGAAATGTAGAGTTCCCTGTGGCTGAACTACAGTCACAACATGCAAGCTCCTTGCTGCCAGCTGCTCAGTTCCATGTGTGCACTCCCCAGGTTTGTGTGTTTGAAGCCCCTCTCTTCCCTTCCTCAGGACACTACAGGGAGAAGGAGGCAGGGGACATGGCAAATGCCAAAGGGCCTGCAGAGGGCTAGCATTCATCTAGCTTGGCTTAGATGTGCTTAGGGAAAACAGTACTTATTTGTTTCCATAAAGCTCAGGCACCACAATAATTTTCAACAATGAAAGGAGCCCCTCCTTCCAAACCACTCAGTTAACAGCAATGACTGTGCATGAAAACAGAGCCCAAGTGCTATTGCAGTAAGCTGTAGCTGCACATCATCTGACTAAATTTTAGAAAAGTTACTAGTTAAAATCAATTTAGGGGCATATTTTCTACAGCTGCCTTTTGGAAGCTCTCATGGGAATGCAGAAAGCATTAAAGTGAGCTGCCAGTGATTTTTTACTGTTTTCTGTGGATCCTGTAATAATTTAATGTAAATAGTTTTTAACTTACCCTATAATTTAATTTTCTTTGTTGACTACCTAAACTGCTTTTGAGGCAAACATTTCTTGCAGGTCATCCAACCCTTATCGAATTTTTTTTCTCTTTGTAGTCAAACCAACAAAACCAGTATCACCACAAATAAAGTTACAAAAACTGGCTTTTTTAGCAGTAGGTACCTTTGGTTTTCACTAAGGATGTGTCATTAGCACAGAAACCTAACATGCAGCCTATTTTCACAAGGTCAGTAGTTGAACTCACTGCCAGAGTTCCCCAAATCACTCAGCAATACCAATGACCTGACCTGCAGTATGATGGAGGTGGGGGCATTAATGAGGGCTGCCAATATTCTGATTTAAGAGCTCATAAGAATAGCAAGTGCAGTTTTAATTGCATGATGCTGACTTGCTGCCACTTGAATCACATGAGTCTTATTTGACTTTTCATGGATTTTATTTGATGTCTAGGAAAACTTTGGTTTCTCCCATTCCCTGTATCTTTCTGTGAGCAACAGGGGTGTAATTTCAAAGGAAATTACACTCTTCCCCTAGTACAGTAAAACAGCTGGAATTGCATTGCATGCAAAATAAAATCACTGCTTCATTAACTTAGTCATTTGTGGACAAGCTCCCATGCAGATTTGCAGGGAAAGAGGAAAAGGTAGCATGCAGAGGTACACACATATGTAAATGCATGCATAGTTATGTATGTTTCTATCTAGCTGATTATCTTCCTGTTTATCTACATACCTCTCTTTACCGATCTATCTCCTCCAGAGGCTTTAGGTGTATGGATAACATATTAATGGCCACCATCTGTTTATCTTTCCCAAAAGACTACCTCACAATCTTGTCTTTAACAGTCACTAGTTAATACTTCTGATTAAAAGGTAGAGTTCCGGTTGGGGGGTTCGTTTTTGTTAATAAAATTCAACACTTGGTGTGAGAGGGCAATGGCTACTGCCATGGGGAGCATCCCACGGAGAGCAGGATGTGAATGCTGATGGTGGCTGGATCCCGTTAGCTGGGATGTGACCCTTCAGGGGGTTGGGTACACGCTGCATGGCTGGGGGACTCCACGCTCTGAACTCAGCACTGATTCTGCCAGGACACTTCAGACCCGGGGCTGCAGTCGCCACGGCTGTGTCTCACTCACAGTACCTCATCTGGCCGGTCTTTGGGCTCTTTTCTGTTGGGGGGATTTTAACAAACCCCCAAAAAGCACGATGAAGCGCCAGACGACGCGGAATGTTGCAGCTGAGGCCCTCCTGCCGCCGAGCATGGAAGAGGGGGAGCATCCGAAGGGGAGCATCCCGGCGGGATGGGCAGGGGGGCCGTGGGGCCNNTCGGCCCGGCTGGACGAGGCACGGCTGCCGTCGGGCAGAGGTTCGCTCCGCGCCCCGCAGCCCCGGCGGCCGCGGGATGGAGCTCGGCGCGGCGCGGCTGCTGGCGGTCCTGCTGTGCCTGGCTCCCGGTAAGCCCGCGGGGAGCCCGGCGTGCCCCGGGCCGCGCTGTCGGGGAGCGGGACCCCGAGGAGCGGAGGCGGGGGATGCCCGGGTGCCCGAAGGGCGCGGGAGAGGCTTTCCTGTGGGTTTGTCGGGGCTGCTTGGGCGGGTGAGACAGTGCCAGTCCCCGGGTGGGACGGGGCGGCCGTGGCCGCGGGCTTGCTGACCCCTCCTGTCCTGTCCGGCCGGCTGCTGCTGGCCCGTCGGGGAGGGCTGCCTGCCACGGCATAGTGTCCTGCTCGCTTGGCTCCAGCATCAGCTGTCGTTTCCGAGAGCAAAGTGTCCCTGGAGCCAAACGCGGGAAACCTGTCATCAGCGAAGAACCTGCTCGGAATGCAAGTGATTAAAGCACGGGGAAATGCTAGCGAAATAGGGAATGTCCCGGTCTGGCCGCGCTTTCTCGTTTCCCGTTGAAGCTGGCCGAGCTGTCACGGTTGGGGCTGCGGCTCGGCCCGGTGAGGAGGCATTCCTGCAGGTGATGGCAGCGGCTAGGGCGGACTGAAAATCTCTCCCCGTGGTACTCCCAAATGTTGCACACGCTGGATTGGTGTCTCAGAGCAAGCATGGGCACCCAGGTCACGGCCCTCACAAGCTCCGGGTGGGTGCGATGCGAAGCTTCTCTGCTGATAATCCCGTAGTGATAGAGTTTTGCCTAACTGCTTAGGAGGAGAGAGATAAACTTAGAAAATCATGGCATAAAATAAATTCATGGGATCTCAAATTTATGACAAACTGTAAAATAGTTTCTTTGCATAATTCATTGATAAGTAGTCTCAAAGAAGTATATTCAATTTATTATAAGAAAAGTTGGTAATCCCCAAGGGAGTGAGATCATCAGATGAAGGTTCACTTCGTTTCAATGTCCCACATCCTCTCGTTAGACCTTGAAGTTGGCAATGCAAGAAAACAGGAACTCCACCCTGGCTGGCTGAATTGTAGTGCTCTGCAGCTAGCTCCTGACCATCTGCCTTTGCTTCCTGTTATGACAGAATTTTTGAACTTTTTGGGATGTGTGAAAAATCATGATTTACCCTTCACTGCTAAATAGGTGATGCGAAAGTGTCCCCTTAAGTCCTGCTCCGTATTCCTGTATATAATACTTCTCTGATTGAGTAGCATTTACTTTGTTTATTTGGCTTATTTAAGGGGTTTCATACATGTTTTTACAGGTTTATTAATTTCTCTGGATCAGCCAACCCTTAGCATCCAAAAAGATGTCCTCACAATAATGGCAAACAACACACTAAATATTACTTGCAGGTAAGGACAAGTCTGTTCAGCATGATTTTGATGATTGGTAATTTATGTAGAGAGCTTTTGTACGGAATCACACCTGATGTGATCTCTCTCCTGTCATGCCTCCTGTTTTCTCTCCACTCCCTTTGTGCCTTCTGCCTCACCTTTCCCTGACAAGTTTTAGAAATTATGTGGGAGGGTTGCAGCAAGAGAGAGCTGGGGAGTGGAGGGTGGAGGGAGCGTCGGCTGGTGAGCCATACTCTCAGTGTTCTCTTTTGGGTGCTTTGTCACTTAGATTCCGCAGAATGTAAATCTCAAGCAGCTTCCTTGTAGCTGTTAACAGTAGGCTGTGTGTGTGAATTTGTCCTACATGGTCTGACACTCTCTCTGTGTCAGGGGGTGAAGCCCATCCCTGTCCATAGTCACAGACTGGTGGGACTGGGGTTCGTATCAGAAGTGTCTGCTCCTCTAATATTTGCTTTCCCAGCGGTCAGAGACCACTGGAGTGGTCGTGGCCAAGCAAGCAGAGCAATGCTGAGAGGCGTATCTCCGTGACAGACTGCAGTGATGGCCCCTACTGCAAGACACTTACTCTGAGCAAAGTCATTGGCAATGACACAGGGGACTACAAGTGCCTTTACAGGGACAACCAGGCAGCTACAACCATTTATGTTTATGTTCAAGGTTAGTGCTTACACAGCTCTCAGGTGTCTCTTTCCCTAGTGTCAACAGAAAAAAGGAATATCAAGTGTCTCAAAACAGTTTTGATGCTAAAATTTATTAATCCTATGAAACGTTTTTCTTTTTGTCATGTTGAGTAATTAAATTCAGGTATTCTAGTTGCCATCAACACAAAAGCCTTTGTACCTACAATTCTTAGCTGTCCTGCCATATGCAGTACATGGTCTGCTGTACTCCACCCAGAATTTAGCATCCATATCTCTGCTGAACTCTGAGCCTGTTCTCATGAATGCACGGCTATTACTGACCTGAGCAGGAGTTTCATATGAGAGAGGATTACAGAGATGTTACATTTGTTAAGAATTACAGATCTGGTACCATGTACGATTCGTACTAATACCATTAAAAAAACCCCAAAACCCACCAAACCCCAAAACATAAACTTCCATACATTTGCTGACTCTGGTGGTAAAATCTGTGTAGGCTGTAAGAGCTCAGTTTTCAGCTGACTGTTGCAGACACTGCAAAGCCTCCAGTTATACACTCGGCTTCAATAAGTGCATTCATTGAGGCATCTGCCTTTTTGCACTGATGGCTTCACCCTTGTTTCCATATGCATCCTGTTTCCTCTTTATTGTTAACTTATAGTTACCATTTTGAGAAATGAGATGTAATTAAGTACATGATTTAGCATGTTTTATGATATCATGGACCTATTTTTTTTTGTATTTTGGTTTGTCTTTGAAAAGGATGCTGCCATCAGGGGAGTCAGCATAACATGTCATAACTTTTAACTGATATTTCCTGTAATACTTATGCAAGGAAAGTTACACTAGGGTAAATCAGTTTTTTGTCAGCAAAAGGACTGCTGTAGCAGGAAGCCATTCTCCAAAGTGCATTCTGCTACTGCAAACTGTTTTGAGAATAATGATATTCTAAATCTGGAGGATGGGGTGTCTATAAAAAATGTACCTCCCTTATTTAGTCTCATTATTTTAGTGCTTTATGACATGGAAAACAATAAAACTTGACTTATGAAAAAACAGGGAAAGAAGAAAACTGGAAAATTTTCTCCATAATCATGTGATGAATGATACCAACTTATCAATTGAATATTACTCTAGATTACAGATCACCATTTGTGACTTCAGTTAGTGATCAGCTTGGCATTGTATACATCACTAAGAACAAAACTGTGGTGGTGCCCTGCCTTGGAACTGTATCAAACCTCAATGTATCTCTACATGCGGTAAGCTAAAAGCCTGTTATTTTTTTAACAATTAGTTGAAATCACTGTGGCATAAATATATTGTTTGAAGTGTAAATACATTTCTTTCCATCGTTGTGAGTTTCATAGCCTGTGATTACAAGATGAGTGCTGTACCTGTACTCATCTATGGCACTGCACTCTCAAAGCATGTACTAATTGCTTGTGCTAGGATGTTAAAAGGGGGGGCCCTGCAGTTGTGGAAAATGCTGGAGGTGACAGTTCAGGGTTGTTTGATTTTTGAAATCTGACTATGTGTTTTATCAATATCCCAAACAGAAATATCCAGAAAAGATATTTGTTCCTGATGGTAAATCTATTTCGTGGAATAATAAAAAAGGCTTCACTATACCCAGTCATTTAATCAACTATGCAGGCATGGTCTTCTGCGAAGCTAAAATAGATGATGAAAGCTTCCAGTCTATGATATACATAGTTGCAGTTGTAGGTAAGCCAAAGGTTTTTATTTCTCTATAACCAATGTTCTTTTGCTTTCCACTGCATACTGAACCAATTACATTTGGTTGGACACTAGGTTATTCAATACTGACAATGCAGCTAATGCAAAATGGATGTTGAGATTTATATCACTTTTCTTTTAAATGCAATGTATTGTGTTCATTCTGGTTTATCGTTGGGATAAGTGCTTCTATTTTTAGTGTTCTACATTGATGCCAGGGATTTTAATTTTTTTTTTCTGACAATGCAAACTTTTTTCCTAAAATCACTTTTCTACAATGTCAGTCACAGTGGAAGGAAATGAGAGGCAAGCATCCATCGGGAACAGATGAAAAGAAATTGCTCTGAGGGGGTACCAAGGGAAGGGTGGATCTGAAGGTCTGACTATGAGCTGGGTTGTCTTCTCTCCCTAAAGACCTGTGTCTTGACTCTCACAGAGTTTTATGCTTTCCTGGTATATTTTGTCAGTTGTACATCAAACCCCAGAAATAATGTGATAATTCTGTTAAGGCTTAACCTTGAGCTGAAACTCAGCAGCTATTTATCTTTCAGCTGAGGACACAGTTACCATTTCCAGTAAGCAAATGGCACCAGGGCAATCTCTCCTGGCTTGTCAGGAAGGCATAGCAGCCCTTCCCTCTTTACTCTGTGCAGAAGGCTTTTACTTCTCCACCAAATTCACAAGTCCTCACTCTGATTTGGAGGAATTTCAGAATATCTGTAGAATTTCAGCTTTCAGAATAATCTGTTTTGAAGTATTCTGCACAAAGTAAACTTTGGATAATTATGCTAATGCCCCACCATTATTCTTTCTAAAGTTCCTGCTTACTGCTGGGAAAGGGTACATATCTCCCTTAGTTTTAGGTCTCACAAGGATAAGAAGAAGGTGTCTAAGGCAGAGGAACTGTGTGAGTCACTGTCTCTTGCTTGCTCCCATTGCTGGAGGGGCTCTAATCAGGTGCACACACCTTGCAGTGTCACTGACATGGGTCTCAGCAGGGAAGTGCTCAGGGCAGGCACATCACCTCTCTGGGCTCCTTTGCACACCCGTTATCAGGCTGCACTGGGACATCGAGGGCTGTTTTGTAGCTGGGGTTTTGGTGAATTCACCTGGGAAATTTGGCGCTGAGTACTGTAAAGAAACCTCTTCTTACCCCCAAGTTTTGTGTGTGCCTTTTTCTTTCTCTAGGGTACCGAATTTATGACCTGACAATGAGCCCACATGATGAAGTAGAGCTGGCAGTGGGAGAAAAACTTGTTCTCAATTGCACTGTAAGGACAGAGCTCAATGTGGGAATTGATTTTAAATGGGACTACCCTTCCATCAAGGTAAAGTTGTACTAACTTACAGGTGCCTTCATCACAAAGCAGTTTCGTTTATTTAGGTAAAATTTCACTTCCCCCTTTAAAACATTAAGAAAGAAGATGATAATACACAACAAAATTTCTGGTATATACAAATGTGAAAAGGGTGACAGAAGGAACAACAATGACATTTCCAAATATCTCTGTCTTTTGTCTATTACAGGAAAAACGTGCCACTATTAGGGATGTAAAAACCACTGCAGGAGAAATAAAGAAGTTTGTGAGCACCCTTACCATTGACAGTGTGTCCTTAAGTGACAAAGGTCGATATACTTGTGCAGCATCCAGTGGTCGTATGAACATGAAAAACAGCTCTTACTTCATTATCCATGGTATGACATTTTCCACTTTAGTTTCCTTGATTGTTTCAGACTTAGGATCAGTTACTGGGATGCAGAAGACATCTTGATGATGAATCAAATGACAGAAATGAACCAAACTGCAGCTGCTGTATTTCTCTTGCAACTAGTATTGGATTATTTTCATACCACAGCCTTGGTTAATAGTAAGATTTTAAAGGATGTTGTATTTTACTGAAAGCTATAGAATCCCACTGCAAAGTGGGCAGTAAAATAAACTGATATAAGCCTCTGACCCTCTTCTGCATTGACCTCTTTAAGGTCTTGTAAAACTCAATTTGTGTAGGTGGCATTGTACAAGGGCTGCCTGTTCTCACTCTTGGTGAACTTAGGCTAGATCTTGGTGACTCTGTGACACAAGAATCTGGGTCAGCATGAATGAAGCTAAGAAAATAAAACTTCCAGCTTTTGCATTAGGAATGGATGAATCAAATGGAGTTTTGGTCGTACGGAAATGATGCAGAGGAAACAGCTTTGGCTAAGTGAATAGATAAGTGCAAGGCCACATCCTACAGCCTTTTCTCAACCCCCTCTTGGGCACAGCCCCAACTCCACTGACTTACTTATAGAAAAAAATTACCAACATGAGAATGGCTCAATTTAATCACCAGCTAGACAAAGAGGTTTGTATTTTAAAGGAGACTGGTTTTCCTGAGGTCTGGTTTCAGGGGCCAAAATATTAATGGCACTTTTAAAATGAAACAAAAAACTTTCGAACTTATTGTGGGCATAGTGATTCAAGAGATACTGAATTTTCTCCTGGTTTCTTTCTGTTCTGCTCTTCAGGAGCCAAAATGAGATCATGTGCTATACTGAGTACACCAGATACGAAGTCTAAACCATCCTATTGGTCAAAAGACTAATTTAGTCAAAAGGCTAATCACTGTCATATCTGAATGCAAGTTTATCACTTATAACTAGTAATATAAATAATTTTAAAGTCTATGACTGTAGTGGTTCAAATACATACTTGAGAGAATAGTCTGAGAGTTTTTAACTTTATCACACTGT
Source organism: Thryothorus ludovicianus (assembly GCA_013397245.1). Classification (NCBI taxonomy): domain Eukaryota; kingdom Metazoa; phylum Chordata; class Aves; order Passeriformes; family Certhiidae; genus Thryothorus; species Thryothorus ludovicianus. The sequence goes on along the minus strand of VZTB01000052.1, from coordinate 341,846 downwards.
AGTTTTGAAAAGTCTAATTTCCTGAAACAAGTATATTGAGAGAGTTTTATGATATTTATCTATATGTGTATATACAGGTCTGACAGTTGGCACGCTATCCTGTGAGTTGAGTCTTGTCTCTGCTTTCCAGAGCTCCTTGGTGAGGGAACTGGCCTGTTCCTCTATGTGAAGGAAAGGAGTAGCTTTCCATGGTGGCATTTCTCCAGAGCCCAGTTTGGAGCCAGCTATGCTTTACCAATCACCCATAGTCCTGTCACTAACTTCTGTTTGTCATCTTTTTAGGTGCTAACCCAAATGGAAAGCTTTTTTACTTTGGTCCATGAGAAAAGACCATTTAGTTTATTTCCTTTTTTTTTCCCCCCAGAAAGTCCTTTTATTCACCTGGAGAAAATGGAGAATGTCGTTGAGACAAAGCTAGGTGACACAGTCAAAATTCCTGTCAAGTTTAAAGGATATCCTCCACCAGAAGCTAAATGGTAAGAATGTATATATAATATATATAATAAGAATGTATATATAATATAATGTGTTTGAAAAGATGAACTATTCTTAGTTAAAGCAAATCACTTAATATTCAATGCGCTCTGTATTTTCTTCAGGTATAAAAATGGAAAATCCATCAATGCAAATCATACAGTTAAACTTGGCTACACATTAGTGATCACTGAAGCAACTGAAAAGGACGCAGGGAATTACACAGTTGTCCTTACAAACCCCATTAACAAGATGCAGAAAAGACATACATTTACTCTGCTGGTAAATGGTAAGTGGGTAACAGAGGTGCCTTTCTTTTATGTGTGGATGTATTACCATCCTTAGGCTTAATCCATCCCATTCCTATGAATATTTCAGTACTGAAGAAGAACAGTCCTGGCAGGGTAGAGGTGGCTGGTCTCTCCTGCCTCTAGGATATGTCAGTCAAGTGGCTGCAGACTCTGCGTGTTGGTGTTCTGATGATACTTAGTATGGGGTGGTTTTTTGTTTTGGTTTGGTTTTTTTCTGTATATTATTCTTTGCCTCTGTGTCCTGGTCTTTTCCTGCTCTTCTTGCTAGCTGTGCTGCTGGAGTCCTCCTCCACCCCGCTCCATCCTGGCCCTGTCCCGCCTCACCCATCCTTCCTGCCCCACACAGGCTATCCCTCCTCTTCTGCTCTGCCCTCTACAACCCTCCTCCTCCTCCCCTACCTCCTCTTTTCTACTCCCCAGGAAACAGCCTGTGCTTTGAAGAGAGCAGGTCGTGGAAAGGGCAGCAAGGCTACGTGCAGTGGGGTCAGGCCTGAGGAAAAATGTGCATTTAATGGCTGGGAATGGTAGTGAGAGTCCAGGAACTGCATTTTAAGCCATGGAGTATTGAAGGGGGATTTTGTAGGAGATCCTAAGCATCCTGATCCTCAAAGTGTTGGGCAGGTTCACTGCTTCCCCCCATGTCCTTGGGGATGCTCTGTGTTGCACTCGTATTGGGGCATGGTGTGAATTGGTCACCATGGGTCTGATGCATGCCTGCTGGGGAGCCTTCAGCAGGAGGTGTGACCTGCTGCTGTGTCCTGCAGTGCCCCCCCAGATTGGTGAGAATGCTCTGATGGCCCCCGTGGACTCCTACAAGTACGGCTCGACGCAGGCGCTCACCTGCACCATCTACGCCGTGCCACCACCCACCACCATGCTCTGGTACTGGCAGCTGGAGGAGGAGTGCACTTTCAGCCCCCAGTGAGTGCCAAGTCCTTGTTACCTTCTGCAGCTTATGCAGGTCTTGAGGGATGTTTGTGTTGGGTTGGCGTTTGGTTGGTGCCGAGGGATATTTGTGTTGGGTTGGGGTTTGGTTGGTGCCTCCCTCTTCCACTCTTGTTCCTGAGTGCAAACCCAATGGCCAATGAAGGAAAAGATTGTTGTACTTAATTTGCAGATTGCTGCAGGCAGGCTCTGCCAAGGTCACTGTTGTTGGCAGAGGCGAGGGCCACCCACAGAGAGGATCCAGCAGTGTTGGCATGTTGCTCTTGTGCTCTCTTGAAGGGCATCTCAAATGCAGCTGTTCGCATGCCCTTCCCTCAGATCCCCCTGTGGGCTGCAGGCCCAAAACATCCCAAACAGAGGAAATTTGCTGTTTATGCTAATTATGCGTCCTTGTGGTGTTTTTTTTCTTGTGCTCAAGTGCTGAGTGTGATGGTGCTCTTTATCTGTGTGAAAGTGTATCTCAGAGGAAGTGCACTGATTGATGTTGGGGAATGATAGAGAGAGTGCCTGACTGAGATTCACACAGCTTCCCTTATCTGGGCCTGCCATAAGCCCAGATTTCCTTTAAAAAAAAAAAAAAAGGCCAGGGTAAAAAAAAGGCATTCTTCTTTCCTGTTGTTGTTTTTAAAATGATTCCACTAGTTTCTTCCTTTGGTGCCTGGTTGCTTCCTACACAATGGCTACTGTCCTCAAGAAATTCTTGTAGGGAGTTCAGTGATTTTTATGTCTCTCTGTCTTCCTTTGAACTAAATCAACTTGAATCATCCATTTATGAATGGAGGTCTGTTCCCAGAATAGCTGCTTTCCTCCAACCATCCCAACTGAGCTGACACAGGCAGATTAATTAGGAAATTCACCTTTAGGCTTGGGGATCCTTTACTTTAAAGAGCATGAAGGTCTCAGGAGGTTATAGGGTTAAATTTAATAGAAATATTTCCAAAAGCATACACTTCCCTCAGAGATGCAAGCTGTGACCAGTGATGCATCTGACTTATAAATATCTGCATATTATAAGGAGAACCCAAAATACCTCCCTTGAAGGGCAAATATTCCTCTTATCTAATGTAAATATCTCTACTTATGTTTCAGGAAAGTTCGCTCAGGAGCCAATCCATATGCATGCAAGAAATGGAAAGCGATCTCAGAGAGAAAGGGTGGGAATCAGGTTGAAATTAAGCACCGGGTCGTCACTATTGCAGGGAAAACAAAGGTGAGCTCATTTTCTTTTCTCTTGGCTGGGGATGATTAACCCTGTTCAGTAGTCCACATGTCTGGAAATACATCACTAGAGATGGGACTCTTTCCACCTACTGTTAAACTCAGCTAGGTAGGCAAGCTCCTGCTGAAGCCAAGAGGTAGAGATACATACTTTCAGGTTCTTTGAATGCTGATCCAAAGTGAATCTCCATTGAGGAATATAACTAACTTAGATTTCAGTAACTACCTTTTAGTGGTCTAAAGTTAGATGAAGTAATATTGCCAATTAGCTGTAATAGAAATTGGAGAGTTTGAAAGGTAAAAAAAAATGTGAGGACAGCATTTTTTAATATATATACCAAAGTCCACCTTATGCTTCTTACCTGTTTCCTTCTACTTGATTTTTACACACTTAAGGACAAAAATGCCCCTTCAGAAGGGGACTGTACTTTAGCCATGCCATGGATTTGTGCTTTGGAGGGATTTTTGGTTGTGCACATACCTGCAGAACCCTTTGCTGAGCTGTTGAGGTGGTTGGGCATTACTTTAGCACCGATGTGGTATGAAATTCCTTCATTGTTCTTTTGTAGACTGTGAGCACCCTCGTGATTCAAGCAGCAAATGTATCTGCTTTGTACAGATGTGTGGCTATGAACAGGGCTGGGTCAAGTGAGAGAGTGATCTCCTTCCATGTGACCAGTAAGTGCACCCTGCCAGGAACAGCCATGTTAAATTAATGTTATTTTGTCTGTTTGCTGATGAAAGGCACTTCAATGCTGTTACCTGATTGTTGTCCTTTATGAACTCCTTTAATTCTTTTATATTTTAGGTTTACTTAAGGTTTTCTTTAGGCAATCTTTAAAGTTGCCACTAGTTTCAGCCAAGTGATTAGTTGTACTAGCATCAGTGGAGTGGCAGGCCAGTGAAGTGATGCAAGATGGGCACTGTTTCCCAAGAGTGACTGCTGTTGAGCTTTTGAAGTCATTTAAAAGAGCAACAGAGAAACTATGGCACTGTCAAAAAATGAGTGAAGACATTCTGTAAGAGCTAAAGCTAAAATGTTCAAAACCAGTGGCAAAGGACTTCTGTCTCCTTAATGATCAGTCCCCATATCCACATACCAAAATTTTGTTTTAATCCAAATCTAAAAATTAACTATAAGATGGTGCTAAGAATTGTCTTAGGTTGCTGTAAGTTTCTGCAGGAAAAGTAACTGTATTCATTACACAGTCATTCATTTGATCCATTTGAAATGTATTGCTTTTAATGATAATTTAATAGATAATAGATTAGTTGGCAGACTGATTGATTTTAGTGATCTTTTTCAGTGTTTCTTTTCCTTGTTTACAACCAGATAGGATGACAAAATCAGTATTTTCAAAATTACTTTTTCAAGTTAATGTTAGCCACAAAATGCACAATCAAATAGGAAATTCTTTTACTTTTTTAACTTGCAGGGGGTCTTGAAATTAATCTCCAGCCTCAGAATCAACTGACAGAGAAGGATAACATGTCCTTGCGATGCACAGCAGACAAGTTCACCTTTGAGAAGCTGTCATGGTACAAACTCAGTGCTCACGTTTCACAGACCCCCTTTGGAGGGCTGCCCATGCCTGTTTGCAAGAACCTCAATGCTCTCCAGAAGCTGAATGAGACAGTTTCAAATACCAATGGTGAAAATGTCACCTTAGAGCTCATCCTCCGTAACATCTCTCTCCAAGATGGAGGGGACTATGTTTGCATTGCTCAGGACAAAAAGGCCAAAACACAGCACTGCCTGGTGAAGCACCTCACTGTTCAAGGTACAGATCTCTTACTCTGGAGCAAAATGAGAGGTTGTGCATGAGAACAGTTGCAGTAGTGGCAGGTTTTGGTACGTTAGGCTTTGCATGTGTTTGGTTAATGGTGCGCTCAGTTTGTTAAGCAGATTTAAACCAGTTATTGTAACACACACTTCTGGGCCTTGTCCAGGCAACAGGGACTGTTTCATTAGTACCAGTGAGGAAACACTGCCTGAGCCACTGTCCTGTGCAAGGAGATGTGTCTGGCTTCTGCTGAAGTAACGCATTTAGCTCAGTAACTTCTCAACTTTACTTTTCAGAACAGATTTTTCTCTGTAGCTGTATATGCACATGTGTATTCATAGCATTAATGCTGTTCCTTTATGTGACTGTCGAGTTTGGAGAAGTGCCTGTAATTTAGAACTGCCATGAGTGACACAACCAGTGCAAGCTGATGATCAGTCAGCTTTTCACACAAACAGTGATGACTTTGCTTTGGGACCTAGATGTTTAGGTTTAGGCAGCTTCAGGAAAATACTTGTGCATGTTCACGGCCTGTCCTGAATGGATGCTAAATGGACCAAGAGTGTCAAACCTCTCATAAGGACTCTGGACACAGCAATGTGAGGGAAGCAATTTCTTAACTACTCCCTCTTCCCTCAGCAGCCTGAGCAGTTACAAATTAAATCAGCTAAAGCAGGTTATATCAATACTGTTGAAATTTTCTTGGCTATTATAATTTTTTAATGTCATGTGGAAGTTGAACTGTGATCTTAACATGAACGCTGTGGCTCTAGGTGTAATAAAAGAATTTGAGACTTTGTTCCTGGGACATGAACTGTTACTACTGAATAAAATGGATCTTTTTCTTAATAACCAATAATTTTACTGCATTTTCAAACCAACAGAGCCCGTGGCACCCACACTTGTTGGAAATCTGGAAAATCAAACAACAAATATTGGTGAAACTATAGAAGTGTCATGTGCAGTGAATGGCATTCCTCCTCCAAGCATCACGTGGTTTAAAAATAATGAGACACTTGTGGAAGATTCAGGTGAGGATTGCTCATCTTCTATTATCATTAAAAGGCTTTCTTTCATAAGATTGACTGCTGATTTTCACCATGAAGAGTTTCATTTTGAATTCTTAACAAAAAAAGTTGCATAAAAATAGCAGAACTAAGAATCCTAATTTTTTCCCCAGGTATTGTTTTGAAAGATGGGAACAAAACACTAACCATCCGTCGAGTGAGGAAAGAAGATGGAGGGCTGTACACCTGCCTTGCATGCAATGTCCTTGGATGCAGCAAAGCAGTGGCTTTTTTTTCAGTAGAAGGTTGGTGTTAACTTCTTCCCAGATTGTGCACAAAATCCTTAGAATAACTAGAAGAAAAATCTACTGGCTATCCTGATAGGAGATCTGAAAATTTTCTATTAAATTTGTGAGAAGGCCTGGCCATTCCTATCAAGCTTGAATTGTGTGCTGTCGTAGCTGTCATAAACCAGCTTTTGAGGAGGTTGATGCTTCTCCATTATTCTGTTAAGAGCTTTTCAACAAAAACAGGATCTATCTTACTTTGTGGTTGCAAAGAAAACTCTGCCAATCTATATTACATGCTTTCCTACACAACAGAGCTATGTAAACATGCAGATACCCTGGGGCATCTCTGTTGTCTAGGTAACATAATTGTCATACTAGGTTTTCTAGCATAGTATGTTGTACCTTTTTAAATTGTGTCATTGCTTTCACAGCATCTAAGGATAACAAAGTGAAGACTTTTTGCAGTCTGTTGTGATTGCCAGGTAGTTATTTTGAGTTAGAGGACTCCAGCCTTGGTTCACCACGCTCTGAAAGCAGCATTTGTGAGACCCATCTCTCACTTGTTCTCACTTGTTTGGTGTGCAACTAGTATTGTGGCACACCAAAACACAAGTTGCATGAGAAGCAATAAATGGTGGTAGCAAGAGGTTAGTCTGCAGTGTGGGTAGCTGGGACCACGATGGACTAAGAATTGCAAAAAGAAGCCTCAAACTTGCACCTTGCTCTTGATATCAGTGCATTTGCATACTTCAGTCACTGAGCCCTTCACAAACCTCTGTCTTTAAAGTCTTTAAAAGTTGCCTGATCCATACCATTAAGGTAATTAATGCAATATAATATTATTCTTATAGGTCCCTTTAGGATATTTAGTTGTTGGGCAAAATGTTTACATGGGGTGGAAATTATCTGCAGATGGCACTGATGTAGATTTCAGCTGATGTGGTAAATATGGCTGGGCCACGTCTGTAGAAGTTAGAAATCTGTGTAGGACATGCTGTTTCACTCCCAAGAAATTTACAGTGCAGCTCAGGGGGGTCATGCAACAGAGTGTGCTGCTGTCTAGGAAAATCTCTGTGGTGCAAGGGATGAAATACAGAAACATGATGTGGCAAATGGGCAGAAGAAGAGAGCTGCGTCTGGGCACAAAAAGGTGTTCACATGGTATCTGCTGGCCACTATTTTACGGGAAAAGGAACTTTGTGAATAAGATCTTATTATGTGTTCTTGTAGAATCACATTTTTCATGCCCCAGCTGAATGATGTCAAGAGACAACTGAGAGATTGTTCTCTAGGTCATTCTCACAGCTCTTTGTTTTCTATATGATGGGGATGAGTTTTTGTTTCTAAAGAAAGAGTAATTAGATTTTGGTATTCTAAAACAATTATTTCTTTCCAAAATGTGAATTTTACTTTTTTATATTTGCCAAAGGTCCAGACACTTTCCTTGGAATAAAGTTGATACTGAGAAATGGGATGGTGTGTAAAACAGCATGAAACTGTAATATTCCAACATAAGCCCCCAAGCTTTTGTTTTGTTTTGCTTTCGTTTCCTTGCTCCATGTTGCACTTTTAAAACGAACCTTCAGAACAAGGACCTCCATTCTTTATTTTAATGAATGAACAAAACAAATATGCTTCCAACTATCACTCAAATATTCATTTATTTCTTCCCAGGCGCTGAAGAGAAAACAAATCTGGAGCTCATTATCCTGGTTGGCACTGCAGTGATTGCCATGTTCTTCTGGTTGCTTCTTGTAATCATCCTCCGGACTGTTAAGCGGGTAATGAAAAAATTCTCATACTGTCCTATCAGCACTGGTCTTGCATGACAAATGAGAGCTGACTTGAAGCCTTTTGTGTTGCTTCTTTCCATTGTTCTTAAATCAACAGACACATTTTTTTCTCTCCATGCCATAACATTCTTGCCTGGAACCGGGGGCGCAGAAATTTGTTTTTAATTGAACAGGCCCTTGCAAGAGAAAAATGTTTCATCTGGTTCTGTTTATTAAAAAAAAAAAAAAGAAGAGAGAGAGATAGAAAAGTGCAAGTAATTAACAATGATCACACTCATGATGACATGGTGTAGTGAAATAGTAGCCTGGCATTTCTGGGAACTAATGAAATACCCTAAAGTGGGAAAATGGCATTTTGCCTGCACATTGCCAGCAAAAAACTGTGCAACTGCAACTAATACCATTTTCCAGGCCAACGGAGGGGATATGAAGACTGGCTACTTGTCAATCATCATGGATCCTGATGAAGTCCCTATAGACGAGCACTGTGAGCGGCTCCCATATGATGCCAGCAAGTGGGAGTTTCCCAGAGACCGGCTAAAGCTAGGTGAGTTTTCATTGCACGAGCCATTCAGTGACACTGCAGCCAGCACTGTGCTGGAGGGTGTTTTGAGTCCCGTGGCTCACCATGGGACTGCTCTGCTGCATGATCCCTGGGTGGGCTCTGTTTTCCCACAGGATATGATGCATCCTATCTACATTTTAAATCCCCTGTTAATTTCTGCTTCTTGAGCTCATTTTGGAGCAGCTTTTTCATTCTACAGCTTTTGCCTGCTGTGCCAAGCAAATATGTTTGTATTCTCACTTCAAGGTAAACCTCTTGGACGTGGAGCTTTTGGCCAGGTCATAGAAGCAGATGCGTTTGGGATTGACAAAACTGCTACCTGCAAAACAGTGGCAGTCAAAATGCTTAAAGGTAAAGATAGTGACTAGAACTTCAACTTGAATTTACAATATAGGGATATTTGTTAACACTTTAACCATTGTACCCATCGTTGTAAAAGTTTAGCTTAATGGCTATTATCATGAAGCAATGATTAGAGAAAGTACGTGCCTTTCCTTCATTGACAACTGGAACAATGCAGATGTGGTTTCCTAGCCACTGCTTTTTAATTCTGTTTAAGTTCAGAATGTAAAGTTTCTCCTGCAATCAGTTTGCACGTGTCCATTTTTGCCTTAAGCCTCCTCATTGGAAGCTTTCTGCAAGTCTCAAGACAATGGCTTAGACACGCTCCAAACTGAATTGTAGTTTGGAATAGTTTTCTCCTCACTTTAAATCATATTATACTGCCTCACATTTGCCACAGGAAAGTTGAAATGTCTGGTTCCCAGACACATTGTTCCTAAAGACATAATGGGCAGCAAAATGGGACTGCCAGCAGCTGTGGCTGTGTTTCACTGCATGCTGTACTGGCATAGTTGACACAGACTATCAGCCAACAAGGCTCCTCGCTTGATGGATAAACACCAGAAGAAAATGGGGAGGAGGGCAAAACCTTTCTGTCTGTGATGCTCCTGACCTGTGTTGCTTTACCTCTGCAGAAGGGGCAACCCACAGTGAGCACAGGGCACTTATGTCAGAGCTGAAGATACTTATTCATATTGGCCATCATCTCAATGTTGTCAATTTACTTGGAGCCTGCACAAAGCCAGGAGGTGAGTAACTTCTTAGTGGGTGAGAAGGTACTAATGAAAACCCTATTTCTTCAATTTCTGCTGCATAGACAATTGAAATTCAAAATGAAGCATTGGAAAGAGTAGTTCTTTCTAATACACACACACAAAAATTCTGGTAAGAGTGAGCAGGTCCAGAGGTGGAATAAAGGTGAAGTAAGGGTGGAATAAGGGTCATGCAGCTCCATTGCCTTAGATTTTCTATTACTTTGCTTTTCTGTACTTGAGATCCACATTTGTAGTGGGAAGCCCATGATAGCAGACTTCTGAGCTGAGTCTAATACCAGATTTAACAAGTTACTCTTACTCTTGTCACCAGCTACAGGGTGACTGCAAGCTGGGACTTCCTCGCTCTGTCTTTGGATGGGCTGTTGGTGCCTGTGTGTGTGTGTGTGTAGGAGGGGAGATTGCAATTTGGAGTCCAGCTCTGGGTGGATGAACCCATTTCACTTTATAATCAGAGACAGATGTTTTGTTTAGCAAATCCAGTGCTACAAACTAATTTGGAAGAAATTCAATGTAAAGTAACCCAGTAATAATTTTTCAGGGAAGCTGACTTTTTGGCTTACCATGGGATGAAAATTTAATTTGTAAAGTTCCATGACAGAAGTCAGTAGGAAACATAATCCATAAATATTTATTTCCTTGTTTATTTCATAATAAAATAGAGATGGCCAGTATGTGGAACCTAGGATGAAAATTTATCACCATAGCATATGCCTATATGGAGTAAATTTGAACATGAAATACCGCATTTAAATTTTACGTTAAAGCATTTATGTCTTAGATGTAAACCAAGTTTTCTGTTTTAAATTTTTAGTACTTTAATCACCTGTAGAAAAATGCATCAATAATCACATGTATTTTATTGCAAAGGTTAATTGCATTGAAATTCTTTCAAATATTTAGTTTGCATCCTTACAATGTCAATCAATTTGGCTGTTACTGGCACTTCAAATATAAGCACACCATTATACTTTCTGACATATGATATTAAGCCCATGATTTTCAAAATTATATGCTTTGTTTTCCTCCTTTAAACAGCTAAAAAATGAATAATTTTGGTGCTTTGATTAGATTTCTTTTTTATAACTGCTATTTTTAAGAACCTTTGGCTATTGGAATGCTCTTTGAACTGTATGTGTTTCCAGCCAAAATTTATGCTGTGAGATAAGGTGGGGTATAAGTGATCTAATGAATTGCTGTATGTGTTGTACAGGCCCACTCATGGTGATTGTGGAATATTGCAAGTTTGGAAATCTGTCGGCTTACCTAAGGAGCAAGAGGAGTGAATTTGTCCCGTACAAGGTGAGGAGTCAAGGTTAACAGTAAAATGTTTGGTTTGGTGGGTTTTTTCCACACGCAATGTTTCTTTTTCTAGTGCAGACTGAAGTGGCAATCCTTGGGGACACTGAATGTCTTAGTGCTTCTCATGGGAATGAGAGATGGCAAAGACATCAGAGGTCATTTAGTCTTTCCCCTGGCCCCTGCAATGTAGCTGTTTTGTTATTGTTAGCTTAAAATGTGCAAAGGAACTGGGCTTCCACTATTTCCTTTGGCAGACTATTCTACACTTGGCTGTATCTTTCAGGAAGTTTTTTCTGATTATCAGCCTGAATTTTTTCCTTTCTTAGTTAAACTCCAAGACCACCTTAAATAACTGCACTCCTTTCTTAGTGTATAAATCTGTCAGATATCCATAGGTACCTGCTGTCACTTGCTGATGTCCCCTTGGCTCATTGTTCTACTGTCCCCTTGGCTCGTTGCTGAACGAGACTATACATTTCTTCTGCTGTTAATAGTTTTGTATAATTGATGTAGCTCATGAGTTTACATTCAGCTTTTCACTTCCTGAGTCCTTTGCTAAAAGGAGCTCTATCACAGCACCCCTTCTACACCCTGATTTGAAAGAGGTGGGAAGATGCAGACTGGCATTTTCAAATAAGACTCCAGTCTTATTTCTGGAGAGCATCCATCTGGAGGATCCATGCCCTCTGAGGGTCAGATTGGTGTATGAAGAGCTTGGCTGTGTGTACCTATCACCCAGGGTCACCCTGGGGACCCTGCCCTTGTCCACCCACAGCCAAGAGGGAGGCCCCTGGGCTGTACTCTGCCACATTGGTAGACTTGAGTCTTCCTGCAGCTGCTGTGTTTAAATCAGAGCTTCTTCCCACTGCTTGTTGGTTCTCCAGGGGGTTGTTTTTCTTTATCCTTGGAGACATTGTTTACTATTTTATATTGGCAAAGGCAACTCGCTGCATCTTCTTGTGAGGTAAAAAGATAAACAAATATCTGAGAGGCCTTGAAGGAAGAGACAGGGTTTTATGGGAGTGCTGACCCTTGCTTACACAAGCAGTGGGAATGGGATTTGGCAGTGTTAAAAAACAGCCCTGCCAGGGGAAAAAAATCACCAAACCAAAGCAAGAGAAAATGGAAATGTTTTGGAGGACACCTATGGGGCTGGATTCCTCCCTAGAGGCCGTGGCTTAGGGAAAGAAGGAAATTAGTCATATTTTGATGGCTCTTAGGGTTTTGGCCAAGGTAGAGGTTTAGCAGAAGGGTCTTTGCAGCAACAGGAGGTAAAGCCATAGCAGTACAGAGGCTGGAGTGTATGAGAGGGTTTAGCAGCATCCATCCATGTGTGTTTCACAAGTGGGGGGCACCAGGGGCTGAGGACCCCAGCTCCTCAGTGTGCGATTAGTCCCCGGCATGTGGAGTTGTTGCTGGGGTTTGGCTGAGAGGTTGTGAAAGCAGGAGAAATTTCTGCTGTGGAGTGGCAGAGGGTGCTCCAGCATGGAGCAGAGGGTGAACCTGCATGGCCATGGGTTGGGTTTTGCTGGTACTGTCAGCTCACCAGCCTGGTGCCCCAACCAGAGCTGGCTTGGAGCTGATCTCACTGTTTACTCAGGGTTACTCTCCCTGCCTTCCCTGATGACCTCGGCACAGGCCATAGGGAGCATCTCTGCCTCTCCAGCAGAAGCTTCTGGCATGCTTTCACCATCTGATTTTTCTCACCCTCCCCTCCTATTTCTAGACCAAATGTGCCAGATTTCGGCAGGGGAAAGAGAACTACGTTGGTGATGTCTCTTCTGACCTGAAGCAGCGGTTGGACAGCATCACAAGCAGCCAGAGCTCAGCAAGCTCTGGCTTTGTGGAGGAGCGGTCCCTGAGTGATGTGGAAGAGGAGGATGGTAGGTGATCTTCTGGTGTTGGAGCATGTGTCATTGGTGGGGCTGATGAGGGACACTGGGACTGTGTAATTTCCGAAGCTCCCTCAAAACTGTGTGCAGGGTATTCTGTGGATGACCAAAGTTCCTGAGCTATGGATTATCTAGATCAGCATCCCAAACCCCTCAGCCCAATCCCAGATAATGTCCTGTATGAAAAGAGTCTGGTTTTAGTGTGAAGCCTTTTAGAGATATGTCTATTTAATGTCCCAATATTTTCAGGGAAAACTGCAGAGTACAAACTCTGAAGACAGTGCAGAGAGGGATGCACCAGCATGCTAACTGAATGTTGCCTTAATATTTACCAAAAAGTTAAATACTGTGAAATTCTATTTGTTTCACTACTTCTTAGAAGAGAGCTTGCTTTGCCTTCCCTCTGCCCAGGTGGTCTGGCAGGAACAGGAAGCCTGAATTACCCACTCATCCAAAGCCTCCCCAGGATGCACATATCCTCTGCAGTGGTTTCACTGATTCATTTGCCATATTCTCCTTTGGCAGCCCACAATGCTCAGTGCTACCATTTCAGAGGCTGTTAATTTCACCTAGGGGTGGGATCAGACTAGTTGGGAGGAAAGCCATAGCTCTACTGCCTGTACCTCTACTGCTACTAAAAATCATTTAGTGCAAAGAAAACATCAGTACGTGAACAGGGAGAATGAGCTTGCAGTTTCAGTGCAATCCAGTAGGTAATGTCAGGCATGCACTTCATGTGTTTCCAAACTATCTTGGTCCCTTTCCAGTACTCCCTGGTGTAAACATTGATCCTCTGAGCTGGGGTGTTACAAGAAGTATGGAGGCCTGAAGCAGCCCTTACAGTGAAGGTTTTAGCCACTATTGTTGTCGTTCTTGGTATATGTCTGCTTAAAATCAAAAGCTGAACAAAGTCACAGAGTTATTTATATCAGCAGGAACTAAATGCCTAGGTATCTCTGGATAATTGAGTACATTATTCCTCCAGGTCACTAGATGATGAGGTTAGGGCTCTTCTACATTAAATTAGAAGGGATTTTTGCCCAATCAAAGTCTTTCTCTCTATGGCGTATTCTTTCCTCATAAAGACTATATGGGACTTCCCTCTCCTTGGTTTCTAAATTCATCTGCTGGAACCACAGAAAGCTTTACTGTCCTAGGAACTTGTGAGCTGAGTTTCGGTTGTTTTTCTTTCAAGATTGTTTCGCAAATCTTTCCTCTGGAAATAAGCAAGGAGGCCTAGGGTGTAACCCATCATTGCAAAGTTTATTTTGCACAAGACTAGTTTGGTATAAAATGGGTTGTTAGTGATAAGCTAAAAAAAAGTTCTTGATTTGCTCTTCCAGTCCAGTGTGGCATAAGGTTCAGGTGGACTTTTACCTAACAAGCAGTTATTGGTGAAAGCAGTGACAAAGGGCATGTTTGACTGTCATCTGATTCTTTGCAGCTGGTCCTGAAGACCTTTGCAAGAACCCTTTGACCATGGAGGACCTCATCTGTTATAGCTTCCAGGTGGCGAGGGGAATGGAGTTCTTGGCTTCACGCAAAGTAAGGAACTTCTCAGGAAGAGTGGCATGTTATTTATTTGACTGCAGGAAGTAATGCTGTAGGTCTATAGAAGGAAACAGCATGTTCATCTTTGGACTGGCAGTCATCCACAACATTTTCTTTTTGCTCTAAGACGTACCCAAGTCATTAATACGACAGAGTGAAACAGCCCATGCATTTATTGACACAAATGTTAGTGATCTGTATAAGGTTTATGGGCCACCAGTTCATAGAAGAATGGTTGAGTGGTTGGAGGAGGGGAACTGATTTAGAAGGACAATTAAAGGAATTAGGAATCCCTGGTAACAGGAGCCAAATAAGAGTACAGGATTTTGCTCTGATGAGGTTGCTTGTACCTTGTGCACTGGTATTGGGAGGGCAATGCAAGGAGAGACAATACTCAGCCATGAAATTTCATGGGTGTCTCCTTGGAGAATCTCTTGCCAAGGACGCCCTGGCAGTCAGCAGCACCTCACCTGCATTTTGGCCTTCTAGAAGTACTTTTCTCTGGTTTGAACCTAAATGTAGAGCACATATATCAAAGGATGACAATTCCTTTGAATTGAGTGAGGAATTGCCTGCATCTGTATAGAAACAAAAAATACTTAGAAATGGGAAAAGAAAACAGAAGGAGGAAATGCAACACTGCTCTAGAGTGCAGGCTAGGTGTTCAGGACCAGACTTCAGAGTCTTTCCTAAAAACATGCTTTTGTATGCCTTTCATACATCCTGATTGATGTGCATATGTAGAAATACCTGCTTCCAGAACCTGGAGTTTCAGCCCATACTAGAAGTAAACCTGTAGCCACTTTCAGAGACTGATTTTTTTACTTCAGGCTACTGAGGCTTGAGTTTTGAAGTGTTTGGATTGTTAACTAAGCTGTTGTTCAGCAAAGGTAGAGATGTAGACTTCTTTCTTTGTAGTAAAGATTAGCTTGTGTTGGAATCAAGTCAGCATTTTAGTATAGTGTTTTTCAGAGAAATAGTAGAGTACACAGATTTGAGTGAACCTCAGTAAATCTAAAGGTAATCAGATCTGAACCTGTTTTGTGTCAACTTCTTAGGATAATTAATTAGCTAACTTCAAAGGCCCTTTCTGCACAGTGGATAAACAGATGTATGTTTGGACTTGGGAACAGAAGTCTCCCTGAGCCAAATCAGTTGTGACCATCAAAAAAGCACTTAAAATCAGCAACTGTTGATGCTGAGGTTTCTTTTTCTTAAAAGGTTTTAAGAATTATCTGGCCTTTGAGAGTAGGAGCGCACATATGTGAAAGAGATCAGCCCTGTGGACAGAGCTGTGACGACATGCAGCATATGAAGTTGTTTACTTCTCTTTGCAGTGCATCCACAGGGACCTGGCTGCTCGTAATATCCTCTTGTCAGACAATAACGTGGTCAAAATCTGTGATTTTGGCTTGGCTCGAGACATCTACAAAGACCCAGATTACGTCAGGAAAGGAGATGTAAGTTTCAGATTATCTGTTTGATATGAAATCAGAACTTCTTTTTTCTTTTTTTTTCCCTTAAAGAAATTTTTGAAAACTCAGTGTTTTGCTAAACTGTGATAACATTTTGTTTATGAAAATGCTTTTAGGCCAGACTACCCCTAAAATGGATGGCACCAGAAACCATTTTTGATAGAGTATATACCATTCAGAGTGATGTATGGTCCTTTGGAGTTCTACTGTGGGAAATATTTTCATTAGGTGAGTCACTTTGATTTCACTGAGCCACCTCTAAACAAAAGAGTCTAAAGGAAACAGTCAAAGTGTTCTTGGATTCTCTGTAGCATTTTCTTTTTACTTATTGAAAAAATTTCTGTGTATTCTCTCCATCAAAATAAAATACTCAAATTTTCTTTAAAATGCAAATGTAGGAACATAGGCTTGAAATGCTTCTTCATGCAATTTCAGTATGTGATGATGTGCCTCATTTACTCAGTCAGTTGCTGTTTCCATCATAAATATAAATTGTTTGTGCATCCGAATATACCAAATTGTCTTATTAACTCAAACCACAGCAAGTTATTTGCTTGAAAATTAATCCCACAATTTTGGAGTCTAATGCATTAAAATTACTGTTGCTTTCATTTTAGGTGCATCACCGTACCCTGGAGTGAAAATTGATGAGGAATTTTGTAGGAGATTGAAAGAAGGAACAAGAATGAGAGCACCAGACTATACAACACCAGAAATGTGAGAAACTGTTCTTCCATCTGCCCACATTTACCCCACACTACTAGCAGGTACAGGAGCAAGCAATAAGTTTGCTTTACACTGGTATTTTAATTTGTTTTGTTGTTCCAGGTACCAAACAATGTTGGATTGCTGGCATGGAGATCCTAAGCAGAGACCAACTTTTTCAGAGCTGGTGGAGCACCTGGGGAATTTACTGCAAGCCAACGTCCGTCAGGTACATGAACTGTATTCTCTGGTTGCTAAAACCACTGGCTGAACCTGTCCTGTCCTTCACAGCATGCCATAGTTGGGTACTGTCTGCTGGAGCTGTCAGGGAGCCTGGGCTTCTTCTACTGCTCCCATTACTGACCAGCAGTTGGGTCTCTGACTAGCAAAGAGACTGGTGTAGAGATGCAGGAGGTTGTGTTGTGGTGACCAAAAGCCACTCTGCCCTGCCAGCAAAGCTTCCCATGACACTGCTGCTGTCTCTGCTGGGGAGTTGTTGGCACGGGCTCAGTTCCCTGCTCTGCTGCTGCTTTCTCTGCACGCTGCAGACGCATTCCAGCAGGTAGCTCGTGTTGATCTCACTGTGCCAAAGATGGTTATCTTAGTGTGTGTGAGGGTGTGGGCTGCAATGCTTTTAATGGCTATCCTGGAAAACAAGGATACAAGAACTGCATTGCCTGTGAGCAGCTCCATGCAAATTAATGTATTAAGGAATATATGTGCAGGCATTGCAGTAAGAGAGCCCACTGTGACCAGGAGGGGACATGGTCCTCCCTTCTGAGCTCTCAATCTTGTGGCTTCCTCTTCAGTTACTAAGGAAGTGGACAAGGCCAGGGTCATAGATGTGAGCCCACTGAAAGAAGAAGGATGGATTTGGCTGTGTGCTCCCTATTAGACTCTCCCTTTCTAACCTCTCAGTGGTAATGAAAATTACACTGCCCTTCTAAACTATTAGGTTAATTTTCTTTGTGGGATTCAAACATTAATAAAATATACTTTTATTTTTTCAAAGACATCAATAAAAAGTCCAGTTTATATGTTATGTTACAGTATATCATATAAGAATCTATTTTTTAACATTCTAAAACTACTAGTAAGTAGTTCTTATTAATCTTCCTTCTTTTAATGTAGTTGCTCCTGTAAAGGTGATATCTTGTTCATAGTTTAATAAAACACCCACACAGCTGGGTTGATATATTCTCCATGTACGTGCATGTATCTGTTTATGTCTGTGTGTTTCTGTAGCCTATTTAATTTTTGTGTTTTTTCACTGCATTCTACAGGATGGTAAAGACTACGTTGTCCTTCCTTTGTCAGTATCATTGAATATGGAAGAGGATTCAGGTCTCTCTCTCCCAACTTCACCTGCTTCCTGTAGGGAGGAAGAGGAAGTCTGTGATCCGAAATTCCATTATGACAACACAGCAGGAATTAGGTATTTTATATGGTGGACATCCTACTGGGGCCTTTGGGAAGGTTTTGTTCGTGCTGGGGGAAGGGAAAATGAAAGGAAGAGACTTCAGCTGCCTGGTCCATATTTAACCTTCTCCATAGGGATAAGAAGGAATTTGTAAAGCTTTTGTAGGCAGAAACTAGTTTCTTGTCTTCCCAATTAGTGATTTTTAAATTTATTTTTAATGTTGCTACCCTTTCAAGACTTGTTATTCTCATTCAAAAACAAACAAACAAAAAAAGCAAAACCCATGAAAATACCTGGTTTTTGTTTTTTGAGAACCAGAACATAATGAAAGTTTTACTGGTCCAATTCAGTTGTGTTTGCAGTGTTCTTGTGTTGCAGCTGCCAAGAATATTAATGATGATAGCTCTATCATTAATAATCTCTCTGACGTTTCTCCTCCTAAAGTGAAACATTGGAAAATAGCTCATGAATTGATAGCCAAGAGGAACATGAAGTAAATAGTGTTGTCATCATTTTTATGTCCACTGCTTGCTTCTGGTGGGCTCCTAGGGCATCCACAATGGTAGATGCTCTTAGGTATCATGGTAGAGGTGACTTTCCAGTAAGGAGCTTGTACTAATGCACTTCAGAGGCTAATGTTGGACCCTTTGAGGACCTCTGGCATGGGGTGCAACAGAGAAAGGCATTTTCTCATCCAGTACAGCCACTGAGATGCTGGGAGCCCTGGGTTGTTCAATGCAGCCTCAGAGGAAGGAGAGTAGAAAGAGATGGATGCAGCCATCAGGGTGGAGATGACTCTGTTGGCAGGTTTCCTGTGGTTTCCATGAAGCAGAGCCCTCTGCTTCACTGCTTGTATCATAACCACCACAGATGGAGCTCCCAATGATTTGAGGTGGAGCAGGATAACATTTTTCTGTGGTCTTAGAAAAGGCTACATAGGCACAGTGCATTTCAATGCATTTCACCCTTCAGTTGAGCTTACAGTCCTGAACCCTCAACCCCACTTTTTAGTAGTGAAGCACTTCAAACTATACATATTTAAAAGACAAAAAAGCATTATTTAGCACTGAAAACATCACACCTATTTTTCACTTTTAATACTTCCTATATGGCTTTTCTTGGTCCCCATTTCCTTTTATGAACAGAAGTAAAAGCACTCTGTCGACATTTTAAGGACATTTTTGATCTCTTTTCTCTCATTTTACATTGTGACAGGATTATGAAAGCACTTGTGGCAACCATGCTAGGAGAGGCAAAGTGTGGAGGTTAAGTCATGTTTTGGGGCTTTATTCTTATGTTTGGTAGCTGAAAATGATTTTGTAGGCATTGATCTTTCATGGAGCTCTGAACAGATCAATCTTTACCACTTCCACAGGTAGTGGAAAAGATTGATCTGTTCAGAGATGTCTTTTTCAATCTTCACAAAAGTACTAACTATGAAAAAATATGATCTTTAAATGAAAGCTGGAAGGGGATAGCAAGTACAGGGAAAACATGGAGAATATTGGAGAATGTTTAGATTGTCGATATAAATTAAAATCAACAGGACCTCCAAACATCTGCCATATTTGGCTTAGGAAATAGATATGCAATTTCTGAACCTTGAAAGATTGTTGTTAAAAACAGTCCGGTGAGGTATAGAAGAGTTAGTGTAAAGTGTAAAGATAATGCCTACTCTTAGAAAGAATAGAAAAAGTGTAATCCTGCAATCACTTTAATTTGAATTCTAGGAATAATCCTGGAATAAGCATTCAGATAAATAACGGTAAATGCCTACAGGAAAACAAATTAACTACAAATGACCAGCATGGATTTATCAATAACAAGTCTAGTCAAAATAATCTAAGTTTCATTTTTAGAGAGAATAATTGATCTGGATGATAGCAGAGAAGATGCATTTTGATGCATCTACAGCAAGCCTTGTAGGCTGGCTATTGTCTGGGCTGAGCAGAGATGGTTCTCCTATACTTGTGAGGTCATTCAGATGAAGAGGCTGGGCTTTTCAGCCCTCACCACACTGGAAAAGTGTAGTCCTGGCCATGCAGTTCTATGCCAATGTGACATACATTTAATGCATACACACAGGGAACTTCCAAACTCAGAGAGCAAGTTGTGGAAAGAACTTCTAGTTGTACAAGATCAGGTTGTCCAGGAGGGTGCATGGACTAGATTGTTCATTTGATGGTTTTAGTCCTGGAAGTGTTGGATAGGAAATAGATTAGATGCCACTGCAGAGGAGCAGAAGACGTGGCCAGTGCAGAGAGCTTGAAAGAACTGGTTTTGTTAAGTTTAGGAAGAGAAAATGGAGAGGGAATATAGTAACAGTTTTCAATATATGAAAATTTGCTCCAAAGAGGGTGTTCAAGAATTGTTCTGTGTCCTCAGCATTCGGACAAGTTTTATTTGACCAGATACTTGGGTCTAATACTTGAAAAACATTCTAAAGTGTGATTGAGCACCTGAGCGGGCTACTTAAGGAACTTGTAAAATCCCCACCAATTTAAATAAATGTCTATGGAGATAAACAGGATTCAGCATAGCTAGACTCAAAGCTGGGAAAATGGATGAATGATGCTCCTCTTAATAGTCTCCAGCTTTGCACTTCAAGTGGATGCAGGTTACTCTACTAACTCCATGGCTTTTCCTTCATTAGGTGTTAAGAACATAAATTTGCCCTGTTTAACTGGGACACTATCCATTTCATTCCAGATTCACTTAGGCAGAAAGCTGAGAGTGCTGTTTTGTTTGCTGTATTAGTATCTCCATGAAAGTCAATTTTATTTTTTTGTCCAATATTTTTTGTGGATGTCATCCTGAACCAGAGGGCTTCTTTTGGAGAAGAGCCTTCAAGAGAGATTTAGCACTCCCTGTGCTGATCCCCGTGGCTTAAGGGCAGCAGTGTGCTGAGTCTGCTGTTGTTGTCCTAGGTCCAGCCAGGGGTCTCAGAAGTGCAGTCCAAAGGAAGAGACACACGTCTGTGCTCCAGGCTTCTCTGTTTATTATAGTTCTAAGCAAAGCTTGCAGGAAGTGAAGCCCTCCAGTGTAACTAAGGAAAGAAGATGTTTTCTCAAAGCCATTTCTTAGAATTTGCTCAGAGATCAATATTGTCAGGAGCAAAAGGTCAGAAATATGCCACTTTCTGGGCTGTTCATCCTTTTCAATAAATAGATATTTTGAAGTTTGCATAATATGTTTTGACAAAAGGATTAACTTCTCTGAAGAGAGATAAAAGGATTCTGATATCATTGTGCTGTTTGCAGCCAAGTTGTGGATAGTGGATACAATTTTTTTTTTGTTTTCTTTGCAGTCAGTACCGACAAGGTAGCAAGAGAAAAAGCCGCCCCGCAAGTGTGAAAACATTTGAAGATGTCCCATTGGTAACCACTGTAAAAGTTGTTCAGGAGGTGAGTTTGTCTGTTTATATGTACTTTCCTTCTGTTGATACTTTTTTATTTGGTGTTTACAATCTTTTTCCATTTAACGCGTTTCCAAAACTTTTGCAGGAAAACCAAACAGATAGTGGGATGGTTCTTGCATCTGAAGAGCTGAAGGCATTGGAAGAGAGTGAAAAACAAGTGAAAATACCCTTTAGGTAAGGCTTGGGCTGCACGTAGGATTGAATATGTCAGAAAACTGATGGGCTTTTACTGCAGCATGTCAGAAAACTGATTGGCTTCTAAAATTGTTTTGAAGACAAAATCTTTCCTAAAAGTATTTTCAAAAACAGAAAACAAAATTGTGCCTGGTCATCTGCATTTAGTATTAGGAGAGGGGAGGTAATACAGCCTTTGGAAGCACCCAGAAGGGACTTGTATTTATCAGCTGCAGTAGCATCAACCACCACTCAAAGGTACTGAGCTGGTGCACACAATTGAGCACATGAGGATCTCGCTAAACTGATGAACAGCTCTTGTTTTTCTGCTTGCTTGCTTTTTCTTTTTTTCTGTTTTTTTTTTTTTTAAATAGCTGACACTCAAGTTTTCAGGATGTATCTGGGTGTATTTTCAGAGCATTGTAGAGGGGTTTCATTGTGCAGTTCACAGGAAGCTCAGTGGCATTCACGGAGCTGAAACCTCACGTATGCTCTCTGAGAGCTTCCCAGGAATTATTTTTTTCCTGGGCAGCTTCAGTGGAGATGAAGATACTGCAGTTACAATTGCACCACAGCTGAAGTAAAGCCTCTAAAAGCTTTCTCTCCATTTCATCTGCAGTCGCAACCTAATTCCTTGTATTGTCATAAAATTAAACGTCTTTTTCATGCATTAGTGAGGTTAGGGCATATGAAGAGGTCTCTCCTTATAATCAAATGCATGTTTAAAAAGGCTTGAAGCCAGGTTTAAGTACAGCCTTTTGCTTTGGTTGTTGCTGTGATGGAAAGCAGCTGCCATCTGTAGTCACCCACCTGCCCTCCAGAAGACAGCCACCACAGCTCTCTCAGCCCTGTTCCTGGTTGTTTTTTGCAGCACACTGGTGCCCAGCAAGAGTAACGAATCCGTCATGTCCGAAGCCTCCAACCAGACGAGTGGGTACCAGTCAGGATACCACTCGGATGACATGGACACCACCGTCTACTCCAGCGAGGAAACGGAACTCTTGTGTGCCCAGGAGGCTTCGCCCGCGCTCTGCCGCGCTCACGGGCTCCCCTACGAGAGCCCCGCGCCGCTCTAGGGTGGAGCTGGCAGCTCCAGCTCCCCCTGGGATGTGCCAGGTGGTATTCAGGCTTGATGTATTGAAAGACGGCATCCATGGGACTAAGAAAAGACATTTTTCCTGAAGGTGATGCGGACGCATCTGGCAGCAAAAGTGTGCCATGCTGGACTGGGGTTCTTTCCTCAAGAGACACTGGTGGCTGAGGGTGCAGAGCCCTGGCCGTGGTGTGTGGGCTGTGCCAACCCCATGGCAGAGGCTGAGCCTGGTGATGTTGAGCATCTGCCTGATGCAGGCAGCATCACGGCATTTGCCTTAACTGTTTCTACTTGTACGAAATAATGGCACATCCCTGCTTTTGTGGGGTTTTTTTGTTTGTTTTTCATCTTGTGGCTGGACTCCAGGAAGGAAACAGCACGACACTGGCTTCTTGTTTCTCAGAGTTATTCCTTGCTTGTACCTTCACAAACAAAAAAAGGAACCTCCAGCTCAAGGCTCTGGCATTCTGACGGCCTGAGACTAAACATAGGCTGGGCTAAATATAGGTGGGGGTGATGGTCTCTGTCCTTGGCAGAGGAAAAAGGCTGCTGTACAAGTCCTCATGAGCTGCATTTTCTCAGTGAAGCTGGTTAGCAGGGAGAAGGCAGAGCGCTGAGCCAAGTGGTGGGATTCAAACAGCAGGGCCATGCCTGACCTCTGAGGATGTCTCTGCTCCCCTTTCATCCCCTGCACCCTCACTCATGCCAGATGCCTACCTGCCTCTGAGCTGCCTGAAACTGCTGCAGAAAATACTCCACTCCTCCTGGATCACCACTTGGGCAGCCTCTGCAGCAGGTAGAAAAGGCAATGTCATTTACCCTAGGGCCACAGGAAGCACTGTGGTTCTGGTGGGGTATCCTAAGGGCACCCTACCTTCTCATCTCATTCCCCCTCCCTCAGAGTTAGGTCTAGCTCTTTCAGACTTTAGGTCTAGTTTTTCAGACTTTGAAAACTCAAAGTCTGTTTGCAGTGGCAGAGGTCTCAGTTTATGTAGCCTTGGGAATCCGTGACTGGTTTCATGGCAGCTCTGGTCTTCTCCGAGTGATGAAATTGTGCCTAATTGTTGGACAACTTCTTACCTGTGCTCTTGTAGTTCCAGAACTCTATTGGTAGACACAATGAGGACTACAAGATTTTAAAATGTAAAGCTATTTCTACTGAGTTCTTTTTGTATTTTTATAACTATTTTTTTGTTTGTACTTACTATAATGTCAAATGCTGGGAACCATGAATATAAGGCATATACAGTATTTATAGCCTCTTTATGTAGAAATAAATGTAATATATTAAAATATAAATATATATTATATAACAGATATTTTACTATTCGCATTTTGTATCAGTGTTTTGTAGCATTGAAAGGTTACATAGTTTTATAATAGCTAAAACTTTTCACTTTTTTAAAAGGGACTGGAAATTTAGAGCTGAGGGCTACAAGTAGGTTTGTTTTCTTTTGTTATAGCCTTTCTGTTGGCAGGGAAGATTCTAAAGTGCTACTTGTTTCAAGTCTACAAACGTGTAGTAGGCATGTGTAGTAAAGAAATTTCAGTGATTTTTAGCAGTTGGCAATAAATATCTTTAGAGAAATGGCCAGAGGAAGAGACTGCTTGTACAAGCTGAATCTCCTCTGAAAGGGTTTATTATGTTCATTTGGAGATGGTTGATCTAATTGTATTGTGGCTTTTGCCTGGGGTGTGGCATTTTCCTTTAAAGCCTTATTCATCTTCTCCCACTTCTGTTTCTCCTAGCTCACTTCTCACAAACTAAATGTTGTCCCTGCTCTTGTGCAGTGAAGTCTTCCTTTATTTTAAATCTGTACTTAAAGCTCCTGCCTCTTCACTCTGTTGTCCAGTTTTTGACTTTCTCTTCTGCACTGTGTAGTCCTTTGTTCTCAGGGCAAGGCTGTCCACTGCTAGGGGCATAACAGCTCATGCCAAAAAACAGTGAAAGGGAAGTTAAGCCACAAACTGCAGACTTTAATTCAGCTTCTTTTTATTGCAGTTTGAAATGAGACAGGCTACTGCATAGTGAGAACATTTGTCTAGGAAGTGAGAGATCTCATTGCTAAATTCTTCTCAGGCTGAACATGCGACTAATGCTTTCTCCACATTACGTGCATTACCCAAACACAAGGCTATGAGATGTCAAGCTGTAAATGTTTCTCCATTGCTCACCCTAAATCTAACACATTTTACAGCCAGGAAACCAGGAGCAGGTAGGTCAGACAGAAAAAAAGGGAGAGGCTTCCTAGATCATATGTAAAGCCTTCTAGGACGGACTTGTATTTTCATGTAAATATTTGACATTTGCCTTGCTTCCCAGGCAAGACTCTAGCCAGCAGAGTATGCTCAACATGCAGTTCCACATCCTTTCACATCCCCCCTCTGCAGTATTTTTCAATATCTTTAATGAATGTGCTCTTCTCTATATTCTTACACAATGGACACAAAGTACTGATGCTGGCAGGACCTCAATGAGCCATATGTTGGAGACTCCTGAGACTGGGGTGGAGGTGAAGATGTGTCATTGACATCCATCTGCCATAGACCTGCGTGCCTCAAGGTTTAGGATGTTCAATTTAGACACCCCATGTTGTAGTTTCTTTCCCTCTCCAGCTTGGTGTAACACATGATATGTGCCACATACACACAGTCAGATGCTTCCCTGTGTGTTCACAGTGTATCTAAAGCAGCCTCCCACCACAATGCAGACAAATGAAATTTCAAGACACAGCTATGTCATTTACTAAGTTCACACTTAAAATCCTTGTCAGCCGATTAAGCTCTCTTCTTGGTCCAAATAGTTTTAAATATGCCTGGAAAATGTAGCAGCAAGCGCACACCTGCTTTGGGAAAGGAAATTAGTTTCTAAAAAAAAAAAAAATCAACCCAAACCATATATGCACTGTCAGAAACAAGCAAAGGTTCTATAAATGTGTTCATATATTTGGCATCCAGTAACACAATTCTTTTCTTAAACGATGGCCATTACATCCTTTTAAACACCTGGACTTCTTGTTGTATTCTGAATACAGCACATTCAGCTAAAGTCTAGTCATGCCACATCTGTCTTTCAGCTGCTTTAAGTTCCAAAAAGAATATTTTCAATGAAACAACTGACACATAATGCACAGATTTGCAAATGCTTTGCAAACCAGTCCCAGCTTTATCTCTATCCTGCAGCCATGCAGCAAAGTGTCAACATTTGGATCAACTTTCTTATACATGAAATTCAGCCTGGATCTGAGCCCAATGGGCTACAATAAATAGAAGGGACACTTAGGATGTATCCAAACATATCACTGTGAGCAGCTGGGTTGGAGTGAGGAGCAGCAGTGATGGGATTGACTCATCTTGTTCAGAGGGACTGCCAGAGTGAACAATAATTGCTGGTGGGTTAGGATGTGGGGAATCAAGCACAGCCATGCCAGGAATAGGCAGTTTCATGGCTTGGCAATGGCTAGTGTCAGCTCTTATCAATGTAAACACGGCTCACCTGAAAAATGCAGGGGTGTCCAAGAATGGTAGGTAAGTCCTTCTCCCTGCAAGAGATAATGTAAAATGTATCTCATCCTTTGCATGAAAATGTCATGGCAAATCCAGTCCTTGCCTAAACTTTTCTTACTAATGCATCTCCAATTGCAAGCAAGTGCATTTCACATGGAATAAAAATGTTAGAGTGATATTCCATGTCTTCTGATGTAGTTGTCCCAAAAGACCATGACTGCTTTCACTGGGGACAAAAATTTCTTCATGGCATCTCTTTTTATTGTTCCAAGGCTGAAAAACATAACTGGGTAGCATGGATAGCCTCCAGATACAAAGCTGGAATTTGCTATTTTTATGTGAAACATTCCCAAACCATGAATCATCTGAGGTTTCCCCTCATCACTGATACTTGAGTACACACCCTGTGTTACCTCGCAGTATGGGACCTCACAGAGCAACAACAAGGGCAAAGAAAACAAAGTTAACGTTTGTTCTTTCTAATTGACAAATTTATTAGGGACAGAAGTTAACCAACAAAGACCTTTTCTTTGGACTTCAGCCCTGTATTTTTATTCTGCCTGGCTGGGTGTTGCATTCTGTGTTGTAATATATCTCCTCAGCCCCTCAACCCCTGACATTCAGGCTGATTAAGTCCCAGAAGGTCATTGGGAAACATAGCAGGAGCTTGTAACATATGGTGCTGATAAACATCTCAGCATCAGAGATAAGGAGCTGCTCAATGTAATCTTAGGAAGCTCAGGTTTTGTTGCCATAAAACTGTACAATGTAAAGCCTAATCCCTACACAGGTTTAATTAGCTGTTAAACGTATCAGATTCATGATGAAGGGTGTCCTGGTTACCTAGACATTGTTCACTGGCTGCCACCAGTTGATTCAAATGTGAGGTATCTCTGCCCTGCAGCTTGTTAGGATGACATGTTATGGTGAATGATGACTGCTCTGTAAGTTTTGGGGCAGAGTGGGGGGGAAATGAATTCAATTTCCAGACCCAGGCATAATGTCAGACACAGCATCTGGTGCCAGGTAAAATGGCAGTGCCATGTGGTTTCCTAAGTCCTAGTCAAAAAAAAAAAAGGCTTTCTCAAAAGGTAGAACATGTGAAATGAAGTTCAATTATCTCTTCCAAAGAGAGCTGAATCTGTTCACCATCCTACAAAGTGGTTTCCCTGGGCTCCATGCTACTCGCTCTTCCAGTATAATCATTCTAAGTAGGGTGATTAGCAGTGCTTTCACAGAAAGTTTAGTTTTATTTTCTCTTGGTCTGTTCTCTCAGTCAGGAGTATGATTGTCTCTCCTTGTAAAGAGTAGTTTTCATCCTGCCCAGCTAAGCAGTAGTAACAGTGAGGGTTTTGCAGCCTGGACTTCTTGACCCAACATCGCCCATTATAGGTGATGGCCCCATGATAGTGAGGCATACAGCAAAATCTGTGCTGCTGGCACCAAGCTCACTAGCAGGAAGCCAGCCACAGAGTAACCTCTGTATGTGCTGAAGTCACACCTTCAGCTGCAGCATTTGGGAATAACCAGAGGAATGCAAATCATGTCTGGTTGCTGGAGTTTTTTGTACTTCTTGGTGTATTCCACTCCCCCGTTGTGGTGTGCACTGCAGCAGCAAAAGTTATCTGTCGTGTTTCACCTCTATCAGACTCATTTGAGGCTGAAGATGGCAGGTTGCCTTCCTCCACTTATACCCAGTGTACCAGACTCTGGGTAACTCTGCAGCTGATGGGAGCAGGCAACAGTGGCCTTGGTTTTGGGATTGACACTCTGCCTAGACTTGGAAGTGCTGCATTGCATGGAGCAGGGGAGAGGAGGCAAAGACTCAAAGAAACTTTTAAAAATTGTGTATATCCTTTCCAAATATGCATAGGTCCTGGAAAGTTGTGGTTCAGGACCAAGAACCAAGGAAGAGCAAAGTCTTGCTTGTTAGAGACCTTCAGGTTTCACTGTCTGATTGGAAGACCAGCACTGCTTGCTGCTAGTTATGTAGTGGCTGCTTCATAGTGCATCTTTCATGCAGAAGTAGGGCCCCTTTGTTTCTGGGAAGGATAATTCCTGAAGTTTTCTAGGGTTTCACTTGTAGACTTGATCTGTTTATTTATCTGTTCACCATATTCAGTCTATGGTTTAAGTGCTGATCAGTTGGGTGAGGCATCTGAACCAGCAATGGACCCTTATGTTTAATATTCTTTGATGGGTTTTCCACTTTTTGAACTCGGGTGTAACCCTTAGCATCTGCAACACCCCACAGCAAGAGTTGTTTGCATGCAGATTTTCACTTGATGGCCCTAGCTATTTTCCAGTACATTGATCAGCTTTTCCCTACTCACTTTCATCGTGTTATTCAGGATTTTATGGACAGCTATCCCCCAGCCTTTCCCTTTCAAGTCGGAGTATGCCTGTACAATCCGTTTGCATCTCCCCAAGCCTGTCAGTAGGGCCCCTCGGTGAGAAGGTGACATCTGTCTGGCACATTCCCGGGCAGGTGTCCCCGAGATCCGCGGCTGCCGTGGGGAGGGCGGAGGCTGCGGGACAGTTCCCAGACGGACGGGCTTTGTCGAGCGCTTCGTGAAACGGACGGACCCCAGCACGGGCGGACATCAGTCAATGTCAAGACCCGCCTTTGCCGGCAGCTTCTGGGCGCTGCTATTTTCGGCTGGTGGAAGGTTTGCGGGGCTGGGCCGGGGTCGCCTCCCGTGTGCAGCGCGCCCCTTTCCCAGGCTGTTTGTGCTGGCTCCTGGCTGGCTGCCGGGAGGGATAAGAGGCAGGAGGCAGGGGCTGGATGGCTGAAATGCAGCACAAACAGGAGCACCATTTACCACCACGAACCAGCCGAACAGAGGGACAGCCAGGCCTATCTTATCAGTTACTTACTGAGTTAAGACTCGAGGGTATAAAAGCTCTCTTTAAACTCTGGGTAATACCCATAAACAGAACTCTTAGGAGATAACTTCACCAGCAGAACTTTTTTGGTGCACTTATGTGCAGTTTTGTATTACAATCACAAGGACATCTTTATATTGTCTGATAAACTTCTTAAACTGGCAACAACTATTAAGCATTTCAATATAGTTAAGTACTAAAACAGCAGGGAGTGTGCAGCTAAAGCAATACAATTATTAATGTAAGTTTGGCAATGCTATCAGAACAATGGCTTTAGTAATTTCAAGCCTGCTCCCGGGCTAATGTTGCTAATTTTTCAGGAGGATTATTGAGTTTTTATTAGCAATTTGCTTCTTGGTATAATTATATAGCTATTAGAGAAATCAATATTGCATCATGTAGAGTCCCTTAATAGCTATAGTTTGTTGAGTCTGTTATGGGGCCAGCTTTAAAATCAAATAAGGAGAAATCTTTATAATTCTGCTGAAACTGGGCTTTGCATGATGAGATAGATGTCTTAAACACTGAAGAAAAGGTTGCAAAATCTGTCCACAGTCTTAAGTCTTTACATTCAATTAACAGTTTTACAGGTAGACTGTAGAAAATAATTGCTGTATATTTAAAAATCTTTCCCCCCTTCTGACTCCTAAACATCATTAAAATTCCTGACCACTACATAGCTTTCAAGCAAATCAATGTTTTCATATAAATATGTATATTCAAATCACCATGCCATGCATGTTTGTCAGTTACTCCAAAACTTCACTAGTCAAAGGTGAAGAACGCTTTGCCACAGAAGTGTCTGTGACAGATTTCTCTTCTGAACTGGTGAAGTGTTTTGTGCATATTACAGTACATCAGAACTTAAATATCAGGCTAAAAAAAATTCAAGGTAAATCTCACACAGCTCTTGTTTCACAAGCTGTACTTGCAGTTTATATACTGTCAGTGTAGCTCAGCCCAGCATTTCTCTGACACTCTGACATCAAGGGTCAGAGTTGGGCAGTTTCTTCACCATAAGTCCCCTAACTTTGGCTTAGGACTCTTGGGCTTAACCCTTACTCCTTGTTCTCTGGGGTTTTTTGTGCCAGCAAAGGACAGAGCTGACTGAAAACAAATTGGGGTAAGGTCACTTGGTTGGTTGTTTGTTTTTTTCAGGTATTTTTTGACTCAGCCCCCAGAACATGGTTTACTGAGCATTACAGCTACAAAAAGGGACATGGCAGCTACAGGAGAGAAATCTGTGGATGATGTCAGTAGCGGAGAGACACAGCTTCAGTGCTTCCTCCAGCTAACTCTGCCTGTGAAACCACTGCAACCTTTTTCAGATATAGCACAGGATGTCTATGTGGCTGTGAGCTGCAAAGGAGGGAGAGTCACCCACTGCTCCCATCTGGGGCATTTTATGAAATGGTTAGAAAGAAATTTTCCTCTCTTCACTATGTTCTTGTTTTTTCTTCAGTAGCTGAAGGAACTTCAAGTAAACTTGGAGATATGCCAGATATTCAGATGTGTAAAAGTCTTAATCAAAAGAGTTCTTTGCACTCCTTTTGCTTGTGTTACAGAGAATAATATAGAGAATAGATAATACTTTGCTCACTCCTCACATACGTTGTGTCTTACAGAAATAGAGTTGTAGGGAAGAACTGTTTTTCTGTCTCTTCCAGCATAAGAACTGGTGAGCATCATCTGCAAATACATTAATATAGCTTTCATCTGTGCTCAATAAACTTGTGAAATTCTTTTCCACAGGTTGTAAAAGAGCAAACTGTTGAGCAAAATAATGAAAGAAGAAAGCATTCAGAGATACTAAATATATAAAGCACATCACAAGTTCAGGAAATCTCTGAGCTGCAAATCATGGGAAACAGAGACAGGGTGTTTGGGAGAAATTTTCTATGTGCTTATCCTGCTGATTTACTGTTACTTCAGCTTCCACTATTGACTGCTAAAGCTCCTAGAAGGATGCTTGGGTGTACTGCAATATGACTCCCTGAAGCTTTTATAAGTGAATTTGTGAGCTCTTATTGTTAACTAAAACATTGTCTTGGCACTAATTCTCTGCAAGCGTTACAGTTTTTGGGCTGCATGTAAAAGATGATAAATGTGTGTTTTCCAACACACACCTAAAGTGCTCTGCAAAGGGCACCGTGTACAGTGGTAAAACAAATTCTGCTAAAATTGCTCATATGGTTCCAAGTCCTTGGAAAATGAGTGTGCCTCCAAAGAGAGGGTGAAGGGCAGTGGACCAGACACTGTCACAGACACCTCACAAGGGTGGCTGCAGCCTGCTGTTTGATTTCAGTGATGCTTTGTCACCACCAAGTACCAGCTGCACAGCTTGTATCTCTCTCAGCAGCTTGTTGAAGAGTCACGGTAACCTCTGGGTGAGAGACTTTAGGCCCTGATTTTCAGCCTTTTTGCTGCAAATAAACACTGCATTCCTGACATTTCAAGTACACAGGCAGAATATCCTCAGCTCCATCAGGCTGCTGACATATTGTGCAGAGGAAATCTATTACAGCCTCAGGAACTGATGGGTTTCCTACTCATTCTGAACAGATTGACTGCTGCTAAATATATATATCCTGTATTTCCACACAATCTTGGTGAAGAAGTCAACCTGTTTACCATTTTTTTTTAGACGGAAAAAACCAAAAGGTGAATGTAAACTGGTAATTCATAAAGGAAAAACTAAATCACATTTTTCTTATCACTCCATGCTTCTAGCTCAAAGTTCACTGAACACAGCACGAGACCACGCTCAGCAATGCACAGAGAGGGAAAGCTCATTGACACCATTGGGATGCTTGTGTAGTTAATAATTTTACAAGGAAAAGTTTCCTCGAGGCTAAAGCATGGAAATTCTAAACAAGTGCTGGAAGGCTGTGACATGTAAAATCTGTTTACTTTGGTGTCTTTGGATGTTGCCCTGTGGTATCAACCTTTAAGAGAGTCAATATTCAGGCCTTGGGAAAATCCCCAGTGACAAAACATGGCTGGATACACTGAGCTCAGTCCTACAGCTGGTGGGACTTGTGCATCCACAGCCTCTCTGCAAACAAATGAATAACTGACCTGAATATGAGCCTGAGCAGAAACACCCTGTCAGATTTGCAGCTTGGCATTTGGTGCAGACAAGCACTCAATATCTGGCAGTGCTGCTACAGCTCTGTCAGCCCACGCACAGCAGGTATATGAGAGATCTGGATCCAGGGGTTGTACAAACCATGTCATGCAGTACAGGTAAGGGGCCTTCACAAGATTGTGGCAGAGCAGGTAACCTGTCTGACTTCTTCCAAGCCTTTCCCATAGGGCTGAAGACACAGAACAGACAGCCTGATAAAGCTTCCCTCTGGGAAACTCAGCTCCCTGTTTCAGCTGATGTCTCACTACTATCTCTGTCCTTTTCCAGAAAGTCACTGGCTCACTTTAAGTTTTCTCTCACTTGAGAGGTGTGATATGAGCTTGTAAACAAGTTTCTTCTGCAAATATCACTGTAAATCTGGGGTGGAGCCACAGGAAATTTCAGACACAACTTACTTTACTCTGCCTTAAATATACCTTAAAATTTTAAGATTAGACCCTCTGTGTTAACTACTCAAATAGGTTTTTTCTTCCTTATTCCCTTGTTTCACATACTCTCTGACACCTTAACATTTCAGTCATCCTCCAAACTGTCTTTAGAGCAAGACTCTAGAAATCTGATATAGCTTTCCTTAGTTATTGCTGGGAATAGATGGATATGCAAGCAAGGCTGTGGTGGGCATTGTCAAAGCAGGAAATAACCAGCCCCTAGGAACAAACATTTGCTGTTCTGCAAGGAAAGCAGTAGGGAAAACTCAACTTACATCTGGTTTTCTCTCAACTCAGCTCTCTTCAGACAAGGGTATGTTAAAATGAAATTCATTAGAGGAAAAATATGCTAATATTACCTGAGACATAAATAAAAGGGGAAAGCAGGGTCTGCCCTCTGAGCTAGAATCAGTGAAGCTGAACTAGCTGTGGCTCCTGCTCTCATGGTCAGATTTTGTAGTGCCTATTAAGTCACAAACTCCATTTGAAGTCTTTCCCCAGCACTAGACTATATATAAAATAATAAAATGGAAAACTAATAGATTCAAGTAGTTAGTTGACTATAAAGTTACTGCAGGGGGCAGGAAGGGAGGACAGACAGTGTGATCATATTTGAGTGATTTCCTGCCCAGGGTCTGCAAGAACCATCATAATGATGTTATGCAAAAAGTTATATGCCATACATAATTATACCACAACGACCAAAAACTTTCTATAGAGAGTCCGGGGAGCCAGTTTTCTCTGAAGTTCATAGGATTTTTGCCCCCATGTAAACCTTATCCTTGTGAGGAACATCATCCTGCAGAAAGAACTGTGTGAAACTTTGTCCTCATTAAAACCCAAGAGTGTTTCACCTTGGAATTTAAACCAGCCAATATTTTAAGTGTTGTTGTCTCGGCAAGAACTGTGCTTAGAAAAATCACCTTTCCCTGGCCTCACAGTTTCTGAAGCCCATGGGACAGTATCTGTGGAAAAAAACAAGTCAAATTGGACAACAATAACCCAGGCTTCTCCCTACAAAACAGCAGTCCCCTCCCAATGCAGCTAAAGGAAGCAACAAGCCAGATGAGGAAGGTAAACTTGGGATCTAAAAGGAAAGAGTCTCTGGTATTTATAAAAGTCAGAGGTTCACACGGAAACTTGGTTACAGCACTGATCCTCTCCAGTCTATTTCAAGACACACAGCCCTTTTTCAGCTATAGTATTTGACTCATTAGTGCTGGAATATTGTTTTTCTTAACTCTTTAAGCGGAAAACTTTCTACTGATTTGAAACCATAGTGACAGCTAGAATATAAGAAATGAGAGCTGAGTGCTGAAATTCATTGCGTGAGTGAAAACAGAAAGAAAACCAAACCACAGCTGCAGCATGTGAACTGTAAGCAGCAAAGCCGTTTCACCCATCGTGATCTTCTGTGATGGACATACCCATGGCATGGAAAAACAGAAAGGGAAATTGCCTGCAGCAGGCACTGTGATGAAGTGCAAGGAATGTTGATGCATGCTATGTTTCAAATGTTAATGCCCTCTGAAAGAACAGCATGAATTGCATTTAATGTCTTCTCACAGGATTTTGGGATTACTGAGGTTGGAAGGGACTACAGAAGGTCTCTAGCCTCCTGCTGAAGCATGGCAAGCTCGGACATTAGATGAAAGTAGACTTCACCACCCTCTTTGAGACATTGATAAAGGTGTTAAACACAAGAGTTTACAAGTTGGACACTTGTGGTGCCCCACTTGTTACCAGCTTCTAGGTGGAGGATGACCCATTAACCCTCAAATCCTGATTATCCAATCAATTTTTCAGCCCTCTAGTTATCCACTCATCCAGACTGTAGAGCTCTAACATGGGATACAGGATCATCATGAGTGGCAGCCTCAAAAGCCTCACCAAAGGCACCTGCAAAGCCAGTTATTTTATCACAGGAGACAATCAGGTTGATCAGGTATTATTTACCACTCTTAAGTCCATGCTAACTGATACCAATCACCTTCATTGCCTTATATGCCAAAAAATACCTTCCCAGAGTACTTGTTTCAAAATTTTCCTGGGGATCAAAGTGAGACTGATTGTCTGCAGTCCCCTGGATTGTCCTTTTTGGTCTTTCTTCACCATGTGTGTGTAGCATCTGCTTTTCTTCAGTCACTAGAGAGAGGCCTCTCCCAATTTCACAGACTTTTCAAAAATCATACAGAGGGGACCTTGCATCTGAGCAGACTGCAGCTACAACTTCTGGAGGGACCAGAGTCACTTCAATCCTTTAACCCCAGAAAGCCAAGAAAATATTTTGAGGCAGTTGGTCGGTCCTCGGACCTGTGAGATCTTCTGGGAGCTACCACAGGTGTCTAATCTCTTACATTTTCTCACATTCAATATGTCTATATGATACTAGATGAGAAATAAAGGCTCTAGCTATGATGATTAATAGATGTCAAACAGCGAGCTTAAAGGATCAAACCATAGATGACACCTGACCCTTAAGCTTCTGTTGCTCCTGTCCAGGTGATATGTTGATTCAGAGGAGACGATCCTTTCATTTAGCGAGGATTCAATACTAAAACCTAAAAAGAGCTAAATGTCTCAGTCCACACAACAGGAAATATACCTAAATATCTACAGCAGGAATAACTGGGGAACAAGTCCTAAAGGAGGAGGTATATAGCTGTTCACAACCCAAGTGTAAAATGTCTCTATCACAGAATCACAGAATATGCTGAGTTGGAAGGGACCCACAAGGATCATCGAGTCCAAATTCTGGCCATGTGCAGGACCATCCCAAAGAGTCACACCGTGTGCCTGGGGGTAAACTGCTCTTTCCATACATAGATGATTGCAACATTTTAGCAATTAATGCTGGATTATTCATCACTCACTCTTACTGAGGATGCTTCATTCTTGGATTTTCTGCCTGGAAAGTTTGGACTCTGCACTGACCTTTGTGAATTTTCTGCTGCAGTCAATGCAGAAAGCAGCAGCCAGCCCAGCCAGAGCCACACTTATATCTTTACATACATTATCCCATTACACAGACTCTATTGCCTTTCAGGTACTGGGAGGAAACCAGTACATGTTGATTTCATATGTAGCTCCTTGGAAAGCTCAGAAAAAGTGCCTGGATCTTCAGAATGGCTAGGGCTTCCACATACAATTATGATCCATAGAAAAGGCATGCCTGGTTTTGTTTGGCTCAAGATTTTTCTGAGAACCTTTTTCCAGTCATGTGAGATATTATCCTAGGAAGGACAGGCATGTTAGCAAAAATTCTGCAGTGTGGGGAATGTCCTCCCTTGCAAATGTTGTCAAGGCATGAAAAATGTGCAGGCTCAAATTTAATCTATTGGAAGGTGGTTAAGCCTTTTGTCATCCTGGAGAATATCTCTTGGTTTTTTGCCATTGTACCTGGGTAATTTCTTGTAAATAAGTACTCTTAGATTTGTTGACCAACAGGAAGTGTCTGTAAAACCATGTCAGCATTAGCATCAATGCAACTCTGCAGCATGATTCATGAGCTGGTGCCAAGGACTCTGTGGCCAAACTGTATCTGGGGAGAGGAGGTTGCTTTGAACTGTGTCTGATCTGACTCAGAGCCTGAATGCCCTTAAGTGGCTGGGGCAGGTCAGTTGTGTTTCTCACCCTTTTGTCTGCCATCATCTGAAGGGATCCTGGTTTACGCACGCTATAATGGTATCGAAGGATTCAGCCATCAGCACGAGTGGAAGATTTGCTTCCAAAATGTTCCTTCAAAAAGGAACAGAATGCTAAGGTCAGTACACCCTGAATACTGGTCTTGATTGTAGGAGTTTCCATACCACTGTTAGTCCAGGTTCCTCTCCTCATCCAGACCTTTCCTACAACTTGTTAATATAAGCCTTTAGCTTTTCTCAACAAATTGGTTTGAACTTTCTAACCTCAAAGGTTAAGCCTGCTGCTCAGCAAGTATCTCATATTATCTGCCTTTATAAACTGGAAGAATGCCTGTGTCATCCCAGCTGTAGATGTTTGCTCCACTCCTGGCAGGATTTTAAAATTGCAGGTTACACCTGTTTGTCATCTAAAATGAGAAAAGCAATGTGACTCTCTCTGTAGCAGTACTGTGTTTATCTGACAGCTCAAGCTCAGGATCATGAGATCCTCAGGAGACCACGTTTCAACTTGGTATCCTGATTTGTGGCCTCTAATTGTTTGTTTTGAAAACAGAACTATCACCAGGATCCCTTGAAAGCAGAGCTCTGGGTTTTAACTATGTTGTAGCAGTCACTTGATATTACTGCTAAAATGAGAGAGCATGTAGGTGTTAATTGAGGTCAGCATCAGATGTGTTTTATTGGCTTCTGATTGCTACCATTACAACCATTATTCCTGATGCTTTCTTTTTTATTTTTCTATAACCTCCTGCTCATTCACCCACTAGGTAGTATATCAGTAAAGCAAGTTTCTTCCCATCATAATGAATACAAAATGAGGATAATAAGAGAGTCAGCTTCTGCTCCTTGAAATTAATTTGGGTCATTTCTCCAGCATCGTATCTAGCTAATTGTGTTGAAAGATGTATTAACATATTATAGCATTTCCCTTCTGCAAAAAAAAAACAAACTTAGGGTTATGCACTTAAATCAGTCCTGAAACTTAAAAGCTGCCATTCCAAAAAGGAATAAGAGAGAAGGGGCAGCTGTCAGCACCATTACCTTGAATAATGATGGCCTCTGTTCTAATGATAAACCCTTTTCTCTGCTTTGACTTTGGGAAGGCATCCTAGTTTCTGGATGCCTGAAAATAATCTCAGGGCACATAATTCACAAGTACATTCATGTATTTGTGTCCCAGGGAATTTGATATTTAATAGAGGGATGTGTTGGACAGACATGCTGGGGAAAGTCATACTGTTCCAGGCCATCTCAAGCAAAATCCTGAGATGGTGGAGGAAAAAGCTAGCAGGAACCTTCCACCAAGACCTACAAAGAGCCAAGGTCTCCTGCATCTTTTTCTGCTTCATGGTTTAGAGGCTATGCTACAGCCTCTGTTCAAAGCATTTGGTGAGTTTCTCCAAAGAAATAATATCTTCTTTTTGCATCAGCTGTTGATGTTCCATGAATCCGTCTTTAAAGGGAATTACGTGCTTTGAAAGCAGTTTAAGGTATTTCCAAACTCTGCATTCCTCACCAGGTAAAACACAATTTCTTTTCCTTCTGCTTCTATTAGCTTGCATTAATCTGATCATCTGGTTTTGTTTCCATTTTTCTAAGTCAAGTTCCTGTGGTGTTTTTACTCTTAGTGATAATTCTGATTTATTTTGATTAAGGTTTCAAGATTTTGCAAGGGAGCATAAGAGGGGAGAAGTTTTGCAATAACCTAATCCACATTTGCAGGGAGATAATGGAATTTGAATTCATACTTGAACATTCCCTTTTCTGTCCCTGGTGAATAAGGTGAGAAGTCATCAATCGTGGGCTCAGAGATGAAGACAACTGGCCTGGGAAAATTATGTCCTTCATCTCCTGAGTGAAGTGAGAACAGGGAAATAGGTGAGAATGGGCAGGGTAGCAGATATGTTTCTGCCCAACTGGGCCTGCTACCCAGAGGCACTGGAGGAGTGCAGTAAAAAGGAGTGAAAAATAAGTGGTGTGAAGGATGGCTTCTGGAGTTGGCCAAGCTGCCTGTTACAGTCAGATATTGGGAAGAGATCAGGCTTGGGAAAAGATAACAAGAGAGTGTCTGTCCACTCTCTGTCATCCAGACACTTTTGGGCAGTTGGAAGCCTCAATTTCTTTTGCCTTTATTATCTATTTCCACACTGCACTTGTAGTAAATTTCCTGAGAAGTGTGACCAGGATGGAGTTCACTCTGGATGGTCAGGGCTGACAGAGGTCGAGTGAGATGTGCTTGGAGGGATAAGGTTTTAAGACCAAGCCATTCCCAAGCACTTACAGGTTAAGGGTTACACATGGATAAACTAATTTTACTATCATCATTTGGATGCCAGGATTCATCTGTCCTGGAATTGGGCTGCATAGTTTTAAAATAAGGCATTGTGTTTATCAGGTTAACAAAGTGACTGACAATGACCTAATATTGAGGCGTAATATTTACACAGTAAAATTAAGGATCCTTGAAGAATAAAAAAATTGCAATTAATGGTAAGAAAGCAGGGATTCATTCATAGTAAACCTGAGCCTGACTGAAGAAAGGCACCTTAAACAAGGGTTGAAAGAGCCTTGGAAGAAGAAAATCATCATTCATCTTTGCACATCTTTTGATTGAAGTTGTTTTGGGAATCACCTTTCAGAAGGAAAACAATCATAGCGTATAAACCACTTTGGCCATTGTTTATCCAAGGCAAAACATGGGGACACAACTGAAGTGTGAATAAACAGTTAATTTCATGGGGAATTAGTCTGTATTTAAATTGGCTTCAAGTTGCCACTGGAACTCAGAATTACACGGGTTTTAGTAGAATTTTTAATGTTATTCAGAATATTTATCTTTGTAACAAGTTTTCTGCTCTGATATTTAGTTCTTACCCACAACAACACCTACCAAAACTGAGGTAATAGTCCAGAATGTTTATCCTACTCAGGACATTTAAGGTTAAAATGCTTCTCTGGGGGCTCTGAATTCAGTCTTTCACATTATGGCCTAAAATTAAAAAGTATTGCATAAAAATAAATATGAAAGAATCAAGCCAAAGTTTAAAATTTACAATATAGATTTTGTATTTCAGGCAAATTTGAAATAAAAAGTAGAAGCTGACTGGCTCTGCTTCTGTATGTGGCATTTAATATGAAATAAAATCAACAAGAACATCACGATTGTTACTTCCAGGAAGCAATCTATTTTTAATATTACAAATGATTTCCTGTTTTCTTTTATCTGAGATTTCTTCATCGTGTATGAAATTCAAGGGTTTAAACATTTTTTTTTCCCTTCGGCAGTGGTATGCAATCACAGAGAGCTATCAACATTTGTGATTTATTTTAAGAAAGCCTCTGCACTATATCAGCTGGGCAGGGTAACATTGATAGGCTTTATGGCTCACAAATGTCACCCTTGTCCTAGGTGAAAAGCTACTGCTGCTAGAAAGCTCGTGCACCCTGTGTGCATCCAGTGTACGTGGGATACATGTTCTGAGACTGAGAGCAGCCAGGATATCTACTGATCTGCAATTAGATTATCCATGGTATTATTTTTAGTTCTTATTGAATTGGAAGCAAAGAGAGCTCAAAAAGAAACCATCAAATGGCTCCAACTGAGATCAGTGATAAACAATGTTTTTTTCACACAGCAAAAAAGCAGAGTAAACACAGCCCAGGTTTTCTCTGGTGGTGAAACTTGTAATACAGCAAGAACATCCTTTTCAAATTCTTGTCCAGACTGCTGCAACAGGCAGGGAGTGAGGTGTGTTAGAGAGACTTCTGCAGGCTTTACACAATCTCTGTGGCACCTGCAGCACAGTTTGAAGGTGCCAGGGGGGCAAAGAGAAGTATGTACATACAAAGCTGCATGTACAGCAGGTACTCATGTAGATGGTCAGACAACATGTGGAGTCCTGCAAATTAGAAGGAAAATCCAGTGATGGAGCTGGATCCAGCCTTTGCTGGATAGTGACTATGAGAAAATCAGATTTCTTGTTTTAATTTGACAAGAACTTCAGTCACTAAAGCCAGTCAAGGTGTTGGTGGCAGGATGCAGCTTGATAGTTCCCTGATTTTGCTTTGCAAGGTGCCTGTCTTAGTGAGAGGATCCTATAACTTTAAGCTGTTAACTGCTTTTGATGAAAAATGCCCAAACTTTGCAGAAACCACTTTTAAAAATAATCATGTTTGGATTTGCCCATGTGTTATACTACTCCAGTCCTTTACTGCAAATTCAGAAGCTGTAATGACATCCAAATGGATGTGTAAGTTAACCTGTTCACTGAGAAATGAGATGTCTGGTTTTCAGCTCTAGTCAGGATCCCTCAGTCTCCAGAAAATTGTTGAAATTTTGTCTTGTAACTACACTGTTTTCTAATCTTATGCAATGTGTGCTCAATATTGAAAAACCTACAATTGCTTTTTATGCACACAGACAACCATAAAACTGATTTTCATACACTCAGATGCTTCCTCATTGGCCACTTCAGAGAGTGATCTGCATTTGTGTTGCTCCATCCTCCTCTGACTGACCATTTCATTAGTTTTGAAACAGAATTGTTGCCATTGCAAACTGAGTTTAATTGTGTTCTGGTCCTCCATGCTTTTTCATGAGTCACCCAGAGCTGCTGACTTTTCAGCAAGACAGAGAGCCTGAGTCATTAGGTTCATAATGATCTGCGGCCATGTTCCCTGCTAGCACCTGCTTCCTTTTCTGATGCTCTACTATGACAAAAAATGTAAGTAGTATGGCAAATTCCAGAGCCATTGACAGTCATCTGGCATTCCTCCACTGACCTTGGTCCATAAACTGAAGACCAGCTGAAAGACTGTCAGTTGATTCATTGGCAGTTTATCCTGGAAATCCTTGGTAGTTTTCTTATCCGCTTTGAATACATGACTTTGGTGGTCCTCCAGCAGCTCAGGTGGAGTCATCCATTTCCCTCCCAGCCCTAGCCCCCATGCCTTTGTCCTCACTCTCAGCTGTTTTCCTGGGCTGTTCATACTGCTGGCTGTCTCCAAGCCACTCACTGATGGTCTGTCCACAATCCAGGTGGCTCAGGCTGTTCTGCGATGCCATGGGGGAAGCACCATTCATGCAAGAGCATTGACAGGCAATCCTGCTTCTGTTAATCTCCCAAAGACAGCAATGAATAGAGAACTGCAGGTTTAACAAGTTCAGTACTGACCTTGATCATGGGACAGAATGCACACTCATCAAGTTTGAAGGCAATACTGATCAGGAGGAGTGGTTGATATACCAGATCATTGTGCTGCCAGGCAGCGGGACCTGGACAGAAGAATGGACTGGCAGGATCTTCATGAAATTCAACAAGGGGAAATGCAGAGTCCTTCACTTTGTGAAGAGTAATGCCAGATGTACAGGCTGGGAGTTAAGGTCTGGAAATCAGGCAGACGTGGCCTT
This sequence comes from Thryothorus ludovicianus, assembly GCA_013397245.1. Classification (NCBI taxonomy): domain Eukaryota; kingdom Metazoa; phylum Chordata; class Aves; order Passeriformes; family Certhiidae; genus Thryothorus; species Thryothorus ludovicianus. The sequence continues at coordinate 300,291 of VZTB01000052.1, read as the reverse complement.
GAGGGTCCTGGTGGACATCAAGTTGAACATGAGATAGGCATGAGATCTTGCAGTCTTGAAGTTCAACAACCTCCTGGACTGTACCAGGAAGACTATCTCCAGCAGGTTACAGAGGGAATCTTAGCCCTCTACTCATCACTGTTGAGACAGATCTGGAGTGCTAGATCTAGTTTTGGGCTCACCAGTTCAAAAAGCACATGGACATACTGCAGTGAGTCTGCCAAAGGGCTACAAAGACAATTAAGGAATGGAACTTCTCTCAAATGAGGAAAGGCTGAGAAAGCTAAGGCTCTTCATTCAGCCTGGAGAAGAGAAGTCTGGAGGGGATCTAAGCTATGTGTGTACATACCTGAGGGGAAGGAGTAAAGAAGAGGGATTCAGGCATTTCTCAGTAGTACCCAGTGGGGAGAGAACACTGGAAACACTTTTTTATTGTGAGGGTCATCTTGCACTTGCACAGGTTGACCACAGAAGCTGTGGACACTTCATCTTTGGAGACATTCAAAATCTGACTGGGCATGGCTGTGAACAAAACAGCCTAAGCAGAAGAGTTAGACTGGGTGATCTCCAGTAGTTCCTGCCACCCTTGCCCATCCTCTGATTCTTTAATCTTTGTAGTATCTGAAGCTGGATGATTCAGTCTCTCCCCTTTCCATGGTTAGAAACAGATTAAAAACTAGTCATAATGATAAAAAAAATGATCCGACCCTTTATTGTTTTGGATTACTTCTACAATATCCTGCAAAGTGTCTGGTTTCTTTTGGGAAATATCTGTGTTTGTTTCTTGAGTCCTTGTAGGAGTTCCCTTCTGCTAACAGAAGCCAAGTTGGGCAGAGGCTTTGTAGTGCCTCTGCACTTCTAATCCATGTCAGGCAGGCTGCTGTCCTTGTTTTTCCAAGCTGTGAGTGTTGCAAGGTGGATGTCCCATCTCTCTAGGAGTTGGTTGATTTTATTCATGCTTTGAAAAAATGCATTCCAGGTAAAATACCTATAATATGCTATTTTTGTGAAGCCTTAAAATTCTGTTTGAAACTGTGCTAAACAGATTCTTTAAATTCATACATCATGGACCAACTTTAAGGTATGTGAGAGCCCCTACTATCTCTTTGTTCGTTTCAGGAGGACCACAAAGTTCTCTTTCCACATTAAACTAGTCACAGTTCTTGACACTAGATCACGCTATTTGAAGATCAGATCTTCCCAAGAAGATAAAATCAGGGGATAGAATCAAGGATCGGATATAATCTTGGATTTTCTTAGAGAACTATTGCTTCTTTTTCCTGGATTTTCCTGAATTCAAATAGAAATTAGATTTTGTACCCCAAAGTCCATTCACAACTATATGACTCTTACAGTCATCTGAACTCCTTCTGAGGGCAGTGACACTTCACTGTTTACTGCTAATGTATCTTTATTAATTAGTGCCTAATTATTAGTGTAGTGTATCTGTATTAATTAGTACCTCGTCTTTTTGTTCCTTTTCTCCCAATGGCCTTTGCACTGCTAGGTCACTTCGTGGGACAAACATAGGATGTGAGCCATAGAAATACAGAATGCTTTGGTTAAAGCCTTCTGTGGACTCCAGTTTTGCCAGTGGCTGCCTTGACCTGGCTAACTAGAGGGGTTCAATGGCTTCTTTATGTTTTTTTCAGTAAAAATAGACCAAATTTAGGGAGGCAATCCAACATATAATAAGGTTTACTTCATTATTGTGGACCTAGTTTTGTCAGACTCTGGACTTAGTGATCCAAGAAAGATGTCATAAATAAAGCTCTATCCCTCAGACTTCACCTACTTGAATAATACCTGACAATCTCTAGAGAGACTGCTCCTTCAAAGAAAAATTACTGACAACTAGAGATACAAAGCATGAATCACAGACTCACAGAATATTCAGAGTTGGAATGGACCCACAGGGATCATCAAGTCCAACTCCTAACTGAATGATCTGTACTGAGATCAAACCTATGACCTTGGTGTTATCGGCACCGTGCTCTGACCAACTGAGATACTCTCAAGGTTACGATTAACACAGATTCACTCCAAACAAAAATACACTGAAATGGCAATTCTTAAGCAATAAAATTGACTTTTTTTTTTCTTTTCACTACTCAGGAACTTACACTCTAGAAGTAACCTGAAGCTCTAGTGGATTTCAAACTACTGACTCTCTAACTGCAGGCACTTATCATGGCTATTTAATACAAAATACTGGTCTGCACTGGCATTTGCAAATGAGTTTCTGTGGCTGACGTTCTCTCCTGTGTGTCTTAATACTTAATTCCTTCACTTTCATTATCTGCAAGCAGTGATTTTTCCATAATATTTGTAAAGATACAGCGCCTTCCCCCTCAAAAAAAAAAAGAAGTATGAAACGACAAGTGGCCACTGGGCAGGAAATGAATCACTCTGACTTGAGTGTGCTAACTACAGATATTGCAAATATACAAACTACTTTGAAAACTTTCCAAGGACAATGCTCTGTTAAAACTATAACATGTATTCTGAGGATATGAATGTATTATTATGCAACTCTTTGAAAACAATGAACCAAATGAAACACTCAGTAAAAAATCACGGGGATGTGTTTGGATGGGAACATTTGCTTCAAATGGACTGACATCTACTACTCTCAAACTGTTCTCTGTAGCCAGGTCCCTGTTCTCCTTTCTAGGAAGGACTCAGCAGACTACTGACTGAGAGTTACATTAATTCTTGCCAGACAATTTGTCTTTTTTTCCTGCACATCAATATCAACCCCAAAGGATATTGCCATAACCTGTTGACATATTTTTTTAGAAAATTGATCTTTTTTTTTTTTCAAAAGGAGAAATAAGGGCTTTTTCATATGTGACATTTGGCATTTTTCAGAAGATGTCCTTGACCTTTTGCCAACATATTGACATTTTATATAATATGTCCAGTTTGATTTGCTTCGTTGGATCCCATTTGCTCAAGAGGGCTGAAGATATACAGTTAAGATCTAAGATTTCTCAGAAACATTTCAATCTCCTCTACTCCTATGTTATAATCAGGGCAGAATATTTAAAGAAAAGCAGCATGCTATTTAATCCTAATTCATCCTCATTGATTCAATTTAAATGACAGGAAACATCAGCAGTTTGAATAGGATCCATTGCTTCTCAACATTTTACACCGTGTCATTAGTAGAACTTATGTTTATTTCATAATGTTTTTAGGTATGTGTGAAAGATTATCTAAAAATCAAATGAAATACTGACTTTCTTTCTGAGACTTCTTCGTTGAGAATGCTGTTTGAGCTGCCCAGATGTGGCCTGGATAATAGGTGACTCAACGAGGGATAAAAAAACTCAACGAAGTAAAACATCTGTGGTTCATTTTGAAAAACATCATAACAAATAGTATAAAGTGTGAAAGTTCATGCAGCTTTATTCGAACAGCCTGACTCAGAACAAACCTGCTGTGTTTCTTTTCCCTCACCTCTCAGCAGAGAATGAGGTTTGTCCCGGCCGCTTGGCCCTCAGCTGGACCTGCAGCTGGTCAGCTCTCAAATGCAGAGTTGCTGGAGAGTTTTTATTCAAAAGAAAAGCCCAAAAGGAGAAAAAAAACCAGTTAGTAACAGCTGCTACATACTCAAAAGAAAATTTTAAACTAGCTAGTCCAGACTGTGGGAAAGGCTCCCTTTCCCGTTAGGCTGCAGGCTCCTTCACCACATGGAGTGAGGAGCGCTGTGCACGGTGCCAGCAGCGTGGAGATGGCCAAGCCACCACCACACACACCAGCTCAGGTTCTTGCTCAGACATGTAACCTCTCTCCAGCTGGCTCTCCTGCCTGCTGCGTGGGAGGCAGTGGCTACGATGCCTCAAGGACCTTCCACAAGCCTTTTGTAAACAGCCTGGCTTTACTAGCCAGCCATTTTGCTATAATGATTTGATACATGTGTGAGAACCTCAGGTTTCACTGAGAGGTGTTTGGATGGAGTCACAGGATGATCAATGTGAGGACTTGCAGGTGGGATATGAAGTGCCATCTGCCTCTGGGGGCTGCTGGGGTTCTCCCCCTCACTCACAACATCCCTTTGCACAGCCCAGACAAACAAGGATCTGTCATGAAGCATGTTCACCTCCATTCTTTCTGCATGGCCGTTTCTTCTCCTGAGAGTGCTCCTGCCTCAGCAGTTTCTGGAAGAGGTCCAGCACTCAAGAGAAGTCAACAAGAGGTGGAGACTTCACCTCAGTATTGCCCTTAATCAAGCACTGAGATCAGATATATGGCTTTGGCTTCCAGCTGCCAGCTTTTGCTCTGTCTCTGGACCTTAATTTTTTTTCCTTGTCAAGGTAAATTCAGTGTAATCAAACCACCTTTCATTTTTCTATTCTCCCTTTTTTATTGCTTTCCTCTTCTGCATTTCTCTCAATGTCTCTCATAGAATGTGAACACAGACCTGTACATTACCCTTATCTCTGCGTGGCACAGGAAAAAATGGTCTCTGCTGCTTCTCCCTCATATATCCCTTCAGACTTCATACTAAACCTCTGGGGTTGCTACAGACCAGGATTGTTTTTCATGCACAATAACAACTGTGGTATTCCAGGATACTGGACCATCTGAGCTCACAGCAGTAAAGCAGGGCATTTCCTCCATCTTGTCTCTTAGGTTATGTCCAGCCCATGGAAAAAAGGCTCTGGCTTCGGCCTTTGAGTCTGTACTCTCAAATGTTCATATTCAGATATGTGGAGGAGGCTCTGGAGAAGTTAAAACAGTCTCATTCCATCACAAACACTCATCTCCTGCCTTGCCTCCAAGTGCCTTCTGCCTTCTCAGAAACACCTTCACAGAGATTCCTCCTGGACTTTTATTTCACATTTCTTCTCTCTGATAGACAGCATCAAAAGTCTTTTTTTAATTAAGTCATCACTAATAGATATTGCAGAATGTGACAGGTAATAGGAATAAAACTAAGGTAAACTCCACTTGGATATGGTTATCATAGAGATTTCAAACCTCACAGTTTGAAGAAATGTTTCTCTCTCAACCAGATGTTTAAGGAGTGAAATGAAGCAACTTTGATTTGTAAATTGCAATGTAAAAAAACAAATTCAGGTGCCACTCATACATGTAATTCATGTTTTTAGCAGATATTTGCATTATAATGTTTAATAAGCTTCTAAAAAAATAAGCCATTTATGCAAGGTTGTGTAATTTCTCTTCATAACTTGCATGCATAGAGAAAACAGTAGATAAGCCCCTAAAAATTAGAAAATGAAGAATTTATATGATGTACTAATTTATATGATGTACTCAGTGACAGCTTTCAGAGTGAAGTGGTAAAGGAAGAATAGAAGAAAAGAAAGGTGACCTTCCCTAGCAACAGTGGTTTAGATGGATTGAAAAACATATAGTTCCCTACTAGGAGACCAACAAAAATACAGAAAGATAAGTCCAAAGTGACAAAAATCTAAGGAATTTTTTAGTAGCTTAATATAGCATGCTAAAATAAGAAGGACAGACTGTGTGCCAAGTGAAACCAAATCCTTATAAACTAAATTACCTTCCTGCTAATGCTTTTTCTGAGTACTGATGCTTTATAACACATTATAGAAAACTCTGACTTTAGTGGTTCTTCATCTACAGCTCTGATATAAGTAAAGAGCTTACCAAGAAAAAGCATATAATTTTATACTGTTTTATATATGTTTTAAGTAACATGTTTATTTTGTAATTAACATGTTTATTTTGCATTGTTTCTTGTTTAAGGATTTTATATCAAAGACAAGTTATTAATTTCCCTAAACTCAAACCTCTTTCATATCTCCTGGTGTACTGTTCACTGCTTGCTCATTGTCCTCCTGTAAAAGTGCTATACCTGATATTAAATTACTGATTCTTACTAAAATGTTTCAATGTGCCAGTGAATGAACCATGAACCATACTATAAGATCCACATGGTCATAAAATCACAGAATCATATAATGGTTTGGATTAGAAGGGACTTTAATAATCATATGGTTCCAACCCCCTTCCAGTGAGAAGGGACATTTTCTACTAGATCAGGCTGCCCTGTCCTTGAATGCTTCCATGGATGGGGCATCCACGTCTCCTCTGGGAAACCTATGCCATTGAATCACCACCCTCACAGTGAATTTCTTTCTAATATCTAATCTAAACTTACCCTCCTTCCATTTGAAGCCATTACCCCTTATCTTATTCCTACATGTTCTTGTCAAATTTCCTCTCTATTTTTCTTGTAGACTCCCTTTAACTACTGGAAGGCTGCTACATGGTCTTTTTGGAGTCTTCTCCTCTCCAGGATGAACAGCCTCATCTCTCTCTCAGCCTGCCTTAATAGAGAGGGGATCCAGTTCTCTATTCATCTTTGTGGCCTGCTCTGGGATTGCTCCAGCAGGTCTGTATCCTTATGTTTCAAGCCCAAGTAGTTAAACCCTATTTTCTCAGGTATTTTAAGTAATTTAAGTTTATATTACTTATGTAGCAATGCAATATATACTTCTACACACTGCATCCAATAACCTTAAATAAAGTATTTTAAAGGTTGTTATAAAGCACAAAGCATATACAATCAAAATAGACTGGCATCATTGAACTCCTTAGCCTAGAAGATCTGCAGTTGCTGTGTTGCTCCTCTTTATTACAAAGACAGACTGGAAGCTTTCTCACCACCATTGCCACCCTTTGCTGCTTTTATTTTCCGAAGGATAGGCAGCAAGGCAAGCTTTCCTCGGGGTTGCAGAGCCATCTAGTGTCTGAAGAACAAGGTTCTCACACACATAATTTCTTTCACTCTTTAATTCCTTGAATGCGTCCTCATTCCATATCTTAAGGATTTTATCGCTGTTTTATTTTCAGTCCTTAGAAGTTAGACATGAAAGGACTATGCTATACCTGTACACAAATTATGGTACATCCAACTTTGCATTTGTTTCTTCCCTTGGACAGAAAAATGAAGGAACACAAACTGAGGGAATATAGGGCCAAAGATTCTTTTACTGAATCCTCTGCAAGACCTAAGGGTCAATTATGCCTCAGGCAGCTCAAGTAAATTTTCATCAGTCCCATCCCTAAAAATGTCCAGGACATCCCTATTCCAAAGGTATGGAATTATGAATACTGGTGGCCCTCTGGCTCAGGAGGACTATGTCTTAGATTGCAATGCAAGTAGCAACCAGAAGTATGTATTGTATCACCATCTGTTGAAACCAGGTGGAGCAGTGTTCTTTATCTCCTCCACGACCTATCCCTCATAACTCCAGGAAGGGGGGCTGGATATCCTCTGTTAATGGGACAGCTGCTAAAACCAGGGAGGGCAATTTTCTTATCCTCCCTCCAGGGAGGTATCTCCTGTAAATGGACCACCGAGTCCCACTGCATGGCTGATAAAATTACATCATCCCGTTGTGAGATGCTCCACCCAGGGGCAGGAGCCAAGCATTCCTACCTGGATAAAAATCTGAGACTCAGAAAACCACATTCTCAGAGAAAGACCAGGCCCACCTATCACCAGTGGACCTTCAGAGGAAAATTCCACCCTTCTATAGGATCATTGCTACAACAGAACCACATCTGCCACTCCAGGAGGACTGCAGCCACCATTTAATCAGACTGCTACCAACACCCTGACCCACAGGGTGTCAAATTGTATTCAGTGTTTTTTTTGTATTACTGCATTTTAATTTTAATTTTCCTAATAAAGAACTGTTATTTCTACTCCCATGTCTTTACCTGAGAACCCCTAATTTCAAAATTATAATAATTCAGAGAATGGGGGCTACATTTTCCATTTCAAGGGAGGCTCCTGCCTTCCTTAGCCGATACCTGTCCTTCAAACCACGACAGAGTAATATACATAAATTGCATATAAACATGCACATTTCCTCCTAAAAGTTTCGGATCATTGGATACAAAATGACTATTCTAGAGGTGGAATAAAATTGTGTAATTTGCCAGATTATATGAAGAATAGATCAGCTAAATGTAGGTGCAAATTTTCCTTGTGACCAAAATACATCCTTAAGTCAACAGAAACTGTTTATGTAGATGTCTGTTCTGAGTCCATTAATAAACAATTAAAAAAAGAAATAAAACTTTGGAGCCAGAAATTTTCCTTATCTCATAGCTGGATTTGGCTACTGATTCTGTGTTTCATTTGTATTTGTAGTGGTATATGTTATCCAATGTGACCCAAAAAAAGATAGGCTGCTCTATCCACACTAGAAGGACCTCAAAGGGATGACCTTTATACTCTACTCCAGCTAGAGCAGATTTCAGTCATCCACTTTTGAAGTGATGAAGAAATAAATGACAGACCAGCTGCTATCCAAGAACAGAGGCAAATGTAAATGACAACCTAAAAGGGACTAATGATAGTAGGGATGTTGCTTCTTAAACATGTAAATAGCCATGTTAGATAAGGACAGGCATTCATCACCCATGCTTCTGTTTTGGATCTGAAAATAACAAGCCCAACAGAATTTCAAAAGCACTCGACAGAAGGTGGGCAACCTTGGGTTTCCATTGAGATAGTTTATTTTTAGGCTTGTGTGTTAAGAAAGATTGTGTGTGTGATCACACTGTCTGTCTCCCTTTAGTAATTTCTGAACCTGCTAGGCAGGTTGGATGAAGGACTAACAGTCTCAAGGATATGAAATTTCTGTATGTTTCGTGAAAATCAGTCATTGGGAGATGGAAAGAGACTTGAATGAGTATCTCTGTAGAGAGACAAATTATCTAATGAAGTCAGCTGTTCTTGGTACAGTTTGGTCTTCCAGTAAGTAGACACTGAGCAAACTGTAAATAAATACATGCACACCCACTGCAGACCCAGGCACAGCAGAGCACTGCCTGCTGTCTTTTGGGGCTCTATTGTGTCCAGCTGCTAGGACAATACTGAGTGTCCCAGTGGAAAAATGGAAATATGAAACAGATGATGACGCTGGAAAGGGGAGCTCTTACTCCTAGAGTATGAACTACACTTATTATTGCTTGTGAGTGGAAGATGCTAGATCCTCTGCAGTATGTAAAACATCTGTTTCTTTCTCTGCTATTCTACAAAAACACATAATTTTTAAAATAAAACAAATCTGGCTTTTATCTAGCTTTTGTGTTAGTTATCTGGCAATCAACAATTATATTAACTGGAGATTACTTTAAGAAGAATAAAACTACTCATTTGCCTCACAACCAATGTGAGTTTTTTTTCCTTCTTACTCTTTTCTATCCTTAATGCTGTGGCATACACGAGGAGAAATGCAATTTATAAATGTAAAACCTCCATTTCTGCACATTGTACGTAGCATACACGCATGTAAACCCCTTGGGCCTTCTTTGGTTCTCTGTATTTTTAATGTGACCATGTAATGCCATATGTAGTCGCCTGAGTATTCCCAGCTTTCAAAGAAGACGACAGTAGGTTTTTATCCATCTTCCAAGATACACCTGTTGGGCAAGCCAGAGGCTGGGAGACCTTTGCAGCCAGCAGCACTGACAGTTCTTGGCTCACTAGTATGCTCCCATGCTGATGAAGGTGGAAGCTTTTTTGGTAACCAAAGTGGAAAAGGTACTTGGATCAACATATGGAAAGTCTGCAGTGGTCTGACAGTGTGGGTTACCTTCACTGAATGCTCTGCCCAGCACAGGTGGTGCAGGCACAGCAGATGCCATTGTTGGTCAGTTCCAAATCCTTATCTACCTCCCATCTTAACAAAACTCAGACTAGAGCTCTTGATGGCACTGGCAGGGCCCTTCTACACTGCTGGAATGGGCAATCACTAATTAAAGACCAATCCTTGATGAGACTTGCTAGTGACTGCCCTGTGCTTCCCCCCTCTAGGTCGCCTGTGTCTCATTCCCCTCTGGCTTTGGAAGGTCACAGCTCTGATATATCTCCTCTCTTAATTGATGCTTCTTGTATGGCACCATGGTAGATGCTTCATTGAAACCATTACAGAGCAAATCTGCTGGAAATATCATCTTGCCAAAGGAAGACACTGGATTAATGTGGCACTGTCTGCCTTTCAGTGAACCTACACTGCCTTTTCCCTGTTCGTAGCTTACCTTCATGTCTGGAATTACAGCTTCCTCCTACCAGGTGGCAGATCTTAGGAGAGTAAAATGCCTGTACTCAGACCAGGCCAGTAGCAGTCATCAACCCTCTGGTAGACAATAGGGCTTTTCATCTGGGATATTCCTCAGTAATTACTAGCACCTTTGGTCATAAACAGGAACTGATTCATCACAAAAAATCTACACCAATATCATTGCCTGACATGAGGACAGAATTTGTCTATAAAATAGAAGCAGGTAGCTCTAAGGAGTCTTACTGCCACTGCTAGCTGGACTAACCCTTCAATTCATGTGCAGCAAAGAGAAATATATAACATTTTTCTTTTCAGCAGGAGTGGTTAGATGAAGAGACAAATGAAATTTATTCAGGAATTAATAATGAAGATACCTGTCAAAACTCAAGCAGTATCTGAAAGAAGACATTGAGATTATAGTGGTAATATAACCACTATTCATTCTGTCTAGGGCCAAGTTCCTACCTCTGCAAAAGGTCGGGCTGTGTTTGATCTGTCTGCTGTTACTACCAGGCACTAAGAGCCTGGTCTCACCACAGTGGGCACCAGAGTTTCCTGAGAATCACGTTTGGTTTGCAAGCAAAAACTATTTGGTCCATTTGATGTCCTTAGAGAACCACCAGTGCCAGTGAGTGATTTCTCTTCATCTCTTCTCACTGAGGCACATTTTCTTTCTAGAAAGTTTCTTCTGCGAAGAGACCTGAGCTGGTGTAACCAGGATGGCAATTTGCTCCTCTGGATGTGTTCCTGAGGTACAGATTGCTCTCTTTTCTCTGCACCTGAAGGCCGGGTCACAGCCACATGATGCAAGGAAGTCTGATTAGCTCATGTGAGATGTTCAAATGCTGTTTGGCTGATGGAAAAGTCCTGTTTCCCATGAAAAGGCAACAATGACTGGACTATAGTCTTGTGCCCTTGTTCTCTGTGGGGTTCAGAGTTGATAGTAAGAGAGAGGACATGGTGGCAGATCATTGCCCATTTTTAGTAAAAAGCCCAGCACATGGGAAACACCGTCCTTTGTCTTTCAAGCAATGTCAGCAGCCCCACACAGTGGGAGTTCCCTTCTACCAAGACACTGAGTTGATTGTTTCTGAATAAGAATGGGTAACCAGAGCCCCGAGTCTCTCTGAACTAACAAAGAATTATTGGAAGTGTGTTTCAGTGCCATTCTTCTGGACCTTTTCAGCAGCAACTCTGCAGCAAGGTGATAAACATAAGCCCTAGGAGACTCTCACAACCTTCCTCCATGCCATAGCATTTTTTGTAGATCTAAAATATAACTGTTGAAAGGCAGTGAGGCACTCTGCCTTTACTCTGCACACCTACTGGCTTTCCTACACTGCAAGCTTGAGCTGTTTGGTGAATTTTGTACTGTCCTTCAGCATTTTTAAGCAAGCAAACAATCCTCAAGCATTTAAATGAATTTCAGTAAATGCAGCAGACTAGAGGCTCAGATTTTAAAATACCTGGGTCAGCAGTCAGGTGGTTGTTGTATACAACGGTGTAATAAGAGAGGGATGACTCTTATCCTGACTTTAGGTGCCTCTGAGGCACATCTACATTCCAGCTGGGCAGCTAAGCACCTTTTAGAGTCGTCAGAGTTAATTAAATATAGAAAGCAATTACTCTTGCCTAAAGTAGTTGACTAGATTTTCCCAGATGGATTACGACATCTCAGCTGACAAAATCTCTGGCAGGATGGGCCTTGACATTAAGTGTGGATGCAGGCAGCTACTGCTGCAGTGGGTGGCTAATGCTGGGCAAGATCAATGTGCTCCAGATATCTAATGATTCCTCAAGATGACCAGATACAACTACTACAAGAGTAATTAAGAAGATGCTATTAGAAATAACCAAAACAGTGCCAAAGCAAAAGATTTTCAGACAGAATTTCTCCACTGCTTACTGACAGGATTAGGAATCTTAATTCCTTACTAATTGAAGCTCACCCTTCCTTGCACCTTCCTTTCACAGGGCTTTCAGATGTAAGCAGGAATCCTTGCTGCCCTTTCTCAAGAGTCCCCTTCTTTTTCTTTCTTCTAAGGCAGGAAGGAAGTGGTCACAGACTAATAACAAAACTTCTTTCTTTTCATTTCTTCTTAGATATAGGAAGTTTGTGCCCTGCTTTAAAACAAACAAACAAGCAAACTCACTCACTCACTCACTCACTCACTCACTCACTCACTCACTCACTCACTCACTCACTCACTCACTCACTCACTCACTCACTCACTCACTCACTCACTCACTCACTCAAACAATGAGAAGTATACCTAAACCAATATTTAGTTCTGGATGAATCTTATTTTAAAAAACAGGTGGAATCAGACAGACAACATCAGCATGTTGTTCTAAAGAGTAGCAAGAAATTTAAGTAAGGAAAATCACCCCATATAGTGAGCAACACTGCGTGACTGTAGCATGGACAAACCTAAGCAATTCTTTGATGAATACTGCCTCAAAGGTTACTAGTGTCTGATGTATAAATAATGCTATCCCATGCTCCTGAAGCCTTGTTTCTCAGCAAGGAGCCTCCCTAAGGGAAATGCTAAAGAGAGTAGTTCAAAGATTTACATAGGTCAGGATGTAAATCTTGAGGGAAGTAACAGATTTCCCCAAGCAAAGAAACAGGAAAAGGAAAAACAACAGCTTTCCTTTTTCTGAAAGGGGAAAACAGATAAAGGGCCTTGGTGGCTCCTGCCAAGTTCTTGTGCCTGCTGTGTTGCAGATAGCCCTGTCTTTTATGGGCCAGAGAGCAGTGGCCACTCATTATTAGAAAAGAATCAACTTCTTTTCAATTTATTTTTCCTTTTGAAATTATAAAAACTGATGTGTGGGAGAAGCTAACACTTTGAGTTGCTGTATCATGCCAATAATGGTCAACCAGTGGCATCAAAAAGCAGCAGCAGGAATACAATTTTCTTGTCTGAGCCTTCTCTCTCACCCCTTGGCAATTATCAGTGTCTGTAGTTTGATAATTAGTGTTCTCTAGACAGAGTGCATGGCCTGGCCAGGAGCCATGGGTCATGGTCCCCTGCTGTCCCCAGAAGGCCCTGAGGCCAGTGGCCAAGAAGCGGTGTGGCACTGGCAGAGTAAGGTGTCAGAACACGTGCCTTTCCTCAGAAGCCCTTTCATCTTGATGTCTGGGCACTTTCTCATGCAAGACACTTCAGTGGAAAGTTGATTCATATCTGTTCATAGCCAAATTCAAACCTGTAAGGCAGACATTTGTTAAAAGCCAAAAATGTTTTGGTTGGAGGAGAGGGTTTCTATTGCCATAACAAAATATTGACCCTTTGACTTCTTCTGAAATTTTCTGCTAGTGAAACGAGCAGTTGTGGGTGAAGAAACAAGTTCCCATCCCTCCCCAGAGCACAAATGTGTTTTGTGATCTCAGGCTGCCAAAAAACCTTTTTACCAATTTTGTATTCCCCACAGTATGACAGTTGGAACTAAGTGATCTTTAAAGTCCCTTCCAAGCCAATACTTTCTCTGATTTCTATGACACTGCAAGGCAGTCCAGTTAATAACCAGGAAACCTGTAAGCCCTCAGCTCCTCAAAGCACAACGAGGAGTTTCCCAGGTGCTTTCCAGTGTTTTGTTGGGAGCTCATGAAATCTGTCCCAAGAGTTCGCTGATGCCCTTGCACGTTTCACAAGCTACAGGCAGGGGGATTTTCAGCACCACCTTCCATGCAAGCTCTTGCCACAGAGAGGCAGCCTCCACCAGTTAGACAGAAAGAGAAAATAAAAACCACCCTAAAAACCAAAACAGTGAATGTGAAAGAGGAGCTTTGCAGGAAGCATCAGTAAATGGAAGAAGGGACGGTATAGGCGGGATGTGGGCTGTGCCTGACTTCCCGAGGCACCCCTGCTCTTTGTACCGCGGGTGGAGGCAGCGCTGGAGCGAGGTGTTTTACATACAGTGACAAGGTTAAGCGTTCCCGACCTGAGAAGCCAAAAAGTTTTATCTGGTGTGAAATGACAGCGTTGTCCTTGCAGTTGCTGGATCTCAGGGCCGGGGCAGCAGTGGTGCCTATCCTGATGGTTTCTGTGCCCTCTCTGGACAGCTCGGGGGATTCCTGAGCCCACCTTCAGCATCCAAGGGACCTTGCTGGTGAAGACCACTCTGTTCTAGCACAGTGGACTGTCAAAACAGAGCAGAAATAATTTACAGCAAACAGGGATTTACTAAAACCATTAAAACTGTACATAAATTTTGTCCATTATATTAAAAGAGCAAGCGCCTGGGTTTTTTTTCTAACTGAATATATGGACCTTTGTTTCTTTTTTTTTTTTTTTTAACTGGGAAATCGGTGATATCAACATTTCTGAAGACAAAGTCCTTAGCTTTCCACCTGCATGTCAAGGATGTTTTTCTATTAAATTCCTAATTGTATCAATGAGGTTTACTCATTGTTTCAAAGCTACTAGTAACAATTAGCGTGCTGATGATCACTGATTAAGAAAAGAAGGGGGGAAAAAGGCTAAGGTAAATAAATCAACTTAAAAATTATCCCTTTCTGCAAACAACAGCTGCACAGGAAAAGGAAGACTGTTAGCCATCTTTCAGTGATGCACTAGGCTGATCCAGTAGATGCGTTTCAAGTACTCTGTGGCTGCAAGTTAATATATCCTACACTCGACAGGAAACAACCATTCAGGAAAGCAAAAAAAAAAAAAAAAAGGCAGAACAATTGTGTGAACCGAGTGCCCCATCTTATTCTGAAAACATCTGTGCCTCTGAATGTTTCGTTCATTCATTTGGTTTATTTGGTGCAAAAACTGGGTGAGCAATAGCAGCCTGCCTTGGATAATAATAGAAAAAGTAAATGTTGGTGTAGAGGTCCTTGGCCTTTTATTTAGTAGGAAGTGGACTTGAGAAACAGAAACTACTCAGTGGCTGAGGCTATATGGTGTATGATGAGATTTGGTAAGGGGGAGGATGGCTGGGTGTGTAATGCTAGGACTATGAAATGAATAAGGAATGCCAGGAGTTTTGCAAATACAGGTTTGTGGAGAGCCTCAGTTCAGTAAAAAGTACAGGAATGTTGGAGAAAAAGACTGTAGGGGTGAAATAAATGAATAAAATGCAGATCCTCAAAGTTTGGGATGACTGTGGTACAAAGCTCCTAAAAAGTCAGGATTTTACCAGTCTACATACCATAGTTTCCAAATTCTGATATGCTCAGCACAATGCTGTGCTTTGGTGATGAAGAGTATTCTGTAAAGAGTTAATGGTGAAAGAGCAACAGCTGAATTTTACGTAGATAACACAACAAAGCCTGGAAATGCAAATGCATTC
This sequence comes from Thryothorus ludovicianus, assembly GCA_013397245.1. Classification (NCBI taxonomy): domain Eukaryota; kingdom Metazoa; phylum Chordata; class Aves; order Passeriformes; family Certhiidae; genus Thryothorus; species Thryothorus ludovicianus. The sequence continues at coordinate 284,911 of VZTB01000052.1, read as the reverse complement.
AGAAAAAGTCTTTGAACACTTTTTTTTTATCTCTGAAAGTTGTTATGTTATGGAGATTTAAGAAAAGTCCTCACTGTTTATTTTCGAATGTTTATTACAAAAGACGTCAGGAATGGCTGACAAGTTTATATAAAAAATTCCGGATCTTAACATTTTCCCAGTTGTTACTCTTCATTTCCTACTGCTTCATCTTTGCAGAAAAAAGGGATTAAAGTGATGTATTTTGTCGCATTTTTTCCTGCAGTGAATTAACCCTTGGTCAACAATGACAATGAAGACAGTGCAGCTCTGTGGAAATTAACTTGACAGCCCATAAACATGAGAGGCTGTTATTCACTGGATTTCATTTTAATAGGCATTAACAAGATTTTTGGGTTAAGTAAGCAAATGGAACTAGCCCTGAAACTATCATTTCATTTCATAGCCCTTTTCACAGGGATTAGCTATCACTCTGAAAGGCCTGTGAGGCTTCAGCCAGCTTTTTAATTCAGATTGTACTGAATCCATCACAATTCCCTGTTGCTCCTAAAATGCTACAAACAAGTAAACAATATCCATTGTCGATGCTTAAATTTCTTGGTGTGTGTCAGATTTTTAATGAGAAATCTGATGTGGGGATGGTGCAGATTTGCACTGTTCTACTAAGGGTAGACGCTGCCTTTTCACAGATCTTGAGTTATGGAGAGTCTATTCACGACAGTAATTTTATTTTAGAAACTGTCAAAGGTACATACACAAGTCTAAGGAACAGCTAAGCTTGTTTCCTCTTCTCACAAATTTTAAGCACAGTTTGTGCCTGAGCTGAACTTGAGTTGGTTACAAGCTCTCTGGGTTGGGGCACTAAGCTTGTGTCGCTCTGAAAGTTAATCAAAACCAAAGTGACACCTCATTACTGACCTTGATGCTATCATTCAGCTCATCCTCCTTCTCAACTATCTTACCACCCCAGAAGTATTACAACAGCTAACAGCTGAGTATGAGCACAGGCATACTGTGCATGCTTCATCTGAGGGTCAAAAAAAGTGCAAAGTAACCACAGTGACAAAGAATCAAGATAAGTGGTTTTAATAATCATTTGTGACTAAGACCAGTATATGGGAAATTAACATAATGGGGTTTATGTGCTCAGACTGAACAAGTCTTCCAGTCTAGAGAAAACATAGAGCTTCCCAACAAGATGGTCAGGACCACCCTGCAGGAGTTAGTTCTCATTGGGCCCACAGCTGGTGATGCTGGGACCGTGCTGAATGGATGGCTCCAGTTCTGCACAGAGGCATCAAACCTTGAACGCTCTGGTGATCCTGAGCAGCTACATGGAGCTGTACTACAGGGATTCTGGCATATCAGAGGGCATCCCCTATTTCAAACCAGCCCCATAAATCTGCTGACCACACTGTAAGTGGCATAATGAGTGCTTCCTCCTGTGACCATGAAACAAACGAGCCTGGATGGTCCTGGCAGAGGTCAGTTGGTGCCAACACCTGGTGTAGGGTTTTACTGGAGCTTGCTCACAGTCTGCTATACTGACAGATACTGCTAAATCAGGCTGGCAAATGGTGGTCAGAGGGTGCTGATACTGCAGCATGTGGCAGGAGGGCAAGGGGTGTAGCACTGCCTTGTCCACTGATACATGCTTCTCAAAGTATTGAATGGATAGAATTGGGTGATTGATGGAAAACTGTTTTCCCAGGGATTCACAATTCAATCAACCATGCTAACATTCTTTTCATCTATCTTAATGCAATTTATTGTATAGATATTTGTGGATAGTCTTATATTTATGAGTAGGTATTGTTAAGAGAGGAGTGAATGTAGGCACCTGAACAAATGGGTTCTTAGAGAGACAAGCATGCTCTCTCTGGAAGTGACTGCCTTGCCACCCTATACATACACACCTACTAATAATGTGACTATATTACATCTACATCTACTGATAATGTGACTACAGAAACAAAATGTAAAGCGTGCAGGATTGCCAATAAATGTCATTTATGTGTCCTGGTCAGGAAGGAAAACAGCTATTTTTAAAACAGGGTTGCATAAAAATAGCCAAATGCAAGGCAGGCTCTGAAGAGGAAAAGCAGGAATCAAAAATGCTCAGTAGCTTTCCTGTAGTACACAGGCTAATCACCATCTCTGCTGCAGGCCCAGACCCAAGTAGAACAGAGCCTTTCTAACTTCTATTAATGTGCCTTCTCCTCTTTTAGCTAATAGCATCAGCACACACACCAAAAAAAAAATCTGTGGAAATATGCAGGACGGGGCTTGGAACTTCTGTGTGGCTTTGTTTCAGATTTCTTACTCATGATCAGAAGGGTTGAGAGCAGATTTTTCTGTGTTTCTACCTCATGGTGTCATTAACAGATCTTCACCCTGTCCTATGGCAACCTGAAGTGGTTCTTCAGACAATTGGCCAAGACAGCAACTCTTCCCTTTTTCTCTTTCCTTTCTTTCAGGAATTCAAAAAAGATCCAAAAGAGTTAAATTGTCCTAGCAAAATCCCAGCGCAGGCACCTGTGCCTGATGGCTCATTCAGCATTCTCAAGTCCCCAGCAAAAACTCCCCTGGAAGATCCTGCCCTGCAGTCCCTGGTAAGAAGGATGTCCTCTGGGAAGGTACATGAACAGGATCCTTGGATGGACATGTTGTCTGACTCAGGAAGATAAAAAAACTCAGTGCCTGGAAAAGTCTGTGTCTCTGCTAAAGAACAGGAAAGTAAACAGTGTATTAAGATCTTGTATTTGACATCTGTGATCTCAGCAGAGGGGAGGAGAAGGAGGAGGAGGTTGTCATGAAGAAAACATCAATGCATATTACTTGAAGGTTTCTATTTCAAAGTTTTTTCAAAAATGTTTTATGTGTTATTTGCAAAGTTGTATACTATGTAAACACGAACTGAAATATTTATTAAGACACTGCATATCCCTCTTGGCTTCCTCTCTCAAGCTTGGAACTATTATATCAGCTTTGGGAAGCTTGTGTACAACAAACAGCCCAGAGGCTTAATTTTGTGCAGCACTTCCCAAACAGCTACAACTGCAAGCTCTGCTTCAGCAGAGTGTGAGGTTGGAATATAACAAGATATTACTGTTTTAATGCTCTTGTCACATGGGTATATAAAGAATGGGGGGTAAACAGGAGATGGTTATTAAAAATCAATTTACTCCAGTGTGTAGTGGAGTCTAAAGTGCAGATATCCACCATCATAAGTAATGTAAAAAAACTCACCAAATTTATTGTGAATCTCCTAGTACGAGTTGCTTTTTCTTCTGGGAGTAATAGTTCCTGGGGAAAAGGAACTCTTTAGTGAATTCACTTACTAGCGCATTTTTAGGTTTTCTAGTTCCACCTGCATTGACTTCTTGGCATAATTACCAATTAACATGATACTTGTGTTTCAATGTGATTTTTTCCACTCTTCCAAAATTTGAAGTCTTGATTTTAGTCTCTAAATTCATTCTAGCCCATAGCATAAGCTTTTACTAGGGTTATTCAAGAACTGTATTTTTAATATCTGTTTTCAGTAGCTTTAAAGACTGTTGAATTTCAATGAGTTTGGGAATGCTGTTTTCCAGTGTGGGAGTCATTTTCCCTGAACAGCCTGGAAGAAGAGAGGAAGATTTTGCTTTCCTTATGGCAAAAAGATGATGTCCATCAATAAAACATATCGCCCTCATGCTTTGAAATGACTGCTTACTTTCACACACATAACCCTGCCATGTTTAAATGGCATTATAAAGATGACAATCTCATACCCTCATGCCACTCATGTGAAAGGTCAGAAATGCCAGAATTATATCAACATATATTCTGGGGGATGTTCTTTGCGTGTTATGATGTTGACCCTATGTATAGGATCATGTGCTATTTCTCTGTAGATGCTACATCTTGCCCAGCAAGTTGCTTTCACATGACTCAAATACATCTGATTTACTGATAAACACTGGAATAGAGGAAGAGAAGATTCTCTCTTTTCTTCTGCAATGCACTGGACATCCCTTTTCATTATTCTTATGAATATCCAGTAGTAATAGACCTCCATGTGTCTCCATTTATTGTGAAATCACAGATGTTCATTTAACAACAATAAGGACATTCAGTATTATAAGACCTGGATCAAAGCAAAGTAAGTAAAATTTCTTTCTGAGTTATTCTATATTCACATTGTTGAGAGTCTGGGGAGAGACGAGCCTTGGCTACAGGCTCTTTTAAAGGCATCCTGAAAGCCTACAGCTTCAGAGATCCTTTGGCTCATGTGCTCTCCACAATTTTCTTCTTTAGTCAAGGAGCAGACATTGCAACCTGTGACAAGATATTCTCCCCTTTCCTCTGCACTCCCAACACACCACCAACCTGTCAGCTGAGCAAGAATTGCGGCTGCACAGGAGGGGTTCAGTGGTCACATGTCTGTTTTTTTCTCTAAAAACAGTCCCAGACAGATCACCAGTCTGGATAGCAAACCCAAAGCAATCAAGTTAATGCAGGAATGGCAGGAACTTCACTCAGAGCTAGTGCTCAGATTTTGAAAAGCAGCAAAACCTCTGCCTCCAGGTTGTGAGGCTGCCTGTGCACACTGGTTTTAACAGTGCTCCTTCACAGAGGACTTTTTCTTCAGCTTAGTTAAATAGCAAACAAAAGCCAAATAAAGTATCATTGCAAAAGGTAACAGAAACCTACTATTTTCACAAGATGCCTTGTGATTAGAACAAGAAACAGTAGCAAAGGAAACAGGAAACTTTTTTCTTTATACCCATGTAGTGAAGCACTGTAGTATTAATGCGAGTGTCTTTGGAAATGCCATCCTGGTGCATTTTAAGGACAGGTTAGAAAACATCTCCCAGGAACAGGTTAGGAATTTCAGATGAGGATTTCAGAAGAGCCTTCCTGGCCATCTGGGCAATGCTGGCTCGTGTTCAGGCACTGTGGACCAGCACCCCCAGGTACTTTTCTGACTGGCAGCTTTCCAGCCACTCTGCCCCAAGACTGACCCGACACTTGGCCTTGTTGAGCCTCATACCATTGGCCTCAGTCCATCAATCCAGCCTGCTCAGATCCCTGTGCAAATCATTCCTGCCCTCCAGCAGATCAGCACTCTCACCCAGCACTTCCACCTCTCCCTGATTAACTTTCTGCTTCATCACCTGTTCGACCCTGGCTGTTATGTGGCACACCCAAACAGTTTAGAGACAATTACACCACACTCAATTGTGCTCAAGTGCATTTGGCATCCACTGCTCTGCATGACACGACTGACTCGTCACTGGAAAGACACTTTGGAAGAGTGAGGTAACTCTTCCAAAGGTGAGTCACTTTGCCCGCAAACTGGACTGATTGTCTTCCCTTAAGAACAACCAAAATTCTCTTTCAGGAACTGAATTTCAACACTTCTTCAGTCACACTCCATCATCCTCACAACCACTGAGATAGCTGGTAGTGTAAGGAGGCATAGAAGCCTTAGTGTAACTACCATGCCATGCTAGCAGTAGACACAAGTGAAAAAGAATAGCTAACAGATTTTTTAACTCTATTAAGATCTCATTTTAAGATTTCACATCTCAACAGAAAAAGCAGTGAGAGTGTGGCTCACACCGTCTTGAGGGGACAAATGAGCTTAGACAACTCAGCAGCCAACGAGCAGAAGATGGGGAGTTACTGAGCAGGACAGCTCGATGCCAAGAGTAAGCAGGGAGCTGATGTGCCACCAGCTTCATCTGAATATTCAGGAAAGTAAGTTAAATGGTGACACCTTGTCCTGGCACATATCCTATCCTCTCCTGTAAAACAAACCCTGGCACACAGCACATGTCGTGTCACATTTTTTTTTTCCTTTTGAAGGAAGAGTGAAAAAATTCTGCACATTTGTGAGACATCTGCACTTAAAGCCACAATAGCAGGGTATGTAGATGACTCTGCCCTTCAAAAAATAAATCCTGGGGCATATTTTCATGGAGCGCTTTGTGCCCTGCCCTTGCTAGACCATGAAGTCTTAAAGACTATGGTCACGAGGATTAAGGCAGAAGCATTGCACAGAGTGAAGGTGTCCACCACACTAGGCAAAGATTTCTAAATTAAGATGAGTAAAAGTCAGTGGTACCTGAGATGTCAGGATGCTCCTAAAGTTGGCTATGTGAGTTTCCTGGCTGCTCATGGCATGAAGGAAATGCTTTCGAGGACCAGGGTGGTATGTGTGAATCAGCAGTTCTTCCTGCCAGAGAACTTGAGGGAGGAACTCTGTAAAAGTGGGATGCATTTGGCAATCTGTGGGGTGAGTTGGGAGGCAGCAAGAGCTGATGGAGGAGTGGTTGGGCAGCTCACAGGGAGGCTGGCAGAAAGAGAATAGCTCTGAGGTGCAGGTCTTGATGGGGCAAAGCACCCACTTGGTTCATGCAAAAGGCTACAGGGACGGTGGTAGCTTTACGGGAGCTCACCCAGCCCCCTTTTGCCTCATCCACCATTTTCTCTTGCAAACCTAGAAAGTGCTTGGCTGTGCCCTGTTGTCCCTCCTCCACCTCACCTGGGAGAAGCACAGTCAGCAGCCACTGAAATGCCTCCTGTAAACCCTCGCTATCACCCTGCATGCCCATGAACACCCCCCAGTGCAGCTCAGCCTGCCCAGTTGGCTTCTGTGGTGGCTGGACCCTGCACAGGATGCTCAGTCACTGGAGCCTGTCAGCTCCACAGCAGCAGCTGCCCAGCCAGTGTGGCCATCATTAGCAAAGTAGAGTGAACTCTGGAGCAAAGAGTCTGTTTTCCAAGGATGTTATTTGGCACTTAGTGGTTTGCCTCTCAGGTGACACAATGTTGGTTATGGTATCAGAGACTGTGAATTAGCTGGCTTGAAACACATCGCTCATCTTGCAAGTTAAAAACGAAACCAGAAAAGGTGATTAGAAAGAAAGACTCCTCAAAATTTAAAGATCATGTCTCTGTCTTGATGGAGAAGTGAGTGTTTCTCTGGTTGTAGAAAATTATTCTTCTGTGGAGTATATATTTTGTGAAACATCATGAAAAACTGGGTTCAAGCTTCCCCTAGAAATTTATCCCTCTGGCTCTTTATCCAGGCCAAATCCAAGCTGAAGAAGTGCCCATATCAATCCATTGAAGAGGGAGGATCACAGTAAACATCTCATGACAGCAGCTGACTTTACAATGCCCCTTCACTGTGGAAGAGACTTGACATACATCCTTGAACTTGCAAAACATTTTCCATTTTGAACAACCGCATTGGGACACAGCATCCCCAAGCCTTGTTCTCTATTTGCTCTTCAACCTGAAATCCAGTCTGTTCAGAAGAATTCAAGGGAATGTTTTGCAGTATTTATTTTCAAATATTTGAGCTGGCTTGAGGAAAGCAGGATCTTTTAATGTCCACAGTAGCCATTTCTCAATGGAAATACAAGGGGGTTACTTTTAAGGTAAAGGAATGAATTGTTTTCAGCTGGTTAATAATGAAATGAAATTACATTCAAAAGTTTGCATAATCAAATCCTTCTATTAAGCACAGTAGGAAGAGTAACAGAGCACAGCTCCAGCCTGGGATGGTAATATAGCATTATTCCTATTCCCCCACTATTACAGCTCTTAAAATGATCTGCAGACTGCACCTTAAGACAGCTAAAGACAAAGGGTCTCACAGAGCCAGAGATAAGCACCATGTTTTATCACTGCAAACTCCTTTGGTCCCCTTGACTCAAATAGATGTAATCTAGACTGGGAGCCTGATGTTCATCTGCCTTTTGATATCTTTCTGATTGTATAAAGGGACCACAAATGCAGCATAAGTATAATTTATATATATTGTAGCCTCACTATTCATTGCCCCAGTGGAGACATGCTAGCTATGAGACTCAGGCCCAGAAACTCACATTAATTCATGCATTTGTTGTTTCTTCAAAGTGTAAAATGGCAGTTGTGTAGCTGAAAATACCAGTGGCTGCACCGTAGCTTCATACGGGGAGACAAAGCATTCAGTGTTCAGAAAATACCGCAAGGGCCTTTCTTGGTGAATCTGCTGATCACCACAGCAGTCATCAAGCAAAGTCTTCTTAGAGAAAAAGCATCTGTGTTTGAGACTTCTCATACATCTGACAGCTCAGGAGGTGACTCACACACTGTGGGATGGGGGCTGGTGCAGAATTAAGGTGGCCAGATTTGGTCAAAATCAACTCTGAGAGCAGAGACATGACAGGGAAAAATGAAGAATGGTCCCATTGTTAGAGTAATGCCCATGCTGGGACCAGGGCAGCAGGAAGGCTGCTGCCACTTTTTCTGCCCCCAAAAAACCCGGCCTCCATGTGTTTCGATTTCCTCCACTGAGGAGCAGTCAGTGCTGTCAGGCTGTGTGAACATCTGAGTCTGCACATCCAGGGGATCAGTGCTCAGCAAAGGCAGGCAGTGACCCTTACACCCCACAACAACTCTGCCAGGGAGTGCCCAGGGACCGTGGCATTTGGACATTTGCTGTCAGTAGAGACAGGATGTATTTGCAGGCATTGTACCCAACCTGTGCTACCTGAAGCAGGGACAAGGAGATCCATGACAAAAGGAGACCCGAGTGGCCAGCACAGAATGAGGGAGCTTTCTGAGGTCTGATACTGCTCCCCTTAGAGCATCCATCTCCTTAGTCCTCTGCAGCAGAAATATTCTCAGTTAAGTGGTTCTTAAAGGTATGCAGGCTAACTCTGCTGTTTAACAATAGTTAGTAGCAGCACAACTTCTCTTTATCTTCTTAATCTCACATTAATCCAGGAATGCGTGTTTACATTTAGGATTTCTAAATATCATGCTTCTCATGTGTGCTGATTCCTAATGACCTTCTGAATAATTCATTCTAAAAGCCTCTTTATTTTCTTCTCTCCAGTTTAATTAATCTCTTGGTGCAGTTAGTGGGATTTTACCATAAAAGCCTAATGCATTTTGCATTAGTGTGTAACTCATGCTGGAAAAATCTAAGTCCAGTTCTCTAAAGAGTTAATAGTAGATTCTCACTTAATATAATTTTATTATGGATGATGAATAATAACAGATAATTTTCTTTATATGCCTGAGTACTGCCTGAGGATACCAAGGAAGGAATACTCATCCTGCCCAGCTCCTTGGCACACATCTGCCACCTTGTACTGAGGCAAGGGCAGTATCCTGCATTAGCTTTTGACAGAGTTCTCCCTACACTTGCCAAAAGGCTGAAGAAGGCTCTCAAATCTGTGCTCATCCTCTGCCAAAGCCTCAGGTGCTAAATGTTGTGAGTGACATAATTACAAGGTCAGGAGGCTCTTGACTGATACCTGAGATCCCAGGTAGTGCCATTTCAGGCTCCTCCAAATAGAGCTCATTGACCATCCTGTCCAAAGACTTGGAATTCATCAGCAGAAAAGAGTGTTTCTACATTGTGCTCCAAGTTGACAGTGCTTTTCAAGAACTGTACACTAAAAGCTCCTGTCCAAGGACTTAGACTACTTTCTTTAATAAGAAATCTTTTTTTAAGTTGCAAATAAAAGTTGCTGTAACATGGTAGTGGACAAGTCTTTATGAATATCCAGGCATGAGATATTCATAAATTCATTTTATTTCCAACTTGTTATCTATTCTAGGGTTTCTAACTGCTCTGTGACTGCCTGCAAACTCTACTGCCTAATTTCACAAAGTTTAGGAGTTATTATTCTCTCTCTAACAGAAGTTAGGGTATGGTGACACAACAGTGAACAAAGAAAAAATATAATTGTCTCCAGTTCTGTCATCCGGGTGTGGACTCACAGAGAATCTTTGCTTGCTCATCCCCCCCATGATATTTTACCTGCAAAATCAGGTTTTCTACAAAATGTCCCCTGTGTTCATACATGCTCTTAGCAGCTACAGGGGAGCTCTTGTCTGCAGCTACTTCAGAGGGAGAAGACCCTCCTGATGCCATCTATCCCATCTCTGGGCAAGTTTCTTTATCTCGTTCTTAGTAGAAAGTTGTACTTGACCAAGTCATGGTTGGGTATCTTGAGTGCAATAGTTCTCAGTGGACCAAATAAGTGTCACTTTGGTCCCGTGGTGAGGGAAGACATGGGGGCACATGACGCTGTGCTGGGCTAGAACCCAGAAGATATGCAAGAGGTCACAAGAGCGAGGATGTGTGTTTTACCTCGGGCTTGTGAAAGATAACCAACATTAGATAAATAGACTAATTATTAAGCCCTAGCTGGTTTGGTCTAAGAAAAGCTGAGTCTTTAGCTGGAAAAACTGACATTGGGTTTAAATCACCCGTGCACCGTTTCAGGAAACAGATTCTCTCCTGCCGCTTTATTTCGCCCCTAACTATTGTCCGGGTTCAGATTGTCAAAAACACGCCGCGGCAGTTATTCGCTGTTAATTATTTGATCCTTTCTTAAGATCCTCTTGTGCAACCGCTTTGTTATGCAACAAACAGCAGCAGGTTGCCTCACAGCCGGCGGGGTACCTTAGATAAGCGGCGGGGGTTGGCGGGGTCGGGCGCGGGGGCTCGCCCAGGGCAGCGCTTCCTATGCGGGAGCTGCGCCGGTGCTTCGGCTTCCTGAGCATCTGCGGCTCACGGCACAGGCAGCCCCCACCGCCTTCCCAGAGAGGGCCGTTTGCTTCCTTTCCACCCGGACAAAAATATAATAAACCACCTACGTTTTGCAATGGGGCTAAACTGAAACCGCCTGGTGCGGGGGGTTTCTCTTCTCCCTCTCGCCTTGTGTACACGTGTGTGTGTGCACACAAATACACTGGGAAGGGTAAAGTGTAGCGGTGATTTTTTTCAGTGGCAGGATATAATTTTGGGAAGAGACAGTCCAACGTCTACACTGTTTTTCTCAGTTTGAAATCTCATGTAATTCTCCTTACTAATTCTCCTTGTAATTATCATTTTAGACCTCTATTCTTTCCTCACTGCAGAACACAGCTCAAACTTTAACCAGAGTGGCAACCGCTGCCTTCCTCCATGAGAGAAGCAGTAACTCAACATTATTTTGCTCCCAAGGGTTTCTGAAGACATTTGAGTGATTTGCATCCTGGCTTTTCCCGAGTGTGGATGGAAAGCCAACATTTTTGGAGTCTTTGATATTGCAGACTGCAAAATGTCCCACAGGTGGACCATAGAGACTCAGGAAGGGATAGAAATGTCTCTCTAGTGTCTCCATTCCCTGTGGTTTAAGGGAGCTCAGAAAGAGGATCACAGAAGCCAAGGCCAGGCTACCTCTAAGGGCTCAGGCTCTCAACACGGGGCTCCTTTACCTTGCCCTGGGAAGCAGCTGGCAGTGACACCCCAGCTGGAGATGGGGAAAGCCTGACTGCTTTCTGACAGGTGCTCATTCCTGGCACGTAAAGCCTCCTTTCCAGCTTATCTAAGGAGAAGTTTAAGGGATAGGTTTGTCTGTGAAGCCTGAGGTGGTCTCTGGGCAGTTTCTGCCTCACTTCTCACAGGAGACCTCACAGGAGATCCTAGCAAGCGGGAGGGGTGGTTTTAGACATGGGCATTTGTCCAAATGTTTAATAGCAGGTTGTTAGGATACCTATATAAACATACCAAAAGGGCATCTTATTTTAATATATTTTAATACTTACCTAAATGCTTACAGTTCCTAAGATTTCTCCAAAGACTAACTTAAACCTTTTTTGCATTGTACATGAAGGTCATCATATTCCTCACAGAAGGGAACATACTCATGAGAATGTTATGATGAGCTGTCTCTTAGGGTGTCTCAAATAATTTTTGGTAAGACATTTTCTACTAATGCATGTTAGTTCAAAAAACTGGTGTCCTGTAGCTGGAGTTTCAAAATTAAGAAAGTATTAAAATACTATTTTCCTCTGATAGTTTCAGAATGGTCCCAAGCAACAGTTCTCTGAGAAATCAGAAATTTTTATTTTTATCATTTTATTTATTTTTAAAATTTAAGGAAGTACAAAATTTAAGGGATAAACTCATTGATTGAGAATCAATAAAAGATGAACTATTTCTATAAGAAATACAGATGTTTTCAATATTTATCATGTGTAATGGAGTAAGTATTGTGCAGCCATAATTCAGTCTGGTTGTGCTTTTGTCTTGTAATAAGATGTATTTCTTTTCCCTAGCATTAGAAACAGATACCAAAAGTATTGCTTAAATTCCAGCCAATCTAGATTGCTTGTTGTTGTTTGTTCCAAAGCTTCATTCTCAGTCAAGAAGGCTAGATTTCTGTGTCCTTGTAGATTTTGATTTTGATTATCAAAATTATTTGAACTGAATGAAAACATACAGGAAATGCAAATAGCTTGTGTGCTTTACAGATCAGTGTGGAGGAAATTCAACATGCAATCTGTCTGTCCAGCTGTAACTTGCTATGTGTTGAAACCTTTCTATGCTAAACATATGGTATACGGTTTAAGGCTCCTCATGCTATGGATAGCACATCTTTGAAGGCGTGACTTTAAAATGTTCCTTTGCTTGGGAGACTTACCGATGTGCAGCAGAACTCTCTGAGCTGGCGGACATCGAGTCTTTAGCAGCAAATAAACTGGGGAGGGGAACAGGCTCAAGCACTGAGCTAGGATGATTTACATGCTGCAGGGAAAACCCTAGAGCCCAACCAGGGACCGTTTTATAGAAAACCTCAAAAGCTGAGCAGAGCTGTTGTTTATGTACCAAAAGTGTGAATTTTCAAAGCAAAAAAGACACTCAGAAAGCTTCCATTGCTGAAAAGCAAGTTTTCCTTACTGACGCATGTGTGCCAACATAAACACTGCCGTGTTGTGTGTTTAGAGGTTTTCCAGATCACCCCAACATGAACCTGCTTGCTGAATTTTCTGTCTGTAAATCAGCTTCCAAAATCTCTGACTACCCCATGCATTTCTTGTGTGTGCAGTGTTGCAATGCTATAAGAAATGTCATCTAAATAGCATAACGTAATCCTCCACCATAAATTATCTTAGTCTTCTGGAAAGCTGAATTGCCAAGGGCAAAACATCACCTCTCCGCATCTGTCAAACTGGGGTAATAATAATACTTACCTATATCACAAGGGTGCATTTAGGATTAATTACTCCTCTTCATGCCAAGGATGAATTTATCCCATGGCCTTCGGTGCTGCCACCCATTAGTGGTAATTTGTATAACTAATTGTTGTGATGCCAGCCTGCCTGCCAATGTTTTCACACACACTCCCCCGCACCCACACACCTCTCTATACCAACTTCTTTCTAGAAGACTTCTTGGCACTAGCACAAGTTCTGAGCAGATCTTTCCCAGCTAGGTCTCACTTAGGTTTTATCTTTAAAGCAGTCTTGACAGATGAGTTCCCAAGCAACCTGGGCTGTTTGTCCAAAAGGCAAAAGTATTTCCTGGTGACATTTTAGAATACTCTTTCAGGCATCTTTTAGAAAAGGAATTGGAGCAGGATCCAGAAAGACCTGTCCAAAACCAGGTTGTGAATCTTTCTGCTCTAGCTGGTGACATTAGATTATGGCATGCTTGGTCATGTCAGGGCTGATGTAACACTTGCTTCCCGGAGTCAATTGGAAAACTAATTTCCATTTCCAAAAGTCATTTACAAACTGACTGAAACTGTTAATGTTCAACGAATTCACCTCCCACAGCCTCAGCAGTATAAATGCCTTCTTTGTAAGCTTGAGTGATTCATTCTGTCACAGGGTAAGCAAGACAGGTGAAACAGTCTTTCTGCTGGCTGCAGAAATAAACTGGGGTGGGAGTTTGGCTAGGATGCCTAACATTCAGACAGCCTAAATTAACTGAAATTAATCTCGCTTTAAGATGCTTTTGAAGATGGGAATTAGTTTGTAAAGTCACGGCAGCGTAGAACACCAAAGGTCTGTGAACACTTCTTTTGTGCCCTTCTCCCAGCTCTGAAAATGTTCTCTCTGTATCTCATGAAACTCTGCTGCTCAGTGAAAAAGGCTTTCCCAGTTGTATATCTGAACATGTAAATACAAAGTCCTGTATATAGCACAGCACACTATATTGTTTGCATTTATTAAATATTTTTCCACTGGAAAATTGGCTCTCTGGCTTTGGATATGCATGACACATAGGAAGGATGTCTGTAATCACTTACACAAATGTCCATATCCTTCTGTTCTTCCTGCTCCCTCCTTACTGTCTCTCATGTCCAACCAAACTGCACCTTAAACTGGGAACTGAAAAAGCCATGAAGTATTTTCAATCAGCTAGAATTACATCTGGGTCTTGAGTACTATAAAAGCCAGAAAAACTGCATTTACTGAAACCTTTTTCTCTGAAAATATATTAATAATGTATGATCATACTTTGTAGATAATGCAGTAATTGCTTGCTTGATTATGTAGCCAAAATAATCATTTTCAGAGATGTTTGATTTTTGCCTGGTGACTGCATTTTGTAGCATTTTCAGGGTAACAGATGCTCAGCTATTTTGTTCTGGTTCAAAAAACAGCCCTAAATTGAAAGTGAATTACTGTAAACCTTCCACAGATATCTAATTTTACTTTAAAAATACATGCAGCCTAAATAGTCTTATACTCAGGAGGGGGAAATCCACACAGAAAGCCCATGTTTAAAAGAACTCAGCACACAGCAATTAGCATCACACCGTTCCAAACCAGACAAAATATGCACCCAGAGAGCACCCATTCACACACACACACACATGCAAAAACATGTGCTGTCTTTCAAACCTGGTTTTTAAATGTTGATTCTGCTTCTATGCCTCAACATAACAGTATTTTATGTAGTTTTTTGAAGTATGTGCCTATTTCATCAAATTAATAAAGGCACATAAATAAACGGATACATAAAGGAAATAAATAACTAAATAAAAGTTAATAAATAAAAGCTGTGATCTTGGCTAGGATCAAATGCGCTTGAAAACCTGTTTGGGTGGGTAATGCTTTGGAAAGTAACAGACTATGCAAAACCTGGCCTCCAAAATGGAACCAATCCAAACATATATCTAGGGATAAAAAAGCAGTTAAAAAAAAAAAAAAAGAGCAAAACTTATGAAGAAAATGAAACTTTGAACTGTTTCCACCAACTTCATAGACTCATACAGTCATTTAGATTGAAAAAGACCTTCAAGACTATCTAGTCCATTAAGCCAGCACTGCCAAGATCACCACTAAACGTCTCCACATTGAGTCCTCTTTGCCCATGATTATAATTAGTAAGTGATCATCATCCTTTATCTCAACCTATGAGCTTTTCCATCTTGATTTGTTGCCCTTTGCCAGTACCAATATGACCAAGGCTTTGTGAAGGTCCCAGTTCACTGTGCAGATCAGCTTTCTTACTAAGTGCATAGGTATCCTTTTACTCTTCAAATTCAAGAGCAGGAGCTTCAAATTACCTGCAGAAGGAGCTTTCCCACCTCTGGTGTGGTGCCATGCAGCAAGAGTGTCAAGAAGAACATGGTGCTGCTGGGCAAAGCCTGAACAGAGAGAGCATCTACTCTCATGTCAAGGGACAGCATGGCTAGTGTGTCACCTGGTGAGACTGAACCTCACACTTACAGGCATTGCTGCCCCAAGGAGGAGGCTATTTGGAAATCAGATCTCACCATGGACTTCTAATTTTTAAATTGAATTCTGAAAACTCCTATTCTTGGTTTTGCCAGCTACTTTTTATTAAACAACAAACCCTTTATTTCATTCTCTGCAACTTTTTGAAAGGTGGTTGTTGGGAGTTGGTCTCTTTCTCCAGACAGCAGCTGACAGGAGAGGACAGAATCTTAAGCTGCATTAAAGGAAATATGGGTTGAATATTAGGAAAATGTTTCTTATGGAAAGACTGATGAAGTACTGGAATTGTCTGCCTGGGGAGGTGGTGGAGTCACCATCCCTGGATGTCTTTTAAAAAAGAGTGGATGTGGCACTTGGTGCCATCGTCTAGTAGAGGTGTTAGGGCATGGGTTGGACTTCATGATCTTGAAGGTCTCTTCCAACCTTGTGATTCTGTGATTTTTCACACAGATGTGGGTACATTGTCTTCTCCGTTTTTCACATTTTCACCATGGCTAGGCCTGAGGAAGGAGGCAATTAGGAATGAGCTGTGACCCGATGTAGCCAGTAGTGTAAATGGACTCCCTGCTACTCAATCCCATGTATCAGATCTTTGTTTAGGGTGTTGCAATTAGATGAAGTAATGTCTGAGACTAAAAGCGGGAGAATTATCTTTTCTATGGTTAGTTTTGTAAATAAGACTTTTAAATAAATGCACTGAAGGGGAAAATAGAAGAAAGAAGTGGCCAATCTGGTTAGTGATAGACTACTTAAGATCTGTTTCTAAACAGGAACTTGGGCTGGAAAAGCAGAAGAAAACATCCCATAAGGTACAGCTGCTCATGGCATGCAGACTGAAGATAAGAGCATGAAAAAGGGAATCTGTGCTCAGTGTGGAACAGGTCAGTTCTCAGAAATTACTCCGTACATTTCACGTGGGAAGCAATGGGGAGACACTCTCACCCCTTCTCGTGTGGGCATCTGTCCCAGCCTGGTGGCATTGTCTCCTCCTTGTGCTGCCTCTGCCCAGTCCACTGAGCACATGGGAAAGATTGCAATAGAAATGTTAAATCATGGGCAATAAGCTTAAATAAAAAAAAAGTAGAGGCAATCTACTTGGTTATTGACCACCTCATTTAGAGAGTAATTTGTAGTCATTGTCTATTTGATTTTGAATCTTAGAATACAATTAATATGGTTAAAAAATATTCTTTGGGTGATCTGCCTCCAATCACAGCCACAGGTAGCTGTTCCCAGAACAGGCAAATGCAGAATAGGGAGAAAACTAGGAGACAAGAGCTATGATACTTCTTCACTTTAGCTGGTGCTTCCTAACATGGAGCACAAATCCCTACCTGTTCAAGCACCAGACGCTGCTTTGTGTGGTGTCTAAGCATGAACTGAAACCTTCTTTAAACAAAACACAGTGAGAACTACCTCTGTTTCAATAAAGCCCTTAATGGAATAGCACAAGCATCAATATTAGACCTGAACTTATTTAATATATTTCATAATTCATGATGTAGAATTTAACGAAACTGGAAGGTTACATACTATGCTGCTGCCAGTAGTTAAACTATTTCTCTGGCAGGAAGATTCTTTTCTTTCCAGCCAAAATTAGCTCTGCAATTACCCCAAATTGCTCTCTCTCCCTGTCCTGGGAGCAACTCCTCCAGGCAGTAGAGCTGGGTGCCATCAACCCTGTGGAGTGCCTCCCAAGGGAGCTGTATGTCTGACGGCAGTGCCTGTGCCAGACTGTTTCAGGAGCTTGTTCAGATTGCGTGGACAAAATAGCACAGAATCCATGCCTTCCACACATTTAGCCTATCTACTTTTATCCTTTCTGTATACTTCTTCCCACGTACTTCTGTGGTAGGCATGGAGGAGAAGAGCAGCTGCGCAAGGACTACAGGTGGGTGCTGGAAAGCACTGGTAAGGACGTAATGAAGAAGATGCTTTGGCAGGAGCTACCCCAGTAACATCCTCAGAAGCAAACAGTTTAGCAAGTTGCTTCTGCATGCACTTGGTAAAATAGTTTTCTTGACAGACTTGTCAAAATTTTTTTTTTCATGACGAAAGGCCTCTTGACAGCAAGACTAAAAATGCGGCACAAAGGATAGGTGAAAGAATAAAGCAAATTCCAAAGTATTTCTTCTTCTTGTAAAGTCTCCATGGTTAGTCTGTCATGCATAGTCATGTCATAATATGCATAATATGCATAAGTCATGATGCATAGACATAGAGCTGGCTGTCACAGCAGCCCTGTAGAGCCCACTCTCTACACTTGGGGTAAAATGCTAACATCTATTTTGAAAGAATTATATTGAGTCTGTCTGCTTGGAAGTGATAGACTTTCTGAAGCTTTACGGATGTTCGGGAATGGTCTTTTCAAGTTCAGCATATACTTAGGCAGGAGAGAAGATTGGGACATTATTAGACAAAATTAGCTGTATTCATATGGTGTTTATAAAATACACTTGGTTGTTATTTCCCTTTGCAGCAGATGGTACCCAAAATAAGAAATGACCTGGAACCTCATTAGCAACTGCATCAAGTCTGCACAACACTGCTCAGGAAAGTAGGAAAATATTTGCCTCATTTTCTTTTGAAGAAGGCTTTTCTTACTTTTGAGCTCTTAAAAAAGAATTTTAGTGGAAGAGATTCATCACAAATATTCACCTTGACACTGGTCAAGATGGAAAATTAGAAAAAATATGCAGCCTTGTAGTGCAAAGTAGCAAATATTGGTCCCTGCTTTGGATTAGGAGGATATATCCCTGCCATGAGGCAGCTATTCCCAAGGTGCAGGTGATGGACCACTTGTTTCCACCCTCCCTGAAGCAGCTGATGAAGCTGTTCTCAAAGACTGCAACACTAAATACCAGAAATCCTTTTCCAGGGAAACAGATGAAGTCTCTATAGATGGTCAGCTTTGAGGCTGGATCTCCCCATGTTTGGGGTCTTGGCTGGGTGTCTGATATCACAGTCTCAGTATGGCTCTTACAACTCAGCCTTACTGCAGAGCTCCTTCACTCCTGCAAACTGTTGTGGTCTTGCCTTCCCTTTCATGCAAGTTGGAAAAAAGTCTGTCTAGGCTTCCCCACTGAAGGAATGACCTCCAGCTTGTCCTAGTTTGGCATTGATTCAATTTTTGATGTGGAGTAGTTCCCAGTTTGGGGCCTTGTTGTCTTCCTGCAGACATAGCAGAGAACCAGTCAGTAGCCCATCTTAGATACTGGCACACAATTGAGTCAATGCAGGGTGGACATGCCTTTTGTGAACACACATTTTAAGACAGAAAAGCTGAGGGTGGCTCTCTTGGCTTCTGGCCTTGGAGGAGATGGAAGCCTGGGTCTGGGCTGGTCCTACTTGGTCCACGTGGCTGGGCCAGGGCTGGTCCTCCTGGCCCGTCTGAGATTTTCTGCCCCTGGAAGGGGTGGTGAGGGCGCTGCCAAGCCCCTCACTGAGGAGCCTGCCAAACCCTGTCCCAGGGGTCAGCTGGGACCCCTTGCCAGCAGGGGCTGGGCCCTTTCCCTGCAGAGCCTGCTGCTCCTTTTCTTGCAGAGCCGCTGAGCCATACCAGCCAGAGGCTGTATCACATTGAGAACGACCATGCAGCGGGGACCAGCACTGAGAGTGGCCCCATGGTTGGTGCCAGGGGTGCCCCTGAAGCCAGGAGTGGCTGTGTGGCCACCGTTGTTCCAGACTGGGAGAGGCCACGCGGCTGGGATCGGAGCGGCCAGGGCAGTGCTGGGCAGCCTCAGCATGGCTTGTAATGAACTTTATTTGGTCAGTCCCTTTGAGCCAGCTTTGCTGCAGACAGAAGGGNGCTTTGCTTCAGACAGAAGGGCAAAAGCATTGGCTTTTGTTGATTTCAGCACCTCAGCAGAGCCAAGCTGGCACAGCTCTCATGGTGCTGGCAGAGACCACGTGGCCAACAGAGAGGCACAGAGAGCCATGTTCCTGATGCAAAGCTTGGACCCAGATTAATCTTTCAGCAATGCAGGACTCTATAAAAATTGTTTCAATCAATGGTAAAGCTTGACTTTGAGGTCAGTAAAGAGGAAGTTAAATTCCAGATGAGAGAAACCCATGAAAGCAGCTGTGAGAAAGCTGCAAGACATGGCAAGAACTTTCACACTGTGAACAACTTTTCCTTTTCTAGACAGCTAATTCGTTGTGATGTTAAAGCCACAAGAAAACTGTTTTCTTGTGGAGAAGTCTCCATAGCGTGGCAAAAAAACCACTTGTCTCTAAGTAAACTAAGAAAGACTATTTTAGAAGTAGTAAACTGACTAAAAGTTGCAAGTTTTATCTTTATATTGTCAGTGAAAAAGAAAAGAGAGTGTGTAAGAGAAGTGTTCTGAAAGTTTATTCTGATTTTCTTTTTTTTTCTTTTAATTCTGTTAATAAAGTTTTCTTTATACCCTTTTAAGTTTAGACCTACTTTGCTTTTTCTTTTAATCCTATCTCACAACAAAAAATAAACCCACCACATTAATTAGTGCATTGGCTGGGAAACCAGATTAACCCACAACACAGCTACACTGGATTTCACAGCAGGTACAACTGCCCCCTGAGAAGCTCAGCCCAGTCCAGCCAGTCAGCTCTGACATCACAAGCCTTGGCTTTCCTGCCTCTTCTCCTTTCCACTTTTTGATACACTAAGCAGGTTCATATTTTGATAGGAATTTGAACCTAGAAAAATGTGTGCTAGAGTGCAATTCATGTTTAATCTGCTACCAGAAAAATTACTCTTTTTAATTTAAAATAACCATTTAATTGATGGTTGATCTCCTTTGTTTTTACTGGAGGAAAAGATATCTCAGAGGATGATAATGCTTCAATGTAGGAAAGCTTGTTTTTAGCCTGTTTTCTAAAACCTCCACTGAGCCCCAGAGGCTGGTTTTTTGTCATGGAGGAGAAACAAAACAGTTTTTGTTCAAGTTCCTTGTGCAAAGGAGCAGATACATTTCCTTCTCCAGCTGATATACTGTAGATCAGCTTTAACCATATTTGCAGGTATTGCTGTGGTTAGGGTTGTGTGTAACCACAGATTACAGTTCGGGTGCCAAACAATCTAGATAGCTCATCATATGACTGTAACGATCTCATAGCACAGCACAAGCAGGGTCTGTGGTTCTCTGTGCCATCTTTGCTCTAGAACGGGCTGCACACAAGGAAAAAACTACAACTTCTTCCTATCTGTTCTTGACTGGAATGAGAAGGCTTGGGTAGGCAGGCAAGGTGTGCAGATACTTGTCCAAAGTTTTAATTTGTGCATACCCACAGGCTTGGGCATAAATCAGGCTCTGCTTCTGAGAGGCTTTTGATATCAGAAGAAAAAATCTTGAAAAGATGATGAATGATCACATGCTCTCTGGGCTGGCAACACCAGCTGCGTGTGTTGCTCTACAAGATGTGTGGGCATCAGGCCAGAAAACATCCTTGGTGATTTTATTTCTGAAAATATTTTGCTTGTCATATAAGTGGTTCCTTGGATTGTCCAGTTATTAGATGGTAAGTGAAAGCATTGAAATTCTTACTTTCCAACTGGTTGACAGATATTTTCTTCGTCATTTGTAACTACATTACTAATGATTCTGTAACATATAATGCAAAACACTTTGACCTTCTATCAAGACCCTAATTTTTCTCTCTCTAACTCTGAACTAAGGGCAAAGTGCAACAAAGCAGGTATGCTTTCAATCTGAATTATTTTACTACCACGAAAAACATGATAAAACATGGCTCTTCTTCAGCTCTCCCTTCCCTCTCCTCCTTCCATTCAGGGAAGAAAGCTCTTTGCTTTGATCAAATGACAAGAGCAGGTCCAAACCACTGTCACATGGTTGTTCACGCAGGCATTGCTCGGGGCAGAGCTGACAGCGCTGCTCTGATCCCGAGGAGGTGGATCAATCTATTACTTGTGATTGGGAAAGTGCCAGGGTGGTGTTCGGCACACATGACTATCACACGGCCTCAGGATCCTACGTAATTGCACCAATAGCTTACAAAGATGATTAAAAGGAGGTTTGTTCCTAAAGCCATTTAAAGAAGAGGCCAGAGGGGATGGGGTCAAACAGTGATGTCTGCCCTGCTAGTGTGTTTGCCTGTGGGACAGTGCTTGTTGCAGCTACAGCCCTACACAACACACAAATCCCTCAAAGAGTGAGCTGAGCCTCCTCCTGCTAGAGAGAAGCCTTGAGCAGCTTGCCTAAAACCAGGATCTTCTCCAGTATTGTACTCCTTCACAGAAAAATCCAAAATATTCAACCCAGCAAGAGCTGAGAGTGGCAAGGCAACTTTATAAAGGAGCAATAAAAAAAGCAAACCAAACCAAACAGACAAACAAAAACAAAGAAAACCACCAAAACCAAAGGATAAAAGATCCTAAAATATGTATTTTTTTCATTCCAGCTCTTTAGGGCAGAGGCTGTAAAGAAGCAGATAATATGCTCCCTGCTGGGATTAACTGCCAGAGTAACAGAGACTACCTGGGACGCAAATCGTCTGAGTTAACTCTTCTCAGAGTTAGAGAAATTCCTGTCCCCTGCCAAGTGCTGGTGGCTTCTTTGCAAGGGGCCAGTGAGATACAGTGCAGATGTTCTTCTTGACCCTAGAAGTGCCATATGTGGCTCCACTGAGAAGGTGTCTGGTGAGTGCTGCTGGAGATGCTCATCCCCATGGTGGAATCCCACTGCTCTTGCTGCCTCGGTCCTGTGAGGCTGGTGCCTCACAGAAGGAAACACACAGCAGAGCGCAGGCAGTGCAACACTACTGGGAGTCAATGGAGGAATTTTTTGATTAACAAAAAAATTGTTTTGTTTTCTTTCTTCCACTCAAGTGACCAAAATCAAAACAGCTTGGTTCTTTTCCCTGCCGCCTTACATGTGAAACTCAAAACAACTGCTGACATTCAAAGGGGTCTGAGAAATGCTGGGATATCTCTCAGGAGCTGACAGTTGATGGCTGGATGGAAAGCAGCAAGGCACTGGTCAGCCATGTCCTCTGGCTCCTTTGGGAGCCACCTCCCTGTAACCCAGTGTTCTCCTGAATGGTGACTCCCCATTACCAGGCTCGGGAATTCCCTGGTATTGCCCCAGGCCCCTGAAGTCTCCAGTACTTTAACAATAAATTTCGAAAAGGTAATTATAGTCCTTGTGTCCTATTAATTTCCTGGGGAGAGAGGGGTACTGCTCATATTCTTATATTTTCTCCATGCCCCAAAATGCTAGAAGCTCTAAAAGGAAAAAATAACACTTCAAAATTTAGGTAACTACTTGAAGTGAAGCTATCTGATATTATCCTTCTTCATTTGTTTAATCAATATAGTTCAAAGGATCCTGACAAACATCCTCTACAAATATTTATTTTCATTATTAAAAGAGAAGATATTGTAAAATTGTTAATTCCCCACCACCACCCTTTTTAGTGTCAGCGTTTTTAGATTGAACAGCTAAAATGTATTACACCAGTCATTTCTTCCTCTTCCCTCAAAAGAGAAGCTTTGCAAACACCAGGGTTAGAGAGGAAACCTTTACAGGCCTAACTTCTGAAGGGATAATGCCAATATTTCCTCCTCTGCTGCAGCCGGGCTTGCCCATGTGCTGGTATCCAGCCCAAGAGGCTTGAATGGCTACTGTTTGTCTTAGCAACTCCAGGCTGTCCTCACTCAGCAGGAGCTGTGCAACTACTTACTGCTTTTGGTGCAGCATTTGCCACTTCGATCTGTTGTTTCTATTCCAAGTCCTTCCCTGGGTCCCTTGTCTCAGAGACATCCTATTGACCAGAGTGACTTAAAACCCAAAATATGTTACACAGGAATGTGGAAAATTTCAAGTAGTGCTAATTTCTGGAAGTAGCTAGCTAGTGTTTAGTCCCAGCAAAAGAAGAAAAATGCAAACAGCTTTTAAATGAAAAAGGCTGAAGGGGAAAATACAAATATGCTTTCATCTCATAAGTAAGTTTGAATCGGCTTTGCTATTTTAACTCAAAAGAGAAAATGCCAAAAACAGCATCTGTGAGGTTGCAACTGCCCTTTTTTATTGCATTGCTGTGAGGAACTGATTTAATATTAAAATATTAATACTTCAACATTGTTTAGTTTCATGTCTTGAACTGTGGGTTATGAATCTGCTATTTGATTATCGAATGGAAAAGCACCAGAAGGACACACGCCTTGGCAGTACCAGCACACGCAGCACATGCACAAAGGCTCTGTTGCTGGGTAACCACCCTGGAGGGGAGGAGAAACATCTTCTCCCTCTAAGCCAGCACCCTTCAGGCCATAGGGAAGGATTCTGATGGCCACACCAGCTCCACCCACAACCACACATCAGGAGCAAGGCCCCCTGCCCAGTCAAAAGCAGGTGCAGTATAATTCACAGAAGAGCAGCCAGCCACTGGCACTCCTACGTCTCAAAACGTACACATTTTGTACTTTCTGCAGCCAGAGAAAGTCCTGGGGGTAACGTGCTACACCCTGATGCTTACTGGTCTATAAGGGAAGCTACATGCTGTGCCTTCCCGTGTGGGGGGCTGATGGTTGGATAAATGGCTAAATGTGCCATGCAAAGCCCTTATCTGATGTTGCTGACAGCGCTCAGTGGGGAGCGCACACCCAGAGCCCAGAGGGCCCTTTGGGGTATACTGCTTTCTGCTGCCTGTCACAACCCAGAAAAATCAAGTGACTGAAGCTACTGCTGCTAGTAAATAATCTCTGCTGCCTGGCTGGCAACTGACAGATAATGATCCTCACCAAGAAGAGTGAATGATAATCAATTTAAGAAATATGGACAATCTTTCAGGAAACATAGCTTCAGAGCGATTTCTGGACAGAAAATTACTAGTTACAGCATAATCTTCTAAGAAATTAGTGCATTGGAAACATGGCAATCGAAGGTCATCTTTAACCATTACTCATAGTTACAGAAGTTTCTGGAAGCCACAACTGAACTGAAGAGTAGATTATCACATTTTTGTTACAACTTAGGTTCTAAACCAGAAGCTAAAAAGTCTGTGCAACTGTTCCTTCTCCTCTATTGAGACCTCCCTACAGGACAAGTTGGAAGTTCCCTAATCCATATACAGGAGGAGGGAAACCTTTTGCTCTCTGGGTTTCAGCCTACAACACACTAGAATTAAGGATGCTGTTGTCCAATTTCTCCAGCGATCAGTGTGAAAATTTTGGTCCAGCGTGTGAATGGTCATTCCCTGGTGACTTTTCCCAGGAACATTATGTCCCCATTTGCCTTCCCAAAGATCTACCTAGAGATGTAAAGAATCAGAAAGAAAAAAAATCTGGTGGTGAGGCATAAGATACTGACCACTAGCTCCATGTGTACCCTAGTGTTTCCATGATCTTTCCTCTTTTCTCCCACAGAGCCTGCAAGTATTTTCTTTTCTAGCTAGTATAGGGAACAGAGGACAAGTCACTCTCTAAAGTTCAGTGTAAGGGGAGGATTTTCTATTCTACTTCTGGCTGAGTGCATGTTTCAGCTGAGATTCTCCAAAGTGCCCTTGGTTGATTGCAAAATCACAGAAGGGTTGAGTTTGGAAGGCAGGTCATCTGTTCCAACTCCTCTGTCTAATGAGGGACACCTAAAGCCCATTGCCCAGGGCCATGTCCGCATGGTTTTTGACTATGTCCAAGCACAGAGACCTCACAATCTCTGGGACAATCCTTGCTAGTGTTTAGTCACTCTTACAGTAAAAAAAGGTTATTCCTGATGTTGAGGGACACTTAGACATTTCCATTTGTGCCCAGTGTCACTGGGCACCACTGTGAAGAGCCTGAACCTGTCTTCTGCACTCTCCCTTCAGACCCTTGGTCCATGATGGTCCATGGCTCCAATTGTCCATGTTGATAACATGGTGCAGCTTGCTCTTTATAGCTGGGTACAATAATGCTTTGAAGAGTAGACAAAATACATATTAAATGTCAATATGTGCTTTTCCATGAAGGCTATTGCTTAGAACTGGCACAATAAAATAATTCAGAAGGAAATGTGTTGTTTGACCATGAGCAGGAATGGAGGTGGTAATCACTGCGAGTCTTGTAATAAGAAAATAGGAGCAAGATTTTCTTCAGAAAACAGAGTTGCAATATCCTAGGGTGTTGGGGAATGGGAAACATTTCAGGAAAATAAAATTAATGATGTGCTAACCAAATAAATACATAAAATAACTCCTTTGGCTATGCTAAATGAAAATTCACAAATTATTTGTACAATTCAGCTGCAGGAATCCCTCAGTATGAATTCTACTCTGCTTGAATATGGGGGTGGACAACATAGGAAAAAAATGGTTCCATATCAGACATCATCTTGGTATCTTCTGAAGCATTATTAAAAACAATGACAATGCCAATTGTAACAAAGCTTGTACCTCATGGCTCCTGACAAAACTAGGTTATAATTTCCTTAATTAGTTTTAACAAGCAAAGTGAAGACTTGTGTGGAATAAAAAAGAAGAAAAAAAGGAAGCTGTTTTACAAAGGAACCTGAAGGAAAGGAGCTTTTCAAGGTGGTCTGCTGACAGAAAAGGAATGTTTAAGGACCAAAACAGTTGAGGTCTGGCTCTCATATAAGTTAGTAGGGGTTTTCATAGGGTAATTCTAGAGACTTATAGTTTCTATAACTATTAAATCACATACCAACCAGGCAAACCCTTAGGCAGCACAGGAACAAGTGTGAGCAGGGGAGCCACGGATTTTAAACCTGGAGTAACTACATCAGAGGGTCTCCCACTAAAGCACAAAGCACCTGCTCAAGCAAGGGAAGCTTTCCCTTTACGACCCTGCTCCCACCACAGCAGCCCCAGGTACCTCCTGCAGCCTCCCAGCAGTGATGCACTTGGCCAGGGTAGCATGAGCACTCGTGCCAGCCTGAAAGAGGGGCCAAGAGCACGTACATTTGTTTAAGGAAGGGGGAATATCCAGCATCACTGCAGCCTTTGAGTGGCTCCAACTGCCTCTGCAACCACACCCTTAGCAATACTGAGACATCTTCATTTTAAACACTATTCATGACATATAGACAGCACCAACAGACTACAAGATCAATCTTCTAACTGCAATTTTCTTCCAGAACAAGGCTGCACTATCATTTTCAAGAATTTGTCCTATATATTCACAGGTAAAGAACTTAAATAGCAAATACAACTTTTTGGCATGTATTTGCAAAAGTGCTTCAGAATGTCAGATTTGACCTGTGTGTGGCCAGAAACCGAGATTTTGCTTCAACCCAGGAATTTATCAAGACTTATTTGAAAATATTCTATCTTAACATAATACACATCAACATTTGAATACATATTTACAGATTTATTTGAAGTTTCCTTAACTGCAATTCTACAACTGAGCAACATATCCATAAGTGTTTCATAAACTTTCAAACACTTACATATTTATACATATAGTTTTTGCATATATATATATAAAAAAATATTTTTGAGACTCAAGGACTGAGAATAGTCAAAAGGACATTATTGCTACATTTCCATATTTACAAAAACAATGCATAAACCCATTCAAAACACCAAGCAAAATAAGTTTCAACCCCCCCCCAAATTATAAAAATATAAATTTCAAGAACGAAAAAACCCAAACCTATTTCAGCTAAGTGTCTGTAAAGTACCGAGACATCTATAACAACTAGTTTGTCTACAGCTGCTCCAAAAGCCAACACGTTACAAAAGAGCTTTTATAGCATTAAACTGAAAATGCTTAACAACTAGTATGCATAAGAGTGCATCCAAACAAATGGCTAACTTTGGAAAGGTGCAACAGCCTAAGTAAGTTCAGTGCAAATGGCTAATTTTTTATTTAATTCTGAAAGACGGATTCCTGTTACAATAAACCAAATGCACAGTCATAGAAGGAGCGCGGCATTCAATGTAACCCAAAATATACTACCAGTGTGTGTATTTACAATTACCTTGTACTTGGGCAGTTAGTTACACATTTGAATTGCATGTAAACGCAACCAAAATCCTGGTAAAGTAAAAGTTACGGAGTGCTTAAGTGCATTGTAAATAAATAGGTACTCAAGTAGTACTCTGCCTCTGAGAAATGCTTCTCCCAGTGCCTTTACTTATTTTTAGGGGTCAGAAACAAAGGAAGAAAAGAACCAGCAGTGTTCCTGGTGGGAAGAAAAGGGGTTAGAAAACACTTTTAAGCACAACCCTGATCTCAACAGATGCTGACCCCAAAGCTTCACATCTGTCAAAGAATAATAAAAAGATTCTTTCTTTTATGCCATTTTTAAATTTGGCACTTCTCAGCTAGACTCTTCTTCATTATCATCTCTGGACTACAACAGAAACAACTTGGGGTGGAGGAAAATAGCCCTTCCCAGTTAGCACTAGCCAAGACCGCCTGTGGGAAAGATTCACCTGGGTAGGACAAGATAAAGAAAGGGCCCCCAGGAGAGCATTATTTTTCTCTGCTCTCCCTTAGATAAGATGACTCGTTCAACGGCCTCTTCCCCAGACACACGAAGCAGCCTTCCTCCTCTTTTTTGTCCAGCTTGGCAGGGCCCACCTATCTTTGGTGAACACCTTTAGATGCAACTATTAGCAAAACAAATGTCAAAGTCTTTGGGCACTCCAGGCAGAGGGCGACTGGAGCAGTTCAGGCTCCATGGCACGGTGAGACCCAGCAATGGGCTGCTTCATTCTGGCAGGGAATGCACTGGTGGGAAGTAGTGCATGTATCCATGGAAAGTGTGCAACTGGTCCGCAAAGGTGATAGCACAGGTGGGAAATAAAAATGAAAATCCAAGCTCTTCCTCCCTTCTCCTCTGGTTTAAACCCCAGAGCTCCCAGGAGGTTTTTCAGCTGTGCAGATCAACTTTGGAAGGGTCTTGGTTCCTTCACCTCTTTTTCCTAGGTAAATACAGCACCTTCACTGGCCTCCAACCTATGATACCTGCCTGGGAAAGCCTCTCAGGCTTGGCAGGATGTGGAAAGGGGTTTACAAAACTATTAACTTAATACTTGTTTATTTAATAAATTCAGGAAAACAAGATTAACTGGAAAATGACTGTATGCATTCCAGGCACAGATCCAGAGAAGAATCACTGCAGATTTGGTTTGATCTACAGTCATCTAATTCCACACCCTGGCTTAGTATTTCTTTTGTCGGTTGTTTTTTTACCTTCACATCTGGCTCTCTACTGCAAATACACACAACATAGCAAAATATATACAGCTTCAATTAACACTGCAATGATGCCTGTAACCGTGCTCAGCAGATTAAGTTTATGTATAACAGTGCATGGTAAAGGACAGTATTACAACAACGTTTCAGCTACACAGTGGTAGTAGTGAGTAAAAGAAAGAGAAATTACTGAGGTCGTGCCTCTCTCAGCCCCTGCACAATACAAACAGCTAACACATCTGATCTCTTCTCCACATGCCACTCAAACATCTTCGCGTACCAGGAGAGGCTGAGTCGATGAAGCACTGCTGCCCACTGAGTTAATCCTCACCGAGTGATCTGGGGCATTTCCTTGACTGGAAGGTGGGCTTGAGAAGTTGGCATAAACCTGCAGAAGCCAAAGACTGGTGTCAATACTCTGCAGACTGCTCCCCTCACATATTCTTGGAGAGCATTCCTTTCTTAGCCTTTTCCCATTGTGTACTACACAAGGCTGTGGAAGGGTTCCAGCTCAGGAGACTATTTGCAAATCAAAACAGTTTCAAATGATCTTGGGCTTAACTGCTATTTTAAAGAATCATGAAGCTCAATCTCAGTTACTAAAATCACTGTAGCTTCCAACTGCATGCCAAATTTCAGCTGAGCTCAAAAAAAAATAAACCTCAGGTTATTACTAAGCTCCTCCAGAAACCTCACTAATAATTCCTTCAGATTCTTGCTTTTGTTTTAGTAATGTCTGCACCTGCCAAAAATACACTACAGGATGCAATCGAACACCAGCAGCTTTCAGTTTCCGCTTTTCTCAAATTGTCAGGAAGCCATGTACTCTCTGCCCAAACGAGGCATCCAGAAGGTAAAAGGAAGCTTTATTTTTAAATCAGGTTTAAACATACTTTTGTAAACCCAAGTAACACACAAATTTATGGAGAGAGAAAAATCCAAGTTTAGGATGTGCCTCCAGTTTTTCTTTGGACTACTCTGTCCAGTTGCCTGCTCAGAATAATCTTTCACTATGGAATGGTTAAAAGAGCAGCACATAGAATTTGTACCTCCAAGGTTATGTAAATAATATTAGGGGAGGCAAATGAGAAGATACAGAAGAGCATCAAAGACTCCACCCCTTCCTCCAATAGCTTTCCTAATAAAAACTAATCATACTTTATTTCTGAGATGTTTCCCAGATTAACAGAATTTTTCATAGTTTAGGATAAAATGAAGTTATGCAGTACCATTGCATTTTGTAACATCAAAATTGTTGTGACAGGTTTATTGTGAGTGAGAAACATTAGTAATGCAAAAAATGTTCTGCAGCTAGTAAATTTTGGGTATGGGCTTAGATAATCACTGTCTAATGGAATAGCCCAAACATTATTCCTACTACCCAGACTGATGCTGCAAAGCTACCTAAGTCATAGTAGAAATGCAGTGCATGGCTTTTTGCCTCTCACAGCTCCAGGATAACATCTTGTTTGAAACTGTTTAATCTGTAACTTACCCGGGGGGCATTATCTGAAAGCTGCTGCTCTATCATTTGTACAATTTGTTTAAATGTGGGTCTCTGTAAAGGATCAGCATCCCAGCAACTCTTCATTATGTCATACCTGTAAAGACACCAAAATTAAGTACTGCACATGAAGAAATCCTTAGAGTTCTTATCTCTCCTGCATTATTATTTGAAACAAAAGTGTTGCATCTCTTTTAAATTACTTTAAGGACAGGAATGGTAGTGCTAACACCTATTTGTGACAACAGAGAATTTACTACTAATGGGAGGCTCTGGACAAAGTGTTCTTTGATAGCTTGTTAAATGCCAATCCACTTAAAAAATAGTGAATTAGGAATGTCTCATAAAGAAGATCAGTAGCCAGTCCTCTTGCTGTCAGGAAGTACAGCACAAATGCAGATGCAGTACAGTCTGGTGATACATCTCAGTGACTTCTTTGTCTGAAGCAAAAACGTTTAATTATGTTCTGTGATCTGTAAATAATTTATTGACAGAGAGCAGGTGCCATGACAAAGTGATCAGATGGCAGAAGGCATGAGCGTATTTCATTACTTGTAACAACACAGGCGTGTACTCTGCTAGTTAGAGTACATGAATTATTTAAAACATAAAAAGAACTTTAAAAAATGAAAATGGGGCAGTGCAATGAGCCTTAGTGCAAGAAGCTTCTGCTTCCCTTCCTTCACATCTTTACTGATGTTTGGATGATTGGAGGTGCTGGTTGCTCACTTACATTTCAGGTGGTGCACACTCAGGGCTGAACATCCTGTATCCCTCTTTAATCATTTTATAGAACTTGGAGTCCACGGGTATCCCTGGATAGGGGCTGCTTCCTGTTGAGAGAGCAGGTGAGCAATATGATTACTGCCTCTACAGTGCAAACTCCAAAATGAAACAGATATGAAGTAGATCTTGAAGGAGCTTACCTAAAGAAAAGAGCTCCCACAGCAAAATCCCGTAAGACCAGACGTCACTCTCAAAGGTGTAGACACAATTGAAAATACTTTCAGGTGCCATCCACTTCACAGGAAGACGAGCCTTTCCAGGGAAGATGGAATAAATTAAGACAATGCACATAAGGCATACAGAACTTACAAGGTAAAATCAACTTGTTCTGGCTTTTACATGCATTAAATACTTTTAAAGTCAAGAAGTATCCAACCAAAAATGAAACTTTTAACATTTTAGAGTCTCCAAGTGCTGCACCTCTAGTTATCTACCTTTTTGTGGAAGTTAAAACAGTTCCTTGCACTCTGATTTTCTGAATACTGTTTTGACTCCTTCTGTCTAGTTAATAAAGGATATCAGGAAGCCAGAGAAAATTATAAAAGTGTTCATGGCATGGTTCCTTAAGCATGTAAGCAAGTCAGCTTTGGTGGACTGGCTGGCACAGGCAGACAAAAAAGATTCACATAGTCGAGATGCTTCAAGGCTTTAGTCAATACATCTGCATTAGCTCCTCAGTCAATCAGTAGAAAAATTTAAATTCAAATAAAAGTAATATATATTAATATATATTTTGGGCAGAAGTGTTGATCTGCTGGAAGGCAGGAAGGCTCTGCAGAGGTATCTGAACAAACTTGATTGATCAGCCAAGCTAGTTGCATGAGGTTCAATAAGGCCAAGTGGTGGATCCTGCCCTTGTGTCCAACAACAGGCTGGGGGCAGAGTGGCTGGAAAACTGCTCAGCAGAAGAGGGTCTGGGGGTGCTGGTGACAGCAGCTGAACAGGAGCCAGCTGTGCCCAGGTGGCCAAGAAGGCCGATGGCATCCTGGCCTGGATCACCTCGAGTGCTGTGTCCAATTCTGAGTCCCTCACTAAGCACTGACATTCAGGTGCTGGAGTGTTTCCACAGAAGGCCAACGAAGGTAATGAAGAGTCTGGAACATAAAGCCCTACAGGAGCAGCTGAGGGAGCTGGGAGTATTCATCCCCAAGAAAAGGAAGCTGGGGGGGACCTTAGTGTGCTCTCTGCAACTACCCAAAAGGAGACTGTAGCAAGGTGGGGATCTGTCTCTTCTACACAATAAGTGACCAGACCACAGAAAACAGCCTTGAATTGTGCCAGGCGAGGTTTGGACTGGACATTAGGAAAAATTCTTCACCAAAAAGGTTGTCAAGGCTTCCTGGGGAAATCATGGAGTCACCATCTCTGGACATATTTAAAAGACATATAGATGTGGGGCTTAGAGACATAGTTTAGGGGACTTGGTAGTGCTAGTTTAGCAATTCTTTTACCACCTAAACAATTCTATTATTCAGTGATTTTTTGTAAGTTTGTGTGGGAATAAAAATATCCTTTATGAATGCTAGCTGCAGCAGAAGAAAGGACAGGAGGCCTTTGTATCTGCTTCCATCTTCCTCTCCCTGGTTTGCCCTTTCCTTGTCTGACTGTAGGAGCCACACAGGCCTCCGTCCTAAACATCTGTCCTGCTTTGGAAGAAACCAGAACTCTTTCTTCCAATGATCAGAGGGCTCGAACATATCTCATGTGAAGAAAGTTTGAGAGAGCTGGGGTTATTCCGTCTGGAGAAGAGAAAGGAGACCTTACTGTGGCCTTTCAATATATAAAACAAAGATGGAGAGGCCTGTGGTTTTAAACTGAAAGGGGATGTATTTAGATTGAAAATAAGGAAAAAAGAATTATAATGAGAATGGTAAGACAGTGGAACAGAGAGGTTGTGCATACTTCATCTGGGCAACATTTCCAACACCGGAGATGTTCAAGGTCAGGCTGGGTGGCGCTCTAAGCAATCTGATCTAGAGGAAGATGTCTTTGCCCATGGCAGGTAGGTTGGTCTAGATGATCTTAGAAAGTGCCTTCTAACCCAAACTATTCAATGATTCTTTGATTCTATGAACTCAGGAAACTTAAAGGATAACCTTGACAAATGAAACTCAATTGCACACCTCCCTCCTAAGCTCTAAACTTCCTATTCCCAGGACCATCTATGATCAGGCAGATCTTGACCTGACTCTGATCCTGAAAGTTGCTTGGTTACATTAAATGCTACTAAATATTTTTTATATAATGTCACAGCAGCCGTTCATGAATTATTTCAGCTCCTATTTTTCTCTAACCTCCACTTCCAGGCGACCAGTGGCTGGTACTCACACTGTTTTGAAGAAAACAAATAAACCTGTCTGTCCCACAGCCTAAAACAAGGATGTTGTAGGTACCTGAGACATCAAGGCCTGCTGGGTGACAGCACAGCAGCCAAGTTATGTCAGATACCTGAGGTAGCATGGATTGACTGAAGTTAACTGAGTGGCAAACTCCCTTGGTGAGAGATGCTCAGGTGTGGGATTTTCTCTTTACCAGCTTGCCAAAGCCAGAACAGGTAAGCTTCTGTTCATGTGTTGTCAAGCCCCTAAGTAATGACCAGCCTCTCATCATTAAGATCTTGGAGCCCCCAGCTAAACTGGGGACAAGTTCAGCTGCCTTGCTGAACAGGGATCTTCTCTTTTGAAAAACAGTGCAACTGAAAGCATACATGCTCTGAAGGAAGCAGCTGGCTGCACCTATCTGACACAGACTTAAAACACTAAGCCAGGCAGCATAAATCAGTTTGAGATGCAAAATATCTACACTTCAAAAACACTTCTCCATCTTAACCACAGAGAAGCTCAATTTTCTTTTGTAGTAAGGGCTCTTTGTACTGCACTGGCACTTTTAAAGGGGAGTGCAAGTGCTGCCAAGGTAATCTGCAAAACTTCAAAGCGCCTTTGTACCCCTCCAGAGGTTTAATAGGTACTCATGAGATTGGTACTCTTCTACATGGGAGGTTTCTAACTTTTCTTATCAAAATATAGTCTCTTGTTCCAACCCTGTTACAGGGTTTGAACGATAGCTGCAAGCTAAAGCTGTGTTTGTGACACACGAGGTTAGGATGTCTGTATGGAAATCAGAGAAAACCAAGATGCTTTTGCCTCCCATTGATGCTCTAATCAATAAATTCACATTTAGTTTTCATTGTCTGAGTTATCCCTTACAAAAAAGGATAAGCTGCAAACCCCTGATTATTTAGATATTTTTAAATAAACTATTTCAATAATGGACAAATAGTGCAATGCCCAGGGAAAAGTTTCCACATAATTCCAAAATTTAGGACTGGGATACCAGAGTATTTTCATGACAAAACTAGCAATTGCTTATAGAGCAGTAGCTTTGAGTACATTCGTGTAGAATAAGAAGATTAGACATTATACTGGCGCAGCAAAAACATCTCTTGCACTACAATATACATTCAGATATGAGCACATATTTTCAGAGTACAAACTAAGGACTTTGTCAGCACACACATCTATGTCAGAAATTTTCTTTCCCTCCTAGTCAACATGGATATATATATACATCAGAACTGGAAAATTCAGATTTCCATCTAAGAAAGACTTTGTACATCAAGACAATAGGAACTCAATTTAAAATAAGTATATAAAGTATCATGTATACTTACATTTCCTTTGACCACATAATTTGAGTCATTCCTTATGTCTCTTGCCAGGCCAAAGTCACAGATTTTTGTAATTCGACCATGAGTTAGAAGAATGTTTCTTGCAGCCAGGTCCCGATGAATGCACTAAACAGCAGACAAACAAAGAAAACTTGTTTATAATATCCCAAACAGGCAATTGCTTGGTTACATGTTTACTTAGCTATGTAACTTATTGCATTATGCATTTTAAGGCAAGCTATAAATCACAAAGAAGCCATGTGCTAAGAAGCTTACTCAGATGAGTAAATATCCTGATGTTGTATCTTTACAATAACTACATCAATCCACATTAATAAGGTTGTCTATGCATTGATTTTAGAAAACACCAGTTGCAGTCATTGAATTTTGCAGTGTCTCACATTCTAAGGTAAAATTTAATGTACTTTGTTCTGATTTATCATCACTGGTTTGCTTTCTAATACAGGACAAATAGAGAGAAAATGTGGTTTGTTTCCAAAATATTCCCAATATTCTATTAAGTAATTATTGTTGTTGAAAGAAATGCTCTGAAAACAGGGGAAATTATGGTAACAACTTCAAAGCAGACAAACAGAAACGGAATCTTATACCAGAAATACTCCTCTGGAAAAGCAGAATTATTAAGTACCTATGAGAGCTTATTTTAATATAGTGGGAATTCTCACATGCCAGTATCTTTCAACGGATGGTCATGCATTCAGTGACCTAACCACCTTATATTCCAGTTTTCACTTTAGAAAGTGGGCATATGTTGGTAACTGCAGTTTCACAAGGGTGCCTGAGCTTCCCAGCAGCTATGTTTCCTTGAATAAAACTGTGGAGCCCATATGTGTTTGTTAGACAATAGAGGTTATTCTCTAACAAAGTGATTCCTTTTTTCATCTGGAAAGGAGAGTATTAAGCTTCAGCTTTACTGAAGGTATTTAGCACACAGACCACAGCTGTCTAAAAAATAACTGAAGATAGTTCAATTTTTCTTTTTTCCTTAAAATACAGAACTTTTCAAATTTCTAACCAAAAAATGACCTAAAATATCAGAAATTATAAAAATCAAGCTGAGAAAGTAACTGCAGATTGCACAAGTAACTTAATCTCTGTCCCTTTGCCATGCTAACACGAGGAACAATTTTTAGTAGTTCCACTGCTTTGGTAGACTCCCATTCACCTCTGTACACAATGCATGCTGCACTTTGCATATGTAAAGCTGACATGCAGCACTGAAGCAGCAAGGCAAAGGAATGGCCAAGAGTCAGTATGACTCTGCCTTGTTCCTCCAGAATCAGTGCAGCTTGCACTGAATAGAGACTTTGTCCAAGGGAGGAAGCTCTGTCCTGTGATTAAGGCACTGAACAAGCTCCTATCCCCACTCCATCAGAGCCCTGACACACAAGCAAGCTGCAGAAGAGCAGCT
Organism: Thryothorus ludovicianus; assembly: GCA_013397245.1. Lineage (NCBI taxonomy): Eukaryota > Metazoa > Chordata > Aves > Passeriformes > Certhiidae > Thryothorus > Thryothorus ludovicianus. Next base: position 248,886 of record VZTB01000052.1, on the reverse strand, counting down.
GGGCACTCTGCACTTCATGGACCCTCCTGCCTCAAGGATGTGAGGAAATCTGAGGCACCTTATCCATCAGCCCACAGCACCCTGCATTATTAATTTAACTGCAGGAGCCAAAGGAGTGGAAGTACAGCACAACTGAACAGGACCAGTAACATATTAGTGCAGTGCAATTTAATTCTGTGATACAGGTGTTAACTCAGTACTGCCAAAGCAATACTGTGTGTTACTTCCCATTCTCAAGGTGAGCTGATGTTACATTCTTTAATGCCCTTGCTATTTAATGACACTGTGTCTGTGAAAATGGAAGGACTATAAGAAAAAAGTCACCAGGAATAATACATAGTGGATCCAGGGGCTACTCTCTAGGAGAACAGAAGAAATACAGAAGGAGTGTGCTAAGCACTGGATGTCCTCAACAGTGATGGATGCAGGAGTGTGGTGAATCTGTGTATCATCCGTAATATGATATGTTTGCATGTCAGGCCTGTTTTGAATGTGTTGATAGATGAGAAATAAACTGAAGGGAAGCTTACGGTTTGGCTTGGAAGAAGGAACAGTGGGAGAAAAGAAACAAGTGCAAAAGCAAATTTTAACGTGCACTTTCCTCAGAGCAGAGTTCAAGACACATTTCCCAACAGTAATATAGGACTCCAGGATTGTCTTCCTTTCCTTAAATTGCCTAAGTTTGGTTTTGCACTTTATTTAAGGTGCACTTGTAGTAGCTACAATAGTTATAATGTATACATGTTAAATGGCATTTTTGCAGTGAAATGTAAGAATAACCACAGGAAGATATTAATTATGCTGTAGTTAAGACTTCTCTATAAATCCCCTTCTGTTATGCAATACCTCCCCTATGAAACCAAGGGGAATGTCTATCATGTTCAGTATAGCCAATGAAGATTTTTTTGTGGGTCTCTCAGCTGATTTTATCTTTCCAGAAAATTAAAAATCAAGACATCCCCTGCAAATTAAGCCATGCTTACAAAAAAGAGCACACAATGTGGTATCTCATGTGTTTAAGGCAGTATTCTGCATGAGAGGTAGCAAGTGCAGCCTTGTTTAAACCTCATGCAAACAGATACCTTAGCACTGATTCTACTATCCTCAGCAGAGGATCTACAATAGCACTGCCCACAGTGCTATTGTGGGCTGATAAAATTCTCACTGACTTCTGTTTTAGGGGATATAAGACATGACTTTTGGCCAATAAGCAAAGTACACAGCTCCAACATCAGGTAAAAGTTCAGATATGAGAGGGAGCCTATCAGTTTGCAGTGCTTGTTGAAAAGAACAGAAATATTCAGCATTTAAACATATGGATCACATTAAAACACTGAAAGTGACAAAAAATCTACTGATTCTGTCCATCTCTGAAAAATTCTTAACTTACGTTTTTGGAGGCAAGGAAGCTCATGCCCTTTGCCACCTGGTAAGAAAAGCTTAGCAGATCTTCTACGTCTAAAGCAAGTTCATCATCTTCCGGCATAGAAAGGGTAACATCCTGATCAGTGTAGGATCCTACACAATATAAACAACAACAGCTTTTCAGTTCAGCAAGTGTAATCACGTATAAATCATGTAGAGTTGTTTTGACACTAAACAAACAGTAACTTTAGTAAGTACCAGTCTAGAATCACATAAATAGCCCATCACGAAAAAGTAAAAAAATAATTCTGATACTCCATTTAAGTGTGAAACACAAGACACTGTAATTTAGCATATTGTTCTTTTTCAAGCCTTCTCACATCAATTACTGAGTTTCAAGTGTCCCCATTCATAAAGACAAATATGCTTAAACTGAACAAATCCATGAAGTCCATCTTACTGCACTCCCATCAGCAAACAGAATTCCTTGTCACTCAACTCACCAGACTTCACAGATCGTTTTTTGTCAGTCTTTGGTGGGACTGCATACGACACTCCTGGTTTCATGTCCATGTACTCATTGGCAACATCACTGTAGAGGCCACAGAACAAAAGAAACATGGTTTAGTGAAAAAGGTGCCAAGAGCTATCCAAACAAAAAGCCAACTTCAGGCCAACCTTCTGAATAATTGCTTTACAAATGATCATTTCATTAGAAATTCATGGGTGTGTGAAAAAAATGAGGAAGTGCCTGAACAGAAAGAGAGGTTTGTTGGTACAGTTAATGGTACACCTCAAAGTTTGGAGTTTGGCTCAGGCGAGCAAACAAAACCATTCACATGGATACTGTTTATAGAGACTTCATTCTCTATAAATTAACACCCAGATGTTTCACACGATCTGCTAGTGCTTCCTTTTTCTGCTTGGGCCAGCTTCTACTAGAATATTTCAGCAGCTCAATTGGCAACTGAAATGCAGAACACAAATGGTAAAAAATGTTAAATTCAGAAATTCCCAAGTTCCATAGGGGATTCATCTGTATTTCAAAACATCAGTCGAGGCTTGGGACAGCCATCTGCTACAATCTTTTAAGTTTAAATTTCCTTATTGCTATATATAATTCAAATGTACAGATTTTCATACTATATGGTTTATAAATAAATAGCACCTTCAGAAATTATGAATGTACTTTGGCATTTTTCACTTCATTGCCATTAGAACTCATATATTTCCTTAGCCTGAAACATCTGCTTAGTTTAAGAACAATAAATGCAGCCACAGGGCTACCATGGAAAGGAGCAATGAGATCACCAGTAGCTTTAGTTACCTCCAGAAACACATCTGACACATTCAGCAGCAGTGAATACGAACACGAGAATTTTGTAAATATTCTGCTTTTAATAACTCTATTTACAATTTGCAATTTGTAAACTGAATTTACAATAACTCAATATGCTTAAATAGCAATATCCCTTCACTGAAGTGAGGGCACATCTCCAATGGCAAATCACAGCCTTCTGTTCATCACCCCAGTGGTCCCAACCTTAACCAGTTATCCATTTATTGCCATGGCACAAACAGCTTCATCACTGCTATGCCTTGCTAAGATAAAGAACTTTTCCAACTCCTTGGGTCTGCCTGCTTCTCTCATGACTGCCAACACAAAGTAATGGGCCCACTGGGGCAATAAAAAAACTAAAATTCAGAATGGGCAGGTATTGTAATAGTCCCTAGGTTTTGGTAAACTGTCTCTCACTTTGCAAACGGAAGGAAATCTACTTGGAAACGCCCTTGGAAAGAACTCTGGGATGGTATATAAAACACAGCAGTTAAAAATATACAGATGAGTTAAGTACAAGAGCAATCTCAGAGTCATGACACAGGTTTTACTCACCACAAAATGCAGTGAGATCTCAGTGGCAGCCTGCTGCTGACATTTTAAGACACTGGTTTGATTTTGCAAAAAGTCATCTCTAAAGGCAGGAATTTGGGAGAATTCTGGGTACTACCAGCCTGACACTGAGGAAACTGTAATTCAAGCTGTTAAATAAGCACTACCAAAGTCTAATAACAAGAAACACAAAAATGTACAAAGACTGGAGCCAAGGAGGTGCATGAAATTTGATAAAGAAGCAAACAAAGAGCACGTACACTCTGTACAAAATGACACTCTGTTAGAATAAACCACCCCCTGAACAAACAACCTCCTAATTAAATTGTTTTCTTGTGCAGCAGAGAATCTTCAAAGCCTGCTGTATTAAATGTTTCTCTACACCTCTTATCCCTAATAAACTGATTTCTCCTCCTTCCCAAACTTCTAAAAACACAAGTACATTTCAGCAGGTCGTACTTACGCTGCAGGCTCTGACTGATGCAAAAGGTTCTCATACACAGCTGCATCTGCATGTTCTTCATGTTTTGGACAAATAAATGAATCTCGTTTCCGTCTCAAAAAATTTAACAGATCACCATAACAGCAATACTCTGTGATGACCAGAGTGGGACCTGTAGATGCATGTAAGGTTTAGAGAGCTGGTGAGTATTGTTTTTAAAGCAGAAAATCTCACATAAGGCTAGCATTCAGTGAGGCACACAGGCTGGACTATTAAAAAATCACACTGTCTAGCACTGTCTAGACTTGAAAAGTTATAAAAAAGTAACCCAGCATCTTCCCTTTCACAGATGAACAACTATGGTCCAGCTAAAGCTGTGCCCCAATTAATGTTCTGCCCCTCAATAGCATTGCATTGTATAAAAATTAAACAAATACGTCTTTTTCTCTTTCTTCATGTGATAATGTTTCTGGCCAGACACATCTGTTTGATTTTGCTCACTTCCTGAAGGAAGTTATTTGTTCCAAACGTTAAGAGTAACTCAGGCTTCAAACATTAATCCTTTTGATTCACTTCTGTTTACAGCAGAGCTTCACAGTCCTTCAGTAATGTTTTGGAAATGATGTAGAGTGTTATATTCTGCAGTATAATAGGAAAAATCATTCAAATAGAACTGCTCGTTGCAACAGAAAACTACATTGCACAAGGTCTCAGAATATTAAAATGAAATCAGAAAAAGGAGTCAAGTCATATTCAGCATGGATATTTGTAGATCAAATATATGTCACCTTCTGAGTGAATGACTCCAGCTACGGACCTTGAATATATAATTACACTTATTGCATGTTATTTCATCTCTAAGTTTACTCTGAACCATCGCTTCCTAGCCTCACTGGTTTATTTCCATTTTTCTGCAGTTAAAAATTATAGCTATCACAATAGCAAAACAATTGTTTATGGTGTCATGTTCTCACAAACACCACATTTTTTCCACTGAGAAAAACATGCACCTGGGCCAGTGAGTTGACTTAGTTGGCTGGTGGAACAAAATTGTTTCATCCCATTTTTAAATCATTAAAACTTTCTCAACTTTCTGCTGCTTAGAATTTGTACTTTTACTGGTGCCTTAACAGATACATTTGCAGTTTAAACTGAAGCCTGGAAGACAAGACAAGCCTGTTGACTTCACCTTGGATACCAACAAGGAACCAGTTCTCATCAAGGAGCAACACTGTGGTGGAGGTAAAAATTTATACTGTACATTTTGTTACGTCTCAAGAAGAAAGCACCCAGCGGTTCACATGAAAGAGAATAAAAGCAACCTTCCTGTTTAGCTGCAGCTACAGTGGTCTTACTACTGTTTTTACAATGAACCTAAAATCTAGATTCAGTAAATCACACGTGATAATCATGAGGATCTGCAATCTGTCTAAGCATGAAATGTAAGATTTTAAGATGAAATTTATGATTTCTACACTTAGAGCTGCACCTTGGATTGTTCTTCACAAAGTTCATCCTCCTGGCAATAAAAAAAGGACAGAAATAACCAATAATCTGCAGATAACCTCACCTCCAATAGTGCAAGCTCCAAGTAGATTCACGATATTAATGTGGTTTCCAAGGTAACTCAGCACTTTAAGCTCTGACATCAAGGCTTCTCTCTCTGTTAAATGGGCACTTGCTGCAAGGCAAAGAACAGTGTTCAGTATGTAACACACCAACCAGATGGAAGAGAGAAAATTCAGTGTAGTATACTACAGCAACTTACTTTTCAACATCTTTACTGCTACTGTCATAGCAGCATCAGACTTAAATAAACCATAAGCAGTGGCTTCAACAACTTTCCCAAAAGCTCCAGCGCCAAGGGTTTTACCTAATAAAGCAAACAAAATACTCTGTAACAACTTTGAGTACTTCCTCCTGTAGGGCTCTACATTTTATTTTATTATATCAAGGAAGCTATTGCAGACACGCCTGCTTGCTTTTTGTCCCAAGGCAGGAATGAGCAATTATCACTATCTGCACTATTGCACAACATCTTTGTGACAAAACTCTGCTGTGTTTGACCAAAGTCTCATATGAGACCTGAAGGTTCCACCTTGCAGATGAAGTTAAATAAATCTAAACTAACCAAAACTCAAACGGTTTCTAGGAAATTCCCATTTGTGATCATAAGGAAGCTGCGTTGGATCTATGTAAACATAGTTGTTTCCATTTATTTCTTCAACAACTTTCCACTGAACTTCATACTTGGGTTTCTGGAAAAGAAAGAGAACGATTGTTATTACTGCAGACTCCACAAGTAGCTCACATGCTTTTTTAATTCAGGCAAAGGGGCTTCTGATTTTACCTGCAAATATATATACACCAGGACCATCACTATGATGCACATCAGTCCTGCAGCAACTCCAAAAGCAGTTAGTAAGGGGGTGAAAAGGGTATGTGTACGGATTTGCTCTGAAAAGAAACAGAAAATTCCCCTAAAAATACTGAACAAGAAAAATTAAATTAAAAAGGTGTAGATGAAAATCTTTCCTTGGTTCCTCTTTGTGAAATACAGTTAAAGGTTTTGAGTTTCCCAGATGCGCTCCAAGTGTATCAGAATGTCTTTCCTGAATGAGCTGTGGGAAATGGAGCTGGCACAGAAACCACATCATTCGATGCCTTCAGAGTCTCAGCTTCGTTAATTCAGGAGGTTTGGCACTAAGATCAGTTAATGCAAGGGGTTTGCATGATCTCAGTGAAATTAGAATAAAGAAAGAAGCTCTTATCAGAAGCCAAATTTCTTCTCTTCCCCTTTGTCCCCCACCAAAGTATGATCACTACAGCACAGTCTTCACAAGGAGAGGTGGTGCCAAGTAGTGAAGAAACACCATTCTACTACAACCCATCTGCCCCAAATCTGGAGTATTTGTTTGTATGTTATATCTGGGTGTAACAGAAAAAAAAAAGAAGCAGAACATTTGGTTTTGCAAAGAAGAGCACAGCTTTACAAACACATTTCAAATCATCTATGTTCTAGTGGGTTTTTCTTCTCCCTCACAAATCTACAAATACCACTACAAAACTCATAAGCCCTTTTGCAGTATGTTGTTGTTTTGTTACTTCTTTTATAGCAGCAGGACACTTAGGCTCCAGGCAAGTTGGGGACTGCATTTCTCCTGAGACATTGTAAAAACTTAAAATAAAATGCAGTCTTTCTTCGAAAAAAGAAGTGATGGCCTAAACAGTCAAAACAGACAATGATAGGAAAACAAAAGGGGGAGAGAGGGGGAAAGCCAGGGTAATGCTGTAGGTGGTTTTCCTCTGCTACACAGACAGAAGAAACCCACCTGCCTACAGCACTGCAGAACGGGTGCCATAAAAAGACAGCACCACCATAGTAATTGATAAATTAAAACAAGACTTTGACATGCAACATAGTATGTTACCATGTGCTCAGCCACAGTACTGTAAACTTTCTTACGGCAAAACCCCTTAAACTCCTTTTCCAGAAAGAGCCAAACACCACCCATGTTTTGTGGAAATTACCTTTAATAGCAAAGTTGAAGAAAGCAGAGCTCCTGTCCCCATTGCTGGAGGCCTCACAGCACACGGTGCCAGTGCTCCTGAACATGCTGGCATTAATGGTGCTTTCAACCAGGATTCGTTCAAAGGACGGCGCTGATGAATTTGTGTAACCAATTTTGACATCCATGGGGGATATTGTTGGTGAATCAAAACACCTGGAGAAATAATATTGTCAGTTACCTGCAATGGATTGCTACCTGAAGTGCCAGGCCAACAGAGAACTAAACAACTCTGGTCTACAAAAGGATTCAGCTGAAGTTCTTAACCCTAAAACAGCTTACTTCATGGTATCTCACAGTCTTGTATGTAGTGGGAGAAATGGATACATACACCTAGTCAGGCCCAGCTGGAGACTATGATGTCTTTCCATTTGCTTTTGGTTAGACATATCTATAGGTCTGTAACTTCTCTAAGGGTTTTAAATTTCATTGTCAAGCACTTGTGGTCTATTACTGCACAAAACAAGTGTATGATACACATGAACACCATTAAGCTTATACACAGTTAGAAAATAGCCAGTTCTTTTCTCTCAAGATATAGCTTCTCCTTAATATGTCACATATTTACAACATGAGCACACATTCAAGATTTTAAAAAAGGTCCTATTTGAAACCATTAAGGAAATAACAATTATTTTAGACATAAAACAAATTACACTGGTGGGAAGGAGACCTATTACTTGCTAGTATGATATCTATAACCATGGGGGAAGTCGAGCAAAACCTTAAAACTTGCCTCACAAATGCTCACTCACTTCACAGTGAAACTCTACAATCTTCTTATAAACACCTGGTTTTAAAAACATCCAGCTTTATTCATAGCAACACTGGATTTGTTTACTTGTCATAGGTTTCATGTGAACAGAAATCTAATTACATTATGTCTGGAGAAATTACTTCATTACACAATAAAACAAATTATAACAGCCATATTCACAAGTGATTCTGTGATTGTCATTCTGTGAAATTGCATACAGAACATGTGTCATTTGGGGCCACATTGATACAATTCATAGCTAGCTTGCTGCTGAAACTTTGGTGTTTACTTTTACAAGCAGAAAGCGTTGGTTATTCCCCTTTCAAGGACAGAATACAAAGGAGAAAACTGAAACGTATCCCTGCCTTCTCACAGACAACTGCAGATAATGCAATGCCAAAAAGGATAAAAACCATGATACAACATTTGAATTTAACTATTATCAAGTCATTTCGTGTTCTTAATTTGTAATTAGCGAATGGATGTGTTGCACCTAAAACAATCTTTGGAGACTCTTGTTTATTTAACCTACCTCTGCTCAGTTCCCGGGCAAAAATACCAGTATATGGTAGGGGCTGGGAATCCAGCTGCTACACACTGGAGAACACCATTGCTAAGTATATCCAGAGTGAGAATCTCAGGTTTTGCTGCAATAAAGAAAAGCAATAGTCATCCATTAGGGGAACAGAGAATTTACACTGCTATTTGCTCTTCACACCAGCAACCTGTGTGCCTCATAATCCATGGAATCCCTCAGGTGAGCAAGACATTCTTATGCTCAAGGATGTCTGGGTCTGAACTGGTGTCCTGCAAAAATCAAATATCTGTCTTACACTGAATGCTTAGGCTGGACATTAGAAGACTACCTCATCTCCTCTCAGTATTTGATTTGCTGAAAGAGTCTAAACCAGCAAAGCTAAGAGCTTAAACAACCCGAAGAAATGTGTGCTTGGAACAACAGTAAAGTTCCCATTCCTGCACAGCATGACTTCACTTCTCTGTAAAAAGGACAGTTTCTTTCCAGTTAGAAGTGTACTACATCTGTCAAACCACATCCCTCTTACATCTACCCTGTGTATTCACTATTACCACTGCAGCCAGGGAAGGAACTACAACGCAAGGCAAGCAGTGCAGACCTCCTGACAGAGGACATACATCCCTCTAAGATACTGAACTGCCCAACTGCCTGATTCTCTGAAACACTGCAGACAGAGGAAGTCAATACTTGGCTGAAATGATTAGTTTTCCAAATGAGAATTTGTGATTGCTCTGGTAGTTTAGAAAGCAATTCATCCAGCCAATACCTTCTGTCACAACCTGCACAGGAGTTAGTCCTGCAGTTGGTTTAGGAGCCTCTGTTTCAAGTATGGCAGGAAACCAGTGCAGTCAAGTGGATTTCAGAGTCATTAATGTAATGTCATAGGCATCAGCCAAGAGTACCACCAACATAGCAGGGCTTTTTTTCCTGATAAAACTGGAATTAGTGACCTTACTTCCTTTAACAACCTCAGCTTCCATGCAAAATCACCTAAACAGAAGTTAATGAAAGAAACTATGAAAGACTACATTGCAATGATGCTTCTTGCCTGATAGATACAAGTTAAGAGCCCATTCTCAGTTAATATAGCTTTACAGAAATGTAAGATGAAGTAATTCCAGAAAGTAGTGAAGCTGTATAGACTGAAGTGGGAAAACAGATTTATTTCAGATAAAATCCATGGACGAAGACTGCACAGCGTTACTTTTTAATGAATATTCTACTCACTGATTAAATTAAGAGTCAACAAAGCACATGTATATTCTCAATCACATACCACCTCCTCATGAGTCATGTTACAGGAACCGAATGTTCTTTCATTTCTAAATCCGCATGTTGTGTTTTATGCAAAACACCAAGAGCCAAACATTGTTGCAAAATGTTGAGACTGATTTTCAGCATTACTCATTTGGTGAGGAACCTTCTGAGAGCACAGAGCATCTCACCTAGCCTCAATGCTCACAGAATACCTAAAATTCACGTTTCTGAAATTCCAATCAAAATGGCTGGATTGTGAAATTGTAACTAGCTAAACTACAACCCATGTGCTATTTGTTTAGGTATATGCTGTGTTTTAGGCAACATTACAGCGCAATGTAACTCAAGAAATGAGAGAACTGAGAAGTCAAATATAAGAGGCATCTGTGCATTAAGCCCTGGAAAAAATACTGTGCCAGAGCTGGTCTGCATGCAACACCTGAAGCTGAGTGAGGGAAATGAAAATGCCCATATTAGTTAGGCTCTTTCCACTGTGAAAACCTAGTGCAATAGAAGCCTGTCTACGTGGCCACGAGCCCGCATGGACTCATTCTCCTGGAGGGGAAGATGACAGGCTATGCAGGCCAGGCAGAGTGGTCCAGCCTTGGCACCATGGGAAGCTGAGCTGCAGCAGCCTCTGAGAAGGGCTGATCTAAGAGCAGCTCTGCCTGTCATGTGCCTGGTGAAGCACTTTGATGTGCAGGATCAGCCTCTCCCTACCCAGCACTGAGGGCTCCCAAGCCTCCCTGGCTCAGGGATATTAAGGGATGCAGTTCACTTGAGGCAACTAAGAGCCCCCCACACCAGTACCCAAGGGGCCTGAGACGGCTGCTATGCAATCCCCACTGGCTGCTCCTCTGCCAGCTCCGGCCACACGTGTCTCAGCACCTGCAGCCCTTTCTGGCAGCCAGAGCACCTTCCTCAGCCACCAGTGAAGGTACTTCAGGGGATGCTGGAGCAAAGATGGACTGGTTTTTGCAAACAGATGCCAAGCTGTCACCACGCATCTCCTTTTTAAAAGGGATTTTACTGTGCTACATTTTATGACTTGTACTGCCTAATTACCTCTCCTGCCATCAGACAGACTCCTAATCTCTAGATGTTAACTGTTCTGACTTTAACCCCTTAAATATTTAACATTTCATTACATTGCTCAGCGTATATACACACTGCCTTCTGTAATCAGGCATTAAATGTTTTAAACTTCTAATTTCACTAAGCTTATTAATTGCTTTTCAACTTTTGTTAATGTTGATTCTGAATATATCAAAGATATCTTATAAGAGGTCACTCCTATTTTAATTCAATGTTCTGTATAATGAAATTCTGTGTTTAATTGCTTTCTATTGCCAGTTTCCCTTTTTTCATTGTTAACGAAGTAAATGTCTAAAAAGTAACACTTAATTGTATTGTCAGTCATCCCCAGACAAAGAGAGTTTTTCCCTGCTGGAGCTACATTTTCTGGATTGAAACAAATCTTTTTACAATATTATGGTGATTCCTCATTGTTCACTGCATTGTCCAATGACAGGAAAACAGCTGAGCTTGGCTTCATGGGATCTATAATACCATGACCAGTTTTCTCTTTGCAGGAGCAGTCCCAACTGCATAGATTATGTTTTGTTGACTATAATTAAGCTGAGGTATTATTTTGCACTAAACTCACTTACTAGTTGGAAGAGTCCTCTGCTAATTGCTAGATACACCATACCTTGCCACTCTGCAGATTTCTACAGTTTCTTAATTGTGACTGAATACACTGTGCTGCTTGTCAAGCTGTAATTTTCTTTTTGGCTCCTAATTTTAGAGCTGCTTACCTCTATACATTTATTATGAATTACTACACTATTTTAAAAGCAATTTAGTATTGTTTCAGATTAGCATATGCAATTGCTTAATATGTTTAAATCCAAAGCAAGTAGTTCTGCACTGGGTTTTTTAAGTCTTCCAGCAAATGCATCAACATCAATATTTGTTTACGAGAAGACATTCTCCTGATTATGAATCCTGTTTTACCTGTTTGGTTATTTTCTGCTGATTACATGCCCAAGCTAGGTATGTAAACATCACGAGCTACTTCTAAGCAATTTATGCAAAATCCCTGACAACAATGTCAGGTGAGGACGCACCACTAGATCAGGATCTGACCCACCCACACATGACTCACCTTTGGCAGTTACCCTGCTATGCCAAATAACATGGTACGTTGTCGTGAAGTTTGTTATACAGTTAAATGATGGGTATTTTACAAGCCAGAGAAAACTCCTTTTCTAGGGATTATTTTTGTTAAAAAAAAACCCTAGCAAGACCAATCTATTAGTCTCTCATTTTCAAAATGAAAAAATGTTTACAGGAGCTCAGTCAAAATGCCAAAAGAAACTTTTTGAGCCAAGTGCATCAAATCCAATTGCTTCAGCAATGGCTGCAATCCACCCAGGGCCACAGTGCAAGAACATGTGGACTCTATGAGACTGCTTAAGTGTCCTCACGGCATCTCAAGACTTATCTTGCTACTTACAAGACCAATAGTTGAAGAAAGAAGGAAATAGACTTGAATGCTGCTGGTTGTATGGACAAGCCATTCAGAAAAATGGAAGTGTCTATGCTCCCTCTTGCCTTGTCCATTCTGCTTCTCTATTCTCTTCCTGATCTGGCTTCCTAACCATGACCCACAGGGATTTTCAGCCTTTATTAAGTAGCACATGCCTCAAAAGCAGAAACAGGGAGAACTGCATTGAGAACTGACACCTGATGATGCCAAAACTGTGAGATAGTGGCTTTTTAGATCTTGTGCCCAGATTATAGGCAACCTGCAATTTCTCCCATTCCTTCAGAGATATGAAATTTCTGGCTCAACATTTTGCTCCATTAATCTTTCAAACACTAGAATTATCCCTCACAACTGTGACTCACACTCACTCACTGAGACAAAGGACATCTGAGAACACCATTCCCTTTTCTCAGAAACTAGAGCTAGGAAACATAGAAGGCACAATGCAGTTGTCAACACTCATAGATGAAAGAAGAAATTCCATATTCTGAAAGGAGCTCAAGTGACATTTCTAGATCCAAATTATGTCATTGCTAATAGAAATGCTAAAAATTATGATCTTCAATGATAAACACGAAGAACTCAGAAATTAACAGCAGGGACTTGATGCATCTGTGGTAGTCTTGACAGTCCTCTACATAAAACTATGCCTGAAATAGGACACATTGCTTCTAAAGCACAGCAGCAACACAAAACTGCACTTGCAGCACATTCACTTACTTTTGATACAGTTCCTCCAGCTGGACTCAAAAAGTCCCACTTGGGTTATTTTTCCTTAAGCTTGGCCTTTAGTAGCAGCCAATATTTGTCTGCTGAGTGCATGAAATGCTCTAAGAGGCTGCCTCTGCTAAGGACAGGATTTTCTGAAGGTTCCATTGAACTAATTTTGAAGTTTAGCTTTTTGTCTTGAAGAATGCTATTTGGAACTAAGGCCAGTTCTTTCTTAACAAGCATGTCCCAAAGATGACAACACACACATTTGTAAAGCTATGCAGATTTCTCTAAAACAATGGTGATTTATACTATTATACAGAAGCATTTAAATGCCAAAAGGCATCTAAATACGAGTAATTCTCCTGACAAGCTTTCAAACTCTGCATCCAACTCAAACAAATTAAGGACAATTAAAAGCTTAATTTGGTTGCCAAAAATGCAAATTATAATCCCTGTGTATCCGGCTCCACCTCAAATTATAAAAGGTTTATGATGCATACTTATTTTTGAGATCATGTTTCCAGGTGCTACAAGTTTTTTTCTGTATAAACAACCTAGCTGCTCTCTGGTAATCTCTGGAATATATTTGCTAGAATATAAGGTCATGCTGGATAGTAGGTGGATTTGTGTGAGTACTCTGCACTTTTATATCTTGACATTTAGTTTTCCAGCATGTGCTTCACTTCAGAAAGCCTCTCATATGCTGAACCACACTGTGACATCTTGTGCATACATTATGTTGTATAAAATACAATGACTGCGATAATGAAATATTTCAGACTGTTCACTTTACTTACTTTTCACATAGACATTAAATGTTACAGAGGAGCTGGCATCAGAGTTGGACACAAAAAATGTGTAAATGCCTCCTTCTGTTCCTTTTAATCGTGTAAGGTGAAGTTCACTTGTGTAACTGTAAAGAAAAAATTTCAGCATTACTAAGACACACAATTTACTCTGAACAGGCAACTGATGCATGGAAAACAAGGAGGGAATTTTCTGCAGCCATTGTCCATGCAAACACTCTAATCTTACATTATGATTGCCATTGCACCTCCAACATCCAGAAATTTTGCCATTTCTAACATCCAGATGTGTGCCTGGGTGGCAGCAGAGCATCAGGCTCAGACCATGCATGCATGACCATCTGCTCACCTCTTCTCACTGAGGAGGGAACCCAGATTCACAGCCTAGGCCACATGTTCTAGGTGCTTCACTGGATTTTTGGAAGACAAGGGATCAGGAAAAAACAGTGCCCAGCAGAAATAAAAGCATAAGCTTTTATCCAGAGCACTGGGGTCTGCTGTGGCAGTGAAAGGACCTTTTGCACACAACCAACCTTAATTCTCTTTTTTGCTTACTGGACAGGAATGCAGGAGAGTGGTGAGCAAACAGCATGCTGCTCCTCAGAAGGTGTGGTTAGCTCAACGCTATTCCAAATGTAGGTCGGGAGACTTTGCACCAGTTACTGTGGCAAGCCACATGTACTACAACTTTGATAGTCACAATTTTCTCACCATCCCCACTTTCCTTTTTCCAGAGCAGACTCTAGTGTGCTGTTCAAAGTGAAATTGACCTACAGCCGTGCATATTACCTGTTATTGCCCACTGTCTTGAACTTCACATCATGGTCTGAGGAATTCTGTAATGTTTCATTCATGTACATCCAGACTTCTTCCTTTGGTTTTGGATATGCCTCATATTCAACTGTTAAGTTTCCATTTTGTCCTGCATTTATATCTATTGTGGTATTCATTGTTGCAAACAAACGGACAAATCCTTTAGCTGATGGTCATAAGAGAAGAAGAAAAACAATTTCAGGGCCATTTAGAAGATTGTGAGTACTCTAACCACACTTAGACGACTTCAAGATCAGTGATCAAACATCCAACTGTGAAACAGGAAATCTAATCTGCAAAGCAGAACTTAAACCCTCACCTGCCAAAACCAAGGCTATTCGCTACATATAGCATGAGGCACAGAACTTAAAGCAGCCTTGAATGCCTTAGTGTAAATCATTCCAGCTTCTGGTGATAAACACCTTCTATATGCTTTTGGAAAAATGAAAGCATGTGTTTGATTCTACTCAAGTATTTCTATTTTTCCAAAAATTTGAATTGCTAACTGACTGGTGTGAAAGAAACATTACGAAGAAAAGCAAACTAAAATAATTTATTACAGTATACTAGAGTATTAAAGGTTTCTTTGTCAATGTAATGTAAGTGTAATTAAAAACAGCATTACAAATGAATCTATTAAAAGCTGTAATTAGAGAAAAATGTGCTAAGTCCACAGGCCTGGATACCAATCATCTTAAACTAAGGCACTTCTGTACATCTGTTGCTGGGTCTTAATCTTTCATTTGGCAGATACCATTTATCACTGTGCAGTTCCGTTCCAAAATATCATGTCTAACAACATCCTTGCTGTAGTGGTTTTAATTTCATTAATAAACTCATCAGATTGAGGATTCACTCTAAAAAGACAAGTTTTATAGTCCTATTACAGAAATTCATAAGGGAATTATCAGTTTGACAGGCAGATTGCAATTACAAGGAAACACATTTACTGAGAGCTTGAATTTAGACCTAAAATCAATCTCAGATCCCTGCTTCTTTCCACGTTCGAGTAATCAAACCGCTGTGGCCAGCTGGGCACCCGAGCTTGGGAAAATCAGAGCCAGTGGGGCTTGGTGAAAGCATATGGATCTGCCAGAGCGCTTGACAGAAACTTTGAAGAAGAAAGGATGAAGTAAATTCACAAGCAGGTATGCTTTAAAATGGTCTCCATCATTAGAAAAGAGGAAAAGATTTCCAATCTGGAAACTGAAGGTTTGCCGTTCCTTTGCAGTGATTTTTTTCAGTTTTCTGTATAAACTCAGAGATTCCCTATGCAAGCTATATTCAAAATCAGACCCAATTCCCTTCCAATAAAATTTTATTATAATGTTATCAGTCCCTGTAATGCAGTTCTAGTACCTTCTAAAGTTAGATAAATTAACCAATAGAAAAAATAATTAGGAATTTTACAAAAAATACGCATTATTTCTTATAAAACTTTTGGCCAGTGTTAAAGCCACAGTGATTTAGTATCTATTGCAATCCCAGCTCTCTCTCTATGTGTACACCATATACCACTTCCCAGGACCCTGAGCTAGCACAGTTCAGGTAAATATAGTCAGTTTGAGAATGAATGGTGAAAGGTATCCAAAAGTTGAAGCTCATTAAAGTCAAATTTGAGACGGTGGAGAGAGAAAACTCTCGCAGAAAGGAAAGATTCCACCTTTTCTCTGGTATTTTTTATTAAATACAAACTTTTTATTTTACTAAACAAAAATTTTATTTCCTACTTTTTATAATGCCATGCTTTATTTTAAACCCCAGACTATCCAAAGTCAATCCTTTTTAAAGCTACATTTGCATATGTAGTACTACTAAGAATTTTTGTAGTGAAGAACTTCCCTCCTCTTATAATAAAAGCTTTCACATTAATCCCCTTGGGGAGAAGATTTTCTTTCATACTTCACACTGTTTCACTCTTTTACATATGAATGTAGTCTCTGCTCTAAAAAGATGAGGAAAACATCCCTGTCATTGTGAGCCCTACCCCTTCAACTGGCACAGCAAGGTTAAGGGCACTCAAACCTCTGCCTGTTTGCTGAAGATCTGACCCACATGGTCACACACTTCTGTTTTCTTTACACTACCAGGGAAAGCAAAACAAGCAGCGTGGCCAGAGTGCATGTCTGTGCAACAGAAAAATTATTTGAACAACAAAAGGATTTGAAAAGGCAAAAAAAGACACTTCCCTCACTTACTACACCCTTGAATGGAACCGAAACAGTTGTAGCAACTACACAGACCAGAACGATCTTATTAACTATAGCAACATGTCCTTAATTGTACTCAATTTATCAAATGAGCAGGTTTCAGCAGCTTTAAAATTCAAAAGGCACTATGTGTCACCCAAGTTAATATATAGCAGACTCTAAACACATCTGTTATTAAACAAGAGGAGGAAGGGAGTTTGCTCACTGTTTAGGGACATGATCCAAAACATCTAGAAGTGATGGATAGTGGGTTTAATATGGGGGTGACCTCCAGAACAATTTCATGCTGTCTATGTGAACCACAATGTTGCTCACAGCATTATTTTAAATAGAGGTACAAATAGAGCTTCTACATAAAAAACATTGACACACCGTCACTGAAATTCCCTGTGCTTGGAAGGCAGGCATTGAAGATGTGCTTTGCACTTGTCCTGCCAATTTACTTAAGCATAGGTACAGTACCAGGAGAAGGTGAATTAGTCACTTTGTTAAAACGTTAAATTTTTTTAATTTAAACTTTGTTAAAAGCTTAAATTTTAGACTAAACCAAGAAGAATGGGACAAACCAGAAGGACAGAAACACTGTTGGGTGGTTGTTCTAATACCACTTTCCAATGACAAGCAAAGGGTTATAGAAATTAAAGCAGTCATACACACCACCACAACTTCCTGAACCATCCCATATGGTACCAGTCAGCAATAACCTTTACAGAAAACCAACTTTACCCGGTGAGGTTTGGGACAAAGGAGAGAGAAGGAAGGGATGACTCCGCAGCGTTCTCACTTTTCATCTCCTGCTCTTAGAAATGTTAAGATTTCTACAAGAAGTATTTACCTAGAGCTTTCAAGGTTACTGTGGCATTGGTTTTTCCGAAAGGGTTTTCTGCTTGGCATGTGAATTCTCCAGAATCATTAACTCCCACTGAACGGATGTTCAATGTTAATTTCCTTTCGTATCCATAATCACCCAAATTTCTGCTTTTGCTTGTAACAGTCTGTCGGTAAAAAACAATTAACATCTAAAACACTGTGTCTGCATCATCTTTCCTAGATAAATTAAAAATAGAAGTAATTATAACTTTGCTGTATTAATATTCATAACTTTAAACCGGAATAGTAAGCCAGCACGACAAACCTGTCACTAGAATCTCTCCATGCAAAACAAGTGTGCGATCAGCTGCCTTTAGGAGATAATGCCTTCTCCTAAGTCCTATTCCCTCCCCTTCTTCTTCGTTTTTTTTTTTTTCCTCCTCAAGCTGCCTTCTAAGGCAAGAATGTGGAGGGCCATGGGGTGGGGATGGGGTGAATTTGGGGCTGTGCTCACTGGCCCCAAGAGAGCCAAATGGAGGAGACCAGCCCAAGCCAAAGAACTAGACCTCCAGCTTCTTCAAATGATCCCATGACCTGATGACAAGGCTGTTTGCAAGGTCAGACCCAGCTCATTCTGGCTATCTTTGCAATACTAAGGTTGAGTATTGGTGAGAGGGTGAGTGACCAGCTGAAGAAGCTGAAGCTCTTTTATGAAGTCATTGCACCTCAGAAGTGTGGTTCTCAGGCATCCTCAAATGGTGCCTGAAGTTCAGCAACTCTCTAATGCTTGCAATGCCTCCCAGTGTATGACAAGAAAGAATTTAAGGTCCTGGGGCTTCATTTAGCCGTGTAGCTCTATGTTCCAAGGCCACAGCATCTCCTGATTGTAGGCATGCTGCAGAGCCCTGATACCAACAGGCTATACACAGCATTTTCCCTCTGGTATCCACTCTGATTCTTGGTCCATAGCAATCTAAATTTATTAATCTCAAAAGAAACTGGAAAACTTCATTCTCTTAAATATGTCATGATTCTATACAAATGCATAGAAAAAAATAAATGCTTTGAGATGCTGACTTTAGTCTCTGTGAGAATGTTCGGTATCATTGGAAAGACTGATAAAATTTACACTGACTAAATTAAATGCAGACCTGGACTTATTATGATTTTCTAATTGAATTATTGCAAGTCTTGGACATACCAAGAGCTTCTACATAAATTAAAGCTTCTCAATGCAATTTTGATTCCTCCTGACTTTTAATGATCACAGAGAAGTATATTTAGTATGGATGTGCTTGCTATAAGCTAGTCTCCTAATTTTCCAAAGTGGTGATAACTTCAGTCATACATGAAAAAAGCATTTTCATTTTTTTGCTCATCTATTCAGGAAAAAATGTAATTCTGAATCTACTTAAATATGAAACTTATGTACAAGTTTATATAAATACAAAGGTTATTTTGTTATAAATCAAAATTTAATATGATAGTCATATACAAAGTATATGTATACAATACAATACAATACAAAGTTTAATTTGATAGTATTTCAAAGACAGCAGCTCTTACTATTTACTAGAAAGGGCAGAAAAGTCAAACTTATTGGGAAAATACCTTCCTTGTGGCTTTTACACATTAAATAAAAAGTTATACAGCACAAAAAATTAAGGGAAGGCCTCAATTTCATCAATCTGTAATACCAGAAAGGGAGGGGAATGAGAGAGGAAAAGACATTCTCAGAGGACGGTCCTGCACAGGAACAAAAGCAGCTTTGCATGTCCCAAGCCACCTTCATGTCACTTAGACCTTCTCAGAGCTGTGGAGTGGGACTTCTGGAGCAGGCAGCACTTAGCAAGAACAGCTTTCCCAGAGCTGGTGGATTAGCTAAGCACGGCATGCCCAGCCCCAAGGGACAGGACTCCTGTTTGCTATGTGCCCGAGGAGATGTGATTTATCCAAATACCACAGAAGTCTTTTCTTCCATATACATGGGCTGAGAATTACGTATTCTGGTCACTACCATTAGCAGTAAAAGATCAGTCAATTAGCATGGGAGAGTATATGGTAGGAGTTACTAAAAGGTCTTCACAAGGGCTTTTAATTAATTTAAATTTCAGGGTATACCCAGAAGATCAAGAGGCATTCTCAAAAACAATCCAGTGTCTGCAGCTCATTTCAAAGACACAGCTGGCAGCACACTGGCTTACCAGGGAAGGGGATCTCTCTGCCCTTTTTCTGCAGAATAGTTGTGCTGCCAGTATCATCTCCTGGAGCACTGAGCCTCTCAATAATTTAATTTGGTGATGCCAGTCAGTAACTTCATCTATCACTGGCAGACAGAAGCCAGTTCACTGGTTCATTTTTCAGAGCTTTTCCAGTTAGTGAGGCACACCATGTAATTTAAATGAATTAATCATCCCTGCGAATGCTTACTACTATTCCTGTCACACACAACCCCATGCTAATTAGCAGGTATTTTACTGTTAATGATAACAACTAGAATATGTAATTTGCAGTCCATGTGTTGATATTTGCAGCTCCCATTGATTGCAATGTGATGTGTAGGCACTCCATGCTTCCGTATTTAGGAAACCCAACAGAGGTCACCTAAACTTCACATTGAAGAGCTCAACTTTAATTTCTTTTTGGGAAGAGAAGCCCACACAGATGCTTTTCCTCCCAGCCATCCTCATGGGCACAGGACAGTTGTTGCCCTCTCCCTAGTCTGTGTACTGTGCTGAGGCACACATGATACCTTTAAAGGAACTTACCCCACTTTTGTGAGAAATCCAACTAGCTTGTACACTGCTATCCACATCTGTGATTATGCATGTAACTTCAAATTCTTCCCCTTCTTTGAGAAGCTCGTAGCTTTTTGATAAGGTGATGACAGGAAGAGTTTTGTGAACTGGAAAAAAAATTAGAAGTTTATGACTTTTCATTAGTCTCAGCTCTACCAGGGAGAATAAAAATCAACAGTCATTAATTAACTTTCCAATAAAATCAAGGCTCTGAGATGTATTCACATTTTTTAACATATTTACACAGTTGTTCCTTTACAACAAGCATATTTCTGCTTCAACCTTGCTTCAAATTACACTTAAAAGTCAGATAACACTTGTTAAAGCCTAGCAACTTGCATGAAGAAATCGGAATGATCTTGAACCATCAATGCGACAATTCATTTTGTGGCAGTGAATATAAAGTAGCACACTGGGACTGAAAACACAGTGAGGATCAGTCACTGAACAACAGCCCAGCACTAACTGCAGATCTTAATTACAAAACATTACAGCCAACAGACAGTACCATCTGACAGGTCCCTGAAAAGGACAGCCTGGGAAATACAGGTACAGCTCAAGGACTGCTGCACACCTGTGCCTGAAAGCACCACAACCTCTGCTTATAGTGATGGCCCACAGTTTGTCACCCAAGCAGCAGGCGGTGATATGCAGATGTGGGGTAGCTGTACCCTGTTCTGCTTCAGGATGTCTTTTGTCAACAGCCAGGTGTATCTGCGGACTGTGTGTCTCCTGCCTCTGCAAAGCTCTTCAGCTCTTCCTCTGTTCCCTTCATGGCTTGTTTTGCTATTTTCTTCATCCTTTCTTCAAATTTTTCTCTTTTATTATACTCCAGTTAACTTTCCACTAGGGCTTCTACACAGGAAGACAAACTGTGAGTGCAGCATGTATCAGATAAGGTCTTCCAGACTCTCCTGCCTCTGACACGACTTTTATAGTTATCTTAGGTAAACTGTACAAAACTTAGGAAAACCCCATGCTTCTCAGCCATTTGTACTTTAACAATAATGTCTTCTTCATGTTGGTGTAAGAAGCTACAGAAGAGAACAAAGAAATATGCTTGCTCTCTTCAGATATAAAGGCTCACACAAAAATCCCCCTCAGCATTCAGCAGTACCCGAGTGACAGGAGGATGCCAGTGCAGAAGGCATTCTGTGTTCTCATCTGCCAGAAACATCTCTGGACATCCAAAAAAAAGCCCTAAGTCCATAAAGCCCCTCATTGTTTTGAGAAGGGCTGTACATAAACACTTCCTGTGCTATCATAGCTGTTGTGTGTCTCAGTACTCCTGCACAGCTCCCTGTTTCAAAGATGCCTCTTCAGTCTTTCTGCACCAGAAGCTCACATCTGAGGGTCTGAGTGCCATGGTTATAACTACAAAAACATTACCCACCAAAGCATCTCCAATGCTAATGGAGCTAATGGCTAAATGTTGATCCAAGGAGAAAGTGGGAGTTCTACTTGGTGAACTCAGTAAGGACTGAATACTACAGCATAGTAATTACAGTACTGAGAGTGACAACATTGAATTTCCAAATAACTGGGAAAAAAAGACTTAAACTTGGCACAGCAAACTCCACACTTGAGGTGGTCCCCACTCCTCAACCTCTTGCCCCACCTCCAAGGAGAAGAGGCAGCTCACACAGAGCCTGCCATGGAGCAAACACCAGTGTGAGCCCTCAGCACGCCACAGGCAGCCCTCCTTCACCAGCACAAGGTGACATGCTGCCATGGCCCGGCCTCAGCCCCAAGCCCTGGCACATGCAGGCAGCAGGGACGAGCACACCAACCTGCTGGCCCGAGCTGTGCTCCCCCTCTTTCGGCAGCAGCCTCAGCTGCAACAAGAGGTGGCTTCATTCCCAGTGTCCAGAGCTACACGGAGAACAAACTCATTCACTTGCCCCTGAGGAAATGCCAAGCCAGCCTGGCTTGCTGGACTGCTCCCTCCACTTCCCTCCTGGGTATTTACCCAGCCCAGTAATGACACATGGGGTAAGGGCTGGCTCCAAAGTGCCTGGACAAAACCAGTCTGTAAAGTCCTGCAGACAGATATCAGGCCTCTCCTCCTTCCCAAACCCACCTAAGCTCCCAACCCTAGGGCACAGGGGAGTGGGAAGGTCAAGTGTAAGGTAGCATCAACAGGTTTGCCAAGTATAGTGTTGCATGTATGCATAATGCATTCCCCATCATCATCTGTGCACACAGCTGCTGTTGTGACCATCTTCACCCAATAATATGAAGACAAAGACCTTGTCCTTCCACAAGCTCAGCCTCTCCACCAAATCCCTCTTCTTCAATGCCATCAATCAATTCTTTCTACTGTCACTTGTGGGCAACAGACACAGGAATCAAGCACCAAAATAATTTCGCCTGCACAAACCTGTACAAACCTCAGGGCACTGGTTGGCTCTCAGAATTTAACAGCATAATCCACATTTCTTATAATGATGAAAAAAAATGCCTGGAAATCACCAGGAGCAGAAAATAAAACTCACCATGGCCAAACCTTCTGAGCACAGCAAGAAGCTAAGTGTCACGAGATCAAACTGTGCCCTGACACAACTTGCCCAAACAAGCTTTCGAAGTTTAACACTTTTGTTTGGACTATGGTGAGGATTCACAGCCCTCCTCTACACCTCCTGGGAATCAGGTTCTCTACAAGAAAGCAAAAATCCTATGTTACCTGGTCTCACATTCAGGAAAATCTTCTCTGATATCTTCTCAACTCCATTGTGCTTGGCCAAGCACTGGTAGCAGCCCTTGAACGACCTCTGCACGTTCTTTATAACAATGCCTTTTTGGGGATTGGGAATGAACGTCATATTTCTGGGGAGACGTTTGCCATCACATTTTTTCAGTGTGAAATTTGTAACATTTGGATCTGTTAGTGGGCACACTAGCAGGATGTCACTGTCTTCTTTTCCATAGATCAGAGAATCAACAAGGAAGAGCACATTTGGATCTGTGAAGAAACACAAAGATCTGTCAGACAAGTTGGCATGGGAATTTCTGATTACCCTAACTCTACAATTGCGCACTTGTCAAAGAAAGTTTTACCTTCAGCCAGTAAAACTGAGTATTGCCTAATTCATGTTTACCAGGAGACATTAAATTTTCTCTTAAAAGAGCAGCACAACAGGAGACATGCAGTAGCATTCAATACCAGATACACTAAAGAATCATGTGCACTAAAAATAATCTTACTGCTTTTTTATTTGGAGATGGAGGGCATTTTTTGCCTTTTTTAGGTCCAAAATATCCCCACAACAGTAAACAGATTTTCACAGACCATGAGAAGTAATTTGCTTTTAGCTAGTGGCAGGGCTGTAAGGTTTTGTGCCCACGGGAGGATTTGAAAGAAATTTATGAGCAAATGGAAGTTGAAAAGCACCTAAATTATGGTTTTCACTTCTGTAAAATACATAATCTAAATGAACACACATTGCTACTAGAGGAAGCAGCAAACAACTTCTCTCTTTCTCTCCACTCCCTGAAAGCAGAGATTATTTTTAGACTTCTTAGAAGAAAAACTGGGCATACAGCATATCTGATTGAAAAATAATCACACAATCTTTCACAAGGTAACTTTCCTATAGCATTTCATCTCAGCCAACTGCAGCACACAAACACACAGTACTTTAAACACTTCTACAACCAAAGTTGAAGCCCGTGATATGTCATGACCTTGAAATGCTAAGAAGCTGCAAAGACAAAAATAAAGGAATGTGTGATGACAAACACACTGTAAAAGTTTATTTCAGATTCCATCTGCCCTCTCTACAGAGTAGAATTAGAAAAACAAAATCAGAGAAAAAACTTTTCTTTCTTTCTTTCTTGCAAACATGCTTATGTCTTGAATGATTAGAGATCAACAAACCATGGCTTACCAAAGAAGGTTGAGAGAATTTGTCTAAGATGATGGACAATGTGCATTTGGCTTAAGACAAGAAGTACCAAAGAAGAAGGCTGTGAAAATGAAGCCTGGGATGTTTATGTAGGCAATTCTCTGCATCAGGTGCTCCTCATCACTGAACAGAGAAGTTACTGGCTGGTTACTAGCTTAGAATGAGGATGTAGCTTTAGCTGAATTTGGTATTACCACCCAAGAAGCCCCCACAAACTACAGGTTTTGAAGCATCAGTCTAGAATTAGAGGATGGAGACTACTAAGAAAGAAAAAAAAAGTAAATCACTTTGAACAGAACCAAAATGTGACATTTTGCACACAGAGATCTTAAAAGAAATGCTATGACTAGCTTCTGAGCAGAAGAGGATGGACTAAAAGCGCTCATCTAAATGTCCCAGCTAACAGACATAACTGATTGCTTTCTACTCAGTCCCCCTTTCTCCATTATGGACAGAACCAAGATATCTTCATTAGGCAGAAAGTATGGCTCCCTGCAACTACAAAAAAAAAAAAAAGAATTAAAAAAAGTTTTGAAAATAGCAGGAACAAACACCTGTTTCACTAACAGCTGAAAATGAAGGGAAGGCCTTAACTGGAACAAGCAGAATTGCTGAGGTGCTCCCTTTGCATCTTCAATCCCTGCCTGGAAGGGAATAGCACAGTGAGAAGACATGAAAGAACTTCCTACAGAGAATCCAGACACAGATAAAGCTGATCATGGTCATGCTCTTTCTTTCATGGCCTTCTACCCCATGGACATCTTGGGTTGCACTTGCCTTCTGGGCATACTGCAGGTTTCCAACACAAGTTATGGCAGTGCTTATCAGGGCTTCGATCTGAAGACTTGAGATCAAAATCAAGAGATTTTTCTCTCTTACACAAGAGTCTGAACCAGGCTTGCTTGGATCAGGAAAAAAAATGATTTTATAGATACAACACAGGTACTTTCTGCCAAAACAGAAAGATGAAACAGGTACACATCCACAGTCAGACAACACTGCGTCATCCTTGGTCACAAAAATGGAAGAGATTTGGATTTAGTAGGTTCAGAAGAACGTAAGATTTTAGGTGCCACTATGCAGGATCAAGTTTCTTCATCTTGTTCTCTCTTCACTCCCACCTTTAGAAGGAGAAAGGTATAATAGGGTGTTTGTGGCAACCTCACAAACAGCAGAGCATATGGAAGCACCTTACAAGTGATGTAAGATGTCATTAAACCATACCTGATGCAAAATGATGGTCAACCTCACAGGCATACTTACTTCACTGCCAGAAACTTGTCAAAGTTAAGTTTGCACATTTTTCATACAACTGAGACAAAAAAAAAGATAATAATGTGTTGCATGAGGGCCACACAACTTCCCTGATGCTTTGGTAAGCATGCTCAGGAGAGCTGCCTGCTATCCTGAGGTGAAAGAGTCACACACGTAAAGGAAGGCAAAAACATTTCTATGATCACAGCTGTCTGGGATAATTATCATGACCTTCAGGGAAAGAATCATGGTAGGTAAAGTCAAGATTGTTTACCATATATATGCTGACCACATGTGTCAGATTTCCTTTAGTCATAGTCTCAGAGAAAAAGAGAAAGTCAAGAAAACTTATCCATGGTAGCTGCATGCATATTTGGAGAACTCAGGAGCAGTTAAAGGACCACTCTTTAAATTGTGTGGTTGCTATGCCAGATATCTTCCCTCAAGAAAATAATCTTCGTTGTGCTGTGCTCTGCTGTGCTGGTCTTGGAGAATAGCCTTGCAGAAATTCTCAAAGGACTAGCAGGGTTAAGAGGGGGCTTTTTCAGACAACCCCTGTTGGTGAAGGAATGCTGTCTTAAGAAAGTGGATGCCATAGGACTTTTTTCCATCAATAGGTTAGAAAGACCACCAGAGCTATGTGAAGGAGAAGCAAAACAACCATTTTCCTCAGAAAATAAATGGAATGCCAGGCATGGTAAACTGTGAGCTCGGGAGCAGCTGATGTAGACATGTATCAGCTGAGAAGAAATCTGAAGAAAACACTGCACAAAGAAGAGTAATAAAGGATTGAGAAATGTGTCAGAACAGAAGCACTTTTTTCCTGTCTGAGACATTTCTGATAAGTCACAAGGTAGATCAGAAGCCGAAGGCAAAGGAATCATCACTGTTTGCTGACTTAGGCCTGGGAGCACAGTCTCAAAAGACCAAATCCTTTAGGCTGACTGCCTCAGTAAATTAAAAGCTTGGGAACAAACTTTACATGACTCCACACTGATGGATGACATAGAATTAAAAAGATATTTCTACATATTTCTTGCTTCTTTACTGTATAACTGACTCATACAACAGAATTTGGTTACTTAGGTAGAGTCTAGAAAGGGGGCTCAGATAAACTTCACCACAAAATTAATGGTGATGTAAAGACGAATTCACCCAGAACTTTGCAGCGTTGACAAAGGCCATTGCAAGCAAAGCAGAGAATGAGGTTTCTTCCTACTGGACAGGGAAGAAGATTTCTTCTACCAGACTGTGTTCTCCTGCTGTACTTCAAAGTCATTCTATCCTCCAACATTTATTGTCCTATTATTTTGGGAGTGGAGATGGAGGGGGGGAGGGAAGGGAAGCAAAATTAATGCCTTTATTGATATTTACCTTTTACAAAAACATAATAAGAGGAGACAATACTCCCTTCGCTTCTGCATGTGTATCTGCCTATGTCTCTGACTGTTGCATTTTTGGTGTACCACTCTTTCTCATTGGAACTCCTTGCTTTTGCCGATGGGTCCGAGTTCTGGAAATTCCAAGTCACAGGTCCCTTCTCGTTGCACGTCAGCCTTAATTCCTCCCCTTTATTCACAACCCGTAAAGACTCTACATGTGACTGTGCACCACCTGGAAAAAAAAAAAGTACAAAATAGAATATCTGTCAATACAACACTCTCTATTTTTCTGCAGCAAAATTATTATTTATGGCTGTATATGTGCAACTAATATTTTGGGAGTTATTTCTTAAAAATACTAAGCTGCAATGGCACTGTGCAATTCTACAGATACCTTTTGGCTTGTAAGACCTTTGGCACAGAGAAAATAACCAGCGCAGGGGGAAACTGGCCTCTAAAAAACCTTTTGTAACTAAACTTTCAGATGCACCACTTTCTGCAATGTTTTGGCTTTTGAATGGGAACAGACCCAAGCTATTTAAAAATTAAATTCAAGAACATATGAGTCTGATCCTACATGGCAGCACTTTTAATCATTCTTTGTCATTTACTCAGTATGTTGCCAAGAACTAAAGTTTCCTTGCTCAACAGTTATCTTTTTATAACTGCTCTCTCATGTATTCAGATGCTCCACTCATACTCTTGAATTAGAAGTGTCCAGTTTAATGGAGGAATCAGTATATGCTTTCCATACTTGCTTATTTCTTTACCTGAAGTGCAAATTCAACATTTCTTACATAAACCAAAAAAAAACCCATGCAAAATATTCTTCAAGTTTCCATCCCAACGCTACCAAATTAGTTTCACTGAGGCATCAATCTCCCAAAAGTCACCAAAGCTGCTCTAATTGACCATTTAGCTTCTTTTTCACTGAACACACCCTAACACAATGTTTCAAACGCTCTCACAAAATAAACCTCTGTAAAATTAGCAGCTCCATTTCACAGTTCCAAACCACTTCCCAGCTGTCCACTCAGAGAAAGGAGCACATTCAGGCCTTCCTGGCTCTACTGTTAGGGCAAGCCAATCAGGAGGTTGCTGAGTTAGCATACTCATGATTTGGAAGCCTTAGTGAGCCTACAAATATGGAGCTCACAGCCAAAAATCCAGAGAAATTCTGTTTCAGACCTACTAGAACATCAGAAGAACATATGGAAATACTGAGACGATCTTGCAGTAACAAGCCCTTCCATTTTCAGAGCTCTTCAGTGCTACTAGCAGTCCTTACCTTACCATAACTGTGCTGTTTGCTCATGTCACACAGTTGTAGAAGGCTGCACAACATCCGTGTGTAGTAACAGAGTCATGACAGTGAAAATACTACTTGCATGCAAAAACACACTCTGCAGCTCCATTCAGAGGCTGAATTTCCCTACCCACACAGATAACAACAGACGTTCAGGAAAAACAATCGGATAATTACTCAGGATGAGGTTATACACTCCAGACTTAATTCACTCATCTCACAGCTTTAGTCGTTCTTAAGGTATATACCGGATTAAGACCAGGTCAGGTAACTGCTTCTCTTCCTGACAAATCCACCAGAGAGTAGGAAGCAAAGGATGGTCAGACCACCTGCAGAGACTAATTACTTTGTTTGTTTGTAGTCTGAAAGGAGCCCTCCTTGGAATTAGAATTTGTGTTAAACTCAAATGACACTCATTCTTCCAGTGTCACCAAGCAATTTTCCACATGAGGTTCACTAATCCTGCATATATGCTTCCATGACTGAATGCATAAACAACCATCCTAGGAATAAAATTTGCCAGAAAAAGGCAGAAAAAAACAACTTTTAATTTCAAATCTGCTACCTCAAAGTGCAGGTGTGTGTCTGAGCTGTGGTACAGTAGCTGAAACAAGAAGAGTAAAAGTTCAAGGCCTCAGAAAAACAAGTCTCAGCCTGCAGTGGCATGGTAAACAGGAAAGCTGGAAAAATCCTCTGTCCTGGGCATAGAGGTGCCTGACAGAAGGGTTGAGACAAGAAGACCTCTGATTTTCAAACCCCTCAGATCAGAGCGAGGAACTTCTAGCATGTGAGAAGACAGAGGGAAAAGACCTCCGAAAAGGGTTCTTGAACAACCATGGAAGTCCTTTATGGAGACCTCTTTGGAAGACCACTCTGCTTGCTTCCCATAGAACACAGGGCAATCCAAATGACAAATTACATTAACTAGATAAAACAGCAAAGGTGTGGTGTGGTACACCACTGCCATCCTGGCACTAGCTCAACAGATGAGTCAGGAAGGACTGAGAAAGCAGAAGATGTGGACAACCTTCACTGGCATCACTCCACACCTGCAGCCAGCAAGGTCTCAGTTTGGGCCCTGCCAGGGAGGTGCACATGTAGCTGGACGGGGCTGGTGCCCACTGCCCACTGATCGAGGAGCACGGTCCTGGGCAGCTCACACAGAGCCTGCCATGGAGCAAACACCAGTGTGAGCCCTCAGCACGCCACAGGCAGCCCTCCTTCACCAGCACAAGGTGACATGCTGCCATGGCCCGGCCTCAGCCCCTAGCCCTGGCACATGCAGGCAGCAGGGACGAGCACACCAACCTGCTGGCCCGAGCTGTGCTCCCCCTCTTTCGGCAGCAGCCTCAGCTGCAACAAGAGGTGGCTTCATTCCCAGTGTCCAGAGCTACACGGAGAACAAACTCATTCACTTGCCCCTGAGGAAATGCCAAGCCAGCCTGGCTTGCTGGACTGCTCCCTCCACTTCCCTCCTGGGTATTTACCCAGCCCAATAATGACACATGGGGTAAGGGCTGGCTCCAAAGTGCCTGGACAAAACCAGACGGTAAAGTCCTGCAGACAGATATCAGGCCTCTCCCCCTTCCCAAACCCACCTAAGTTCCCAACCCTAGGGCACAGGGGCATGGGAAGGTCAAGTGTAGGGTATCACCAACAGGTTTGCAGAGGAAAAGAGACCCATTAGAGGTAGCAGTGTAAACATCAATATCATAATTGACCTGCTACCTGAGGATGGATTTGTCTAACCATACATATATCACTGTGTTGTGTGTAAATGCTGACAGGTTCTGCAGTAACAAACCCTTCCCCATATGAAGGCCAGCTCCAGAGCCCTAGCAGATACTCACTGCCACATCCCTCTGATGCACAGAACAGTTCTGCACAGCCATGCCTCAGCCAGGGGGAACACTTCTCAAAACCCAACATCACCTGCATGCAAAAACACACTCTGCAGCTCCATTCAGAGGCTGAATTTCCCTACCCACACAGATAACAACAGACGTTCAGGAAAAACAATCGGATAATTACTCAGGATGAGGTTATACACTCCAGACTTAATTCACTCATCTCACAGCTTTAGTCGTTCTTAAGGTATATACCGGATTAAGACCAGGTCAGGTAACTGCTTCTCTTCCTGACAAATCCACCAGAGAGTAGGAAGCAAAGAATGGTCAGACCACTTGCAGAGACTAATTACTTTGTGGTCTGGGTTTTGGAGGAAGCCCTTGTTCTCTCCCCATCTCCGTTCAATAAAGATTTACCAGGGCTAAACCCAATAGACAAGTCCAGCAGTGCCTGTTTTTCCAGTACCACCAGAAATTTTCCATGAGTCCCACTAATTCCCTACATAAACTCACATGACTGAACAGATAAAAAAAATCCCACAAAAAATAATTGCCAGAAAGATTAGAAAAACATAATTTCATATTTTTACGGAGCATTTATGACTCTTATCTACTCTTTCCTCTAGCTCTCATCCTATCCATTCAAGTTAGGAGTTGAAGTTTTTCAACACTTACTAGTGGGACTAACTAGCAAGTTATTGGAAAGTTTTAAAAGGTAGTAAACAACACAGCGGAGCCTGACCAGCCCAGAGGCCCAAGAAACACATTATGCAGCAGAGTTGAAAAAAAAAAAGAGGACACTAGCACAGTGTGGTGAAGTATCACTCATATTTTGAGATTATTTTGCTATGGTTCCTTTCATGCAGTCTATGAACTCTCAGCAAAGCAATTCACAAATTGAGTAATGCCTTGTGCAAAGGATTCCCAGAGTACAAAGGGGTTTTTTTTTCATCTTCTGAAAATAATGTCTCTTCAAAAAAACTATAACAGTGTAGGGACAACCGGTTGTAAACGCAATGACTATTAGATTTGCTTCATATTATGCACCAAAATATCATCTGTCTTTAAAAAGAGAATTAAGATGGTGTTTAGGAAGATGAGAATGACTTTGTATCTTATTTTTGGAGGAATAATTAAGTGACAGAAATCTGAGACTTTAACTAACAACTTGCAATCCGGCACACTAATCCCCACAGCATGTGTCCATCTGCTCTCTCCTCATCTTTTCTCAGACTCGTCTGAGACTGCTCCATTTGTATGGCACCCGAGTGACGGGGCTCTTTTCAGGCCCCTGGGGCTCTTTTCAGGCCCCTGGTGCTCTTGGGGACTCCAATGTGTGTAATCACAGCCATGACACTAAGACTCATAATTCAGGAATCAGTTGTGTTGGCAGTATATATGCTAGAGATAGTAAGGGATCTCCCCATGGGATACAGTGCCTGCTGCCTCCTCCCAGAGCTCTGTGTTCAGCCCAGGCAGGATCATGGCTTTACCAGTCACTAGCAGGACTGTAAACTTTCTGAGGGATGGAGGAAGCCACTGCTGTGTTCTCATTGAAGCTTTCCAGGTGTGGGTATGCATCCTTACTTTGTTATCTACCCCACACCTGGGCATGCCTCCACCCTCTCTTCACCTCTTTACACCTTTGAAAAGGAGGTGGAGTACTACTTCAATATTAAGCTGAGTGTCTCCATCTCAGTGAGGCCCACCTGACCACGGGAACAACGCAGGACAAGGAGAAGAGAGGAAACTTGTCTTCTGCTCACATGGGTCCTGTCGTCTCAGGTGGGGCAGATGATCCCACTGTTGATCACAGACCGTGGATCCCATCGTGACACATTCAACATTCCCTACGCTGCACAGCCAGAATACCACACTGGGATGTCCCTCTAGAGTTGTCCTCAAGGGCAATTAAAGGGTGTAGTTATTATACGCTAACAAAAATACACTGATAATGGCAAATAAGTCACAATTTAAAAAAAAAATTAAAATAAACTAATAAGCTCAGAGTTGGACAGCCCAAGTTCCACTTTGGATGTACTAAATTTGAGTCCTCCAGCTGAAGAGCTTCATTTCCACAACCCTAACTTCTCCTTGTAATATAACAAACTTGAGTTAAAAACTACAATGCTAGGATCACTTGAGAACAAGGCTGTGTAACTGAAAAAAAGAATATATGAATATATTAAAATGAAGGGAGAGGGAGGAAGAAGGAGGAGTACAGCAGTTGTGAATTCTACATGCAGAAGGAACATCTGGAAAACCAGGCTGGAGGAATTAGAAAATCAAACAGCTCTAGATAATACTGATAGGAAATACAGGTCAAATTGCAGGGATATGATTAAGGACAGCAGAATGTTCCTGTAACAATTAAGGGATGTGTAAACAACAAAAACTCTGGCTAAGGAGTGAACCATCCTGGAAAAAAATACAGTTTATGTTGGATCTTTTCAGCCTCAGCACAATACTGCTGTAGCATGGAAGAGCACATCAGGTGCAAGTCCACATCAAGCTCACAAGCAACTGGAAACCATCTCCAGCTGCAAAGCAAACAAAGGATGTGGGACTGCCATGGAATAAGATGAAGAGTCAAACGCTGTGGATTTTATTCCCAGCTCTGCCACAGATTTCCTGCACAACCTTAGGCCAACAGGTTAGTCTCTCTGCGGCCGCTTCCTCTTTCAACTCTTATCTAAACACTAAAAGGAACACGAAGTTTGTGGCAGCTCTATAACACAACAGATTGCTTCCAAAGAAAAACAAAACAAAAAAATCCTGTGCCTTATCCCACACCCTTCCACGTTCAAGTTGTGTCAAACATCTCCCAGGGCAGAGGCACAGTGCAGCTTCCCAGCGCAGTCACCACCTGCTCACATCCAGTCCCAGCCTCTCTGCCAAGCGCACGGGACTGGCAGCGCCCTGCCAACAGGTTCATTGCTGCTCAGCAAGGGCAGATCCCTCACCCTGCCTCCCTAAGGGCATGGCTGCATCTTCTGAGCTTCTGCCTTTTTCCCTTGCAGTTGTCCATAACCTTCACAGTCATCATCATTTAAGCTGTACAAACATGGCACAACGAAAACAGTGACCTGACCATGACCTGATCCTGACCATGATTTCGAAGGCAGTTAACGTTTTTCTATCATAAATGCACAGAGAAGCTAAACTTCAAGAGACAAAATGTCCACAACTTTTGTGTAAGATTGTGGGGATTGGATACAATTAGAGAGACTACTTTTTCTCAGTGCCTATGCATTCTGGGCCCTGGCTTCATTTCAAGGGCTATCACACAGACCTCACTCACCGTGGTTTTTCATCTACAACAACATAAGAGAGCAGAAACAAGAGATATGCTTTATCAGTTAAAGTAGTGGCACTGCTGTAGATGCAATGGTCCAGGAATATCAGCACGACACGGCTTGAAGGGAAGTAATATCCTCTTGCAGCATACTCAGCACTGCTGCAAAAAATGAACATGTTTTCAGACATACAAGTCCCCTGCAGGTCTGAAAGAAGAGCAGAAGCAAAATCATCTCTTTTACACAAGTGCAGAGGTCCTAGCCAGAGGCCTGCTCAATCTACTCCAGACTATTTACACACAGGTTTAATTGAGGAATATCACCTTTCCAACTCTGACTCTTGTTTGTTAAAGTCACTATGACAGTTGACATATGCTATGATGGACATGAATGTAAGATCCTTTCAACTACATTTTCTTTGTCCTGCCATTTCATGCCCCAAGGAAAAATATAAAGTGTCAAACTTGCATGTTAATTGCACTGAAACAACTTGAATTTACTCTGATGCATAAAATCTCCCAGATTTTTCAAAGGAGAGATGCTATCATATGCTTACTTGTTTTGTTCCACTTCACTAAACAGATACTCTCCCTTATGCTAGATGAAAAGTTTAGCAATGGCAAATGTCAGTTTTAAATTATTTGATCTGAAAGCTACATGATATCCCATTTCAGCCAGGCAGTGGGGGAGAAGGTGGCTGGCAAAAGAAACCATCCACACCATCACCCACACTAGGATCTTCCTCAAAAACATAGACCAAAAAATACACAAGACATGATTATCCCTGCAAGTGTCATGGACCCTCAGCATATCTGAAAGACAAATCCTTGCTGACTGTCTCCTCTGCCCCAACTTCTTTTCAGAGACTGAAAAATTATCTGTCCCTGGACACATACTTAAGTCTAGGCTGATTATGCTTCCCTGCAGAACTAAGTGGTTTGTTCCTAACCCATCTCCCAGGGCTGGTGCTATCTGCTGACCAACAGACTCTTCAATGTTGTGTTTTCCAAGCAGAGACAGAGAGTTCACGAGCTTGTACTTGCTCTGAAGTTTTGGATTCTTGGAAGCTATATATTACTAAGCAGAAGACCAGTGTTGATGATTAATGAGGGCTTTGACTTCTACCCAGCTGCATGAGGGCAACCTCTGTCTTCCCAGCCAGCCCTGTTTGCCCCCTCACCCTGAAAGGGAAGGGGGAGAGGAAGGGCACTGTGGAGAGCAGGAGGCGGGAGCTCACCAGCACAGCACTCAAAGGCACAGCCAAGCTGACTCCATCTGCAAACAGCATCAAGGAAAAATGAAGATCTCCCACACAAAGAGCAAGTGTGGAACCAGCCAGCTGATTCCCACCCATGGCAAACTCAAAAGAGGAAGCGGCAGGAGGTTAGAACAAAGGTTGTCTTTATCATCTGGGAAGGCATGAGCATGGGGAACTACAGAGGCTGCAGTTGTGAGGCACCCCCCTTTGCAGAGAGACCCCATGGTAACCTTTCAGCTCTACAGTCTGGGGTTACACCTGGACCTGCCTCATGACACACCTCATGCCCAGACAGGGCACTTCATGGGACAAGAGGCACTTGGTGCTTACCACTCGAAGAGAACAGAGCTCAGGAGACTGACGGGACACCCAGCTACACTTGGAGAGAGGTTATGCACCCCTCAGAACAAGATGTGGTGAATCCAGAAGAGCCAATATCAGAGACAGGTAGCAAGAAGACAAATCCAGCTAGCTCTATAGACCCTGTATGTTCCACTGTCCAAGAGAAACATTCACACACTCTTCAGGCAGGATAACCATGAGAACCTAGGACAATCTCTGGCTTGTGGATGGAAGCCAGCAGATCCTCCTGTAGGAGGTCTTGTCGCACCAATTAGTGATGTAGCTAACAGCACTCTTCTTCAGTACTTCAGAAGCAGGCTTAGCAGAGCAGATTCCTCACATGACCTCCAAAACCATGTGAGAACTGCCCTATGAATGCAAGTGCAACACTCCCTCAAGGCCAGGGGCTGGGGGAAGCAACTGCACCTTCCAGAGACAGAGACACCTTCCTCTTCCCCACTGGCTTTATTTCCCTTGCTGGGCTGAAGAAAATCCAGCCATGCAAACAGGCTATTGTTCCTGCCTGCTGAGCAGCTTGCCCTTTCTGAACAGGCATCCCTCACTCTACAAATAGAGCTATTTGTCAAAGGCAGACATGTAGCTGAATATAATTCTAGTTTAGCACGCATACTAAATGGGTACAGCAGGATCAAACATGATATTTCCTTCCAAGGCTGAGCATGGTACCTCCCTGAATCTTCCTTTTTTTTGAGAAACATGGGTTTGGGGCCTTTTCTGTTGTTTTGACATTTGTTTTTTGAAGGAGTACCATGTGCACTACAGTAGCCCAGTCACTTATCTTGAAGCACTTTGTGTCACAACCTACACTAGGTGATTAATTCACTTCATCTATTACATTGACGCACTGTGGTTTCTTATACCTAAACTTCCACCATGGAAGGAATCTACAGGCAACATACTAATGAATAAAACCAAACCCAATACATGAGTGAGCTGCCAGGTTGTTGTTGTTTTCTTTTTTTTTTAAACTAGAATGGTCTACGCTTACATCTACCTGATAATTCTTATTCAAAGAGAAATACAGAGTACAGCTAAATATGTGTGTACACGAGTAGATTTGCAAAAAAAAAAAAGCACCTCTATGCTGCAGCACTTGTCAGTATTGAGATTTATACATTTAGACTGATCCTTATTCTTACTGAATTATTGCCTGCTTCCCTCTAATTTTCAAAATTACGTATTAACTAGCTGTCCCCACAGTTAGTTTTGCCAGCTGTTAGACACATAAATAAACAAATTGTGAAGTAAGTATGGAGAATGAATAGAAGGAATGAAAAAGCACACTAATGCACAGTGTATTCACATTCAGTTGTCATGCATCCCATCTATTCCTTTAATGGCTCTTTCTTCTCACTTCTCTTTGCTGACATTTACATTAAAAGATGCAGTGTCTTTCAAATTCCATTTTGAACGAATGTTCCTTGTAATGAGCAACATAGGCTTGAAAGCGTGTTTTCTGAAATGCAGTGAAAAGGTAATTTTAATGAAGAGAAAACTGGAGAACAGTAAATCGTTTTGCAATCTGAATTAATGCCTATTTGGAAAAGGCTCAACTGAGGAAGGAGATGTAAGACTTTTGGCAGTGCAAATTCTAATTATTTCAAGTCTTGGCAGTAATTTTATCAAATAGTAGCAATTTCATTAAAAGGTGCACTGGTAATCATCTACATAAGGCCTCCAGAGGGGAAAATATACCAATAATTGCATAATTATGTTATCACTACTCGTATGATGGACCACATTAAATACCACAAAGAGGAACACTGCCTTTTACTTTCTCTAGATATTTAGTTCAGTACATTTTCCTAGAAGATTACAGCAATAAACAAGACTTTTGGATTAACATGTTCACCAAATTTTGCAGAAAAGACACAGCTATCTTTTATGTCCATAATACTTTCTGTTCTCTTTTCCGTCACTGAAAGAACTGGCAGATTAATGAGAAAAAACCCGGGTTTAGTAATGTATCAGATGGAGTATTTATGTAGTTACCAAAATACAAGTCATTGCATCACGTCATGCAGGCACATAGCACAGGATCCATTTAAGAGGCAGGTTTTAGAATATTTTCCACATAAATTAAGTGTATCTATTCAGAGATTTTTGATAAGCCTGAAATAAGTTAGGTTTCCATTGTCTAAATAACACTTAAACTTTTCTATTAGGACATTGGTAAAAATTTCTTGTAAAAGCTTTTTTTTTTTTACAGACAATACCAAATCTAATAAGTCACTTTTTAGTGAGGTACATGGTATATGAGGTAAGTATCTTTGCATATGCCTTCTCAAACTCTGACCAGGATAGTTTCTGGGGGAGTCATTGGCACATTTTTCAGAACACACTCAGGTGAAAAATTTCACCTCAGACAATCACACCAACACCCAGCAACCTCTATCACCGATGTCTGTCTTAGAGAGAAGTGCTTTGGATACAGAGACTTTGCTATATTTCTGACAATTCAGCTTCATTTCCTCAGTCTTCTGGAAATGAGATAAACAACTCGGCTGCTGAACTTCATCTCCAATATCAGCAGAAGTCCAACTTGTGGTCTTTGCTTTTAAATTGTACTTTATTTTCTAGTTTACTTATAAGCCTTATGAGAAATTGTATATATATTGTATATATATATAGGTAGCTGCTTACTAAGAAGTAGTCCTCTTTCCTGCTCCAGGAAAGAGACACAGAGGACTGCTTAACATGAGTGCAGCCTGAGTGCCTGCTTAAACAGGGAATCCCATTTCAGCATCTCTTCTGAATATATCTAGCTTACAGGAGACCAGAAACACAGGGCTTACTTCTGCTCCTTCCATTTGACCTCTTTTATTGTGCTGCATACCTCAAATCCTAGGTGTGATAACATTAATACTACTGCAAAGTCAGCACTTTTATGTATAATACCTGGAAGTCAGACATGCTATGGAATAGGAAACTTTAACAGCTTGTGTTAAAATGAACACTACTGGGAGGAAGCTTTTATTTTATGGAAGATAACAGAATTTCTTTTCAAAGTACAAAAGTTATGCTCATCCAGGCACAGAGAGCACTTCCATGACATAGACAATACCAAACAAACATCGAAAGTCAAGAAGAGAATCAGCCAGCCACTCAGTAGCAGAAAATGAGTGTCTCAGGATCAGGTCCTAGCACAGAATTGTATATAAGGCATACAAACAGAACCATTTCAGGTAAAAATACCCTATAAAGTTGCATATTTAGTTTACATGAAAAGTAAAACCACAGTATTTTTATAATGCACGTTTTCCTTTTAAAAAGTAAAAAAACTCAACAGTGGTTTTGAAGATACAAAGTAAAATTAAACTTGCAGTTTCTCTGATCATTAAAAAAATAAAAGCAAAAATTTATTCAAGCTATACATTTGCTATAAACATTTTAAAGATAATATAACTATTGGAATCATAAAAGTGACTCCCTGAGCACCTTTAGGCAGGTTGTACTGTAGCAATAAACCAGCCTTTGGCAACTGGAGTTTCCTAGCAGGTGCAGAGAAAATATTTTCTTTATTTCAGTTAATTCAGTACAACTCAATTAAGCAGCTAGTCCATTCAAAGAGGAGCTCCTGATCTGGAGCTGAAAAAAAGCCATGAATGTTTCTTTCCATTGCTATTCTAAGAATAAGGAGAGAATGACATGGACTAGGTCTAAAATTTTTGTAGCATAGCGGTTAGAAGCCACCAGTTTTGACTACAGATAGGCCTTTCAGGAATTAATTCTTTATTTCAAAACATTTCTCAATGAGTTTTTTCTTCTGAATTGGCTGGCTTCTATGGGGCGCTTTTTTTTATCTAACGGAAGAACATTTCAGAATTCTTGTTTCCTTCATTGTAATTGATGCAAATCATCAGTAAAAATCAATTATCTAATACAAGAAATGTCAACATTTTCTATTTTCATACTAAAACATACACATGAAGAATCAGGACCAGTGTATATATAACAAGCTACATAATTGCTTAAATAAAGGCACAGTGATTAATCAAAGTAAGTATAACATTAACTGGAAAGGCTATATTTAATTAAAACTCTATCTCAATGGTAATAAAGGAGGTTAAACCTTTCTTTGCAAAATGATTAAGTACAAATGCAAAACAGTTAAAATGAGGCTTACTGTTGGCTGATTTAAATCTTGATTAAAATCAGATTTACAATGCTTTGAATCAAATTGAAGCACATAGTACAGGGGGAGGTAACCATTTTACTGAACCTGGAAACTCTGCATTTCTCATCTGCAGTCAGATGTCATATGGAAATGCAAACAAGTCTGAGAGGGCTGAGAAGAGCAGGAGGAGAAGGACTTACAGAAGACACTCCAAAAGAAAATGTTGGAAAAGGTTGATCATAAAAAAGAGAAGGTGAAGGGTTTATATTTTTGATGTGCAAAGTATTATTGTAAAAAGGATGGCGATGGGTAGTTCATTGTATCCGAAAGACCAGGAGAATAAAAGGATGGAATTAGGCAACCAGCAAGGGAGATTAGGTATCAGAAGAAGCTTTTGACCTTTAATAACTATTTACAAGAAAAAACAGGTGGTAAGACTCTGCAGCACAAATCTGCCTTAGAGCAGGTTAGAATAAAAGTCTGTGTGGGTAGATCTGCTCCATCTGACTACAAGGAGGAGCTGGGGACAAACCAGACCTCTGCAGGGCTCCTTCAGCCTTACTCACAGAGCTCTGTGGAAGCTTCCTACCCAGCTGCAGGAAGAAGATGAGTGCATGAGAAAGATTTCATTCAGCAAAGAATGAAGTTTCCAGTCCTGAGACCTGTGGACAAAACCTTCAATGTGTAACATCCAGTGCAGTCATTAACTCCTGAACAAAAACCAGATTAAGTAAGAGAGCCAAGTGCAAGTTTTAAGGATACCCAGCAGGAATCTAGTTAGTTCTGAATGGCCTAGGTATGCGAACACCCAAAGCATTTCTATTTCACTAGGATTTTTCACCCCTTCAAAGCATGCAGGCTCTGAATGACAGGTTATAACCAACAAGCTTGATTTCTCTTTCCTGTGTGGCTTTTGCCCAGTGCCTTTCTGTAAAACAAATCCATTCCAGCCTTCTCTTCTCCAGACTGAACAACCCCAGCTCTCTCAGCCTTCACTTGCTCCATCCCTCTGGTCCTTCATGAGGAGCATGGTCACCCAGCATGAGCAAAGAGCACTGCTCAGCTTAACACAATGACTGACAGAAGAAGAGAGGAGATGCAGGACTAACCTGGCATTTACCAAGCATCCCAAGAACCTGTAAGAGATGCATCTCTCTGATTTCCACATCTAACTGCCACAGTTTTCATCTCTTCTTAACTTAAATCAGCCCATGCATCCTCTTTATCGCTTAGATTTACAACTGCCAGTGCCTAGCTGACCAGAGAATTCTTCTCCATATCAGATATTTGATTGTGTTACGTGATTATAGATTCAACTGCCAAGATGACATTTAAAATTACAGACATTTAATGCAGTCAGCCCCCCCACCCTGGTAACAAAAAGCCCTGTTACCAGTGATGCTTCATTTTAGTTCAATTTCCAGAAATGATCCCTATGGAGCAGCCCAGAAGTTGCATAGCATGGTAGCAACATAATTATTCTGTTATTTATGTGCCTCTTTGCTGTTAAAGTCAAGAGCCTTACATGCTGTAAAAAAAAAAATAAAATCTTTTGCAACATGAAAAATATCATTAAAAATCCATTAAATCTGAAAACCTGTGTTTTCAGAATAAATCAATATAATCCCCAAGAGGAAATCCACTGAGAGAATAACATTTACTGAGCTTTCTAATTGGTATCCCCTAGAAAATAGGAGTCACATTCTCCCCTCAAACACAGATGTTTACACTCTCCTTATGCTTTTATCACTAACGGCAGCAATCTTGGCCAGTGGACAAACAATACACTTCAGTTGTCATTAGGTTTGGCAGCCAGCCAAGGAGACCGCTCACACGCCTAAAATTACGTTCATTTATGACTGTTTGCAGGATTCATTGTCAAACAGGGTCCTATTGGAAAAAAAAAACCTTCTACTTTCCTGAAAGTCACTGAAAAGGCCAAGCACAATACTGTAGAATATAGTAATATAGAAGAGTATTAGTAACTTTAAAATTCCTTTTGTCACAGCCCATAATTTTTGTGTGCAGCCTCTTCAGATTTATTTAAATAAATGACCAAAAGATGCAACTGACTTTCCTTAGATGCCACAGCATCAGCTCTTCTCTCCTGCCTGAAGTTACAATGAACAAACACCTTAAGCTCTGTTACAGCTGAGAAGCCCCAACTAGGGAAGCTGAGTTTCTAAGGGACAGAAACATCTGCAAGTTGTTTTTTGTGCACAAGAACAATCAGAAAAACATTCAAAAGTTTGAAAAAGTTAAAGTTTTGTACTTAAAGTGAGAGAGGGTACTTACAGTAAATGCAATGCATTAGGATATCAGACCTCATTTCCTCCAGCCATTCTCTGAACAGCTGAAAGAGACTTAAGGAAATGAGTCAAAATCCTGGAAGATGTTTGTACTAGATGAAAAAGAAAACAACATCTGTAAAATCATGTGTCACAACCGTAGAGCAAGACAATGTGTAACACTTGATCTCTGCAATGGGATTCATCTTCATGGACAGAGAAAAAAAAGCTGAAAAGTGGCTTAACCTTGAGCAATTACTGCCTCTCTTCTACAAGGCTGATATGAGATTATATCAGTCATTGTGTATTGTAGATAAACATATATGTTGTTGACACTCTTTGATGCTGTGTAGTTCTTGTTTTATCCAGAATTTGTTTTTCCTTACCTTCACATTCCATCAGGCTGTTTACTGTTCAGACTAGAAATCAGATTTCTTTCAAACTACTAATGCCTAGTATTTGGTATTTAGTTTGGCCGCTCCAGATATGCCTTAAAAAAAAAATCTTTCTGATAGCTTGCAGTAACAACAAATTAGAGTTCAGACAGAAATCCAAATACTATAGAGTACTCTCTCAGAAGATACCATTACTCTCTCAGAACAGACAAGACAGTGAAAAGGACAAGCTCCACTAGGAGAAAAGGACAAGCTTCACTAGGAGAACCTCCTACTGACTGGAATGTGACTCAGATGTTTCTCCCAAGACCTGTCCTAGCTCATGTTTACATGTGCTAAAGAGATATCCCTTCCAATTCCACCTGTATCCTGGTGCAACATGTCCCTTCTGAAGGTGACTCAGGATCCTTTGCTTAATTCAGGCACCTGCAAAGAAGCATTACTGTTTGGACAATCACTGGGAGAGCTGAATTGAGATGGAAAACCCACAGAGGGCCAATACAACCCAAAAGTACTACAGCTGCAGTCATCTGTTGACAAGAGGCTCTTGCTGGCAAAACAAGCACATGGAAATGCCTTCAGTCTCTATGAATGGTATTTAAACAGGATGTAAATGGGAGTCTCACTTCTTGCCAAATTTGTCACATTCTTTATTATAAAGCCCGAACAAAAATCACTTACGCACTTGAGGGAGAGGGCTCCCAGTGGCAATGCAAGGAAAAAGAGTTGAATATTGAGCATTCTTTGACATTTCCATTCTGCTCCTGGCAGTGGCCTTAGGCCACATTTCTGCACAGGAGACTCTGCACTGCCACAGGGGAGGGAGGAGAGAGCAGAGATGGAAACGGGAGTAGGGAGGGCAGGATACTCAGATGGCTTGAGGGGGTGTCAAGGCAGTGACTGAATGACAGCAATCAGAATCCTCATCAAATTCAATCTTTCTCCTCCAAGTTTCTTCCTTGGTGGCTGACAGGTAGCAGAGAACATCATGAAAACAGACATTCTTCCCTCTGGGCACAGGGAGAGTCTCCTATTACTCTGCAGCTGATTGGGAAAAAAAAAAAAATGTTGCATTGATGGATGGATGCTGAAAGGAACCATGTCCAGTCTTCCATGTCCACAGCATGGAAATGCAAGAGACTCTGGCAGAGTACTGGATGATGGGGGACAAAGCAAGCCTTGAGGGAAGACAAGAGAAGCAGAGAGAAAAGATCGTTCCAGAATATTGTATCAAATTGAGGACAGAGCAAGTCCCAAATGGAAGGAAATATGGAAGCATGTTAGTTTGCAAGAAAAACAAAAACTAGGAAGGGACTATGGACAGAAAAGATGTCTTTGATGTAGCTTTGAGAAGCTACATTAAGCTGTTTTCTACATCCTCCTTCTCAGGATGCAACCAAAGGAAGAAGCTCTTGACCAACAGCCAAAAAAAGATACTTATTATAAATCTGTATGCTGATAAACAGGATAGGTCTCAACAGGTGCTGTGGGAGATCATCTCAGCCAAGTGCCTACACTGAGGCAAAACCAAAAGTAGCACAGGGTCAAACTAGCTCTAGAGCAATCCAGAACAGCTCCATCCTGCCTGTCACTTTTGATGTTCCTATGCTGCTGCCAGGACTCGAACCATCACATTGATACCTCCCCCAGCAGCACAAAACTAGCCCAGAATACTCCTACATTTGTGTGATACACAGATGATGCACATCCATACCCAAGGACAGCTGTCATTTGCAGCAGCAAGTTATTTCTTACAACATGGTGTGTTTTTGTTCACACAAGTTTTTGTCTGATGTGTCCCTGAAGTCTCCCACAAGTAAGTCTATAAACCCAGAGTGAGAAAGGTTCCCTCCTTGCTTCTCCAGTACTCTGGAAACTGTAACTCTGTCTTCCAGGACATGCTGCCAGTGTGACCTGTTTCCCAGGCTTTCCTTAAGGACAGTTTAACTAAATGATGAAGGATAACGTTAAAGCGCAGGCAAGAAGTACATGAAATAAAGAAAGTTGGCAGGTATTAATCGTTTCAATATTTTAAAAAATTCTTTCTAGGAATAACTCATTAGTAAGAGACTTTCTCACTCCTGTGGCCACAGTATTTTGCAGCCTTATGTGGGTACTTCTAAATAAGAAAGCCCAAATTGCCAGACATCACACTTACTCCGATTACCAATAAACTAAAGACAGCGAACACAAAAAGTTACTCGAACAAAACCATAAAGGCATCTTAAAGTAGTGTTTTACAATTAAGAAGTGTAAATTGTCACTACTACAGCTTGTTTTAGTGATATCTGCTCCCATGGATAGAGGCTGGCGGAACCCTGCCCGTCTGTAACACACGGGGTGCTCTGCAAGGCTCCTTCCTCTCTGGTGGTGGCAGCAGACGTTAAACACCTATCGCAGTGCATCGCTTCCCTGGATGCTCCGCTCCTTAGATAAGCAGCGAAAGAACCTTTCTCGTTATCTCCTTTCAGACTTCAGCGCCCAGGGCCAAATTTCTCCCCAGGTCTAGCAGCGATCTCCTTCCAGCACCTTCCCCTGGACACTGCCAAACGCCTCCTAAGCCTACAAACCATGCAAGGAGATGCACAGCGGCTCTGTAAGCCATGTGCGAAGTTACCCAGCTCTGCAGCCAGATGCAGTATTTAAAACCATTAGACCTGTGCTCCAGGGCTGTGAGGTCAAGCAAAGAAACCCTCCTTTTAGAAAAGAGTGTAAGGGAACCTACAACACACCAAAGTTTCAGCACCAGCTGACCCCTCGAAGGCCTGAAAGGTATCCATCGCCCTCCCCTTCACCGTGAAGGTCCGTCAGTGCCGAACAGAGAGCCGCGATGCCCTGTCCCGCGGCACCGGTCCGGCAGCGGGCTCAGAGGGCACCGAGCCCACCTCCCGCTCGGGGCGGCTGCACCTCGCTCACAGCGCTGGACACCTGACGCCAGCCGCTCGCTCCTGCCCATTGTTCAACGAGCACTTAGCCGCGGCGCGGGGACATTTTGTACTGATCCCCGG
Source organism: Thryothorus ludovicianus (assembly GCA_013397245.1). Taxonomy (NCBI): domain Eukaryota; kingdom Metazoa; phylum Chordata; class Aves; order Passeriformes; family Certhiidae; genus Thryothorus; species Thryothorus ludovicianus. The sequence continues at coordinate 203,946 of VZTB01000052.1, read as the reverse complement.
ACAGTTTATTGTCAAAACAGCCCGGCCGGGGAGGCGGAGGGGGGTGGCGGGGTTCCCCGCCGGCCCCTCTCGCAGCCTCGGATAGCCGCGCACGGCAAACAAAGGACTTTATTTCCCCCGGCGGGGCGTCCCACGAGGGGAGCGCGGGGCGATGCCGGGCACACCGCGGGCTGCCGCCCGACCCCCGGCGCGGCGCTGCCCCGTGGAAGGGGCCGCCAGCGCCGAA